>VXBC01007347.1:860639-919579 GCA_013399945.1 Ploceus nigricollis
AAAAAAAAAGCATGCCCTGGCCATAAACCTCTCTCTTGTGAGGATGGTGAAGCTGCTGCCTCCCACGGCCCCCCCCGAGCCCAGGCAGGATGGATGTTCCGCGAGCCACGCGGTGATGGCTCGGCTGGCGACTCGCGCTTAATGTGCTCCCGCTGCCTCCCCCCACCTCGCAAATCCTGGGTGTGTGTTTTGTCCTGCAAAATAATAAACGTCCCAGAAAAACACCGTCATTTTCAGGTGCTAACGGGAAGAGGGATGATAATTGTTCAAAAGACTGAGCTGCCCGTATCCTTTATAACTTCCAGAAAGGGTTTGTTTTATTTGTTCAGCATAAACCATTTTGTGATCCAGCTTCAGCACATGCCTCTACACAAGCATTCATGTGCTTAACGCTAAGCACGTGCTTAAGTGCATTCCTGAACTGGGCCAAAAGGTACCTCCTTTGACATTTTTTTCCATAGCTGCTGTTCTTGGAAAGGTGCCTTTTTGGTGAAAACTAAAATGGGGTTACAGTAACCATCTAATTCTGATTAGACAAATGGCATTATGGAAGAAGTATTAAAAATTTATAGTCCTATTTACTGAGTTTATTTGTTGGCCATAAAAAGCTGAATCTTACATAACATAAAAAGCATCCAGTCCTAATGATGAAAAAGATATAAAAAGATAATGTTGCAATCATAACATGTCTCTGAGAGTTTGTACATCTCAGTTGCAGTTTGGCACATCGTATAATTGTGTTGTGCCAAACTGGCACCAAACCACAATATGTTAGTGAAAAGGGCTCGCAGTTTAAGAGGAAAATCTAGAAGTGTTAACTATACACTGTCTAATTATACAACCTTACTGTCCCAGAATGTGATTTCTGAAACCATTTCTGACATATGGGAAGAGGGTAGAACAGCTGGTCATTAAGGTTTTCTCAAGACTATTTAGTAACACACTTGAATGTAATTAAAGTGCTACATTAAATACTGCACTTGTGTACAATGTATTTTTAATCTTTATGGCATGCTGTAAAAGTAAATAAATGCAAAGTGTTAACGTTTCTCCCCTTCATCTCCTAAATTGTTAAGATATAATGACAGTCCCAATCCATGCTGTGCGCAGTACCTGAAGAATACTCTGGTGCTCTGTGAGCATCCTGTGCTGCAGGTAGGAAGCAAAACCAAGCTGAATTGTGCAAGATGGATATAAGTTTATCTGGTTTCATTTGCCTAGGTTGAGCCATGCTGACTTACCTGGATGTATTTCAACAGGCAATGTTGCAATGATCCTTTTATTGCAAGTTTTCCTTTGGAACCCGCCAAGGTGATGTAAAGCAACTTTGACCCATGCTGGATCTAACGCAAGAAGCAAAACTCTGGATACAAAATATGCAAACATCTTTGCAGCAAACATTACTCCCGGGTGTCTCAGTGGGGCTTCTGCCCTGAAGTAGTCAGAACTGAACTCCATGCAGATGCAGATTACAGATAGGTTAAATTGCAGAACTGTGTTTATACCCCGTATCCTTATTGTGATAGAAACATCTAGAAAATCAGGACAGTTAAACACCATGTGGGATCAGGGCCCTTCCTTTATTGTCTGTGGCTGCATATGACCTGTATTTTCATTTCTACAGACAACAATCAGGGGGTTTATAGAAACCTTAGGCCACCAAAAAAGAATTTAGTGAGTCAGTCAAAACCTGTGGAACAATTTATATTCTGAAAAATTGCTTTGAGATTGGTGCCAGTACTCCATTAATGATAACCTGGGCATTCTGTGGTCCTAAAACCACAGGGATGTTGTAGATTGTGAATAAGGCATATTTTTGATGCAATCTTTTGTTTGGATGCACAAATGGGTAAGAAAAAAATATGTTTTAGAATACTTGTTTTAGGGCAAAGTGTTTCTCTGCATTAGACTTGTGCTTTCTGATATTGGTGTTTGTTTTACATTCTCTAATAACTCTTTTGCTTTGAAAAGAGAAGCAAAGAGAGAGGGAGAGAGAATTTATCTTCAAATTTTTGAAGAGAAATTTATTGAAAAGTTGAAATTTTTCTTGACTTCTCATAAATTCCAGTAAATACATGTTTTAATTGACTGTTTACTAGATCTGATTAGAACTGTTGTCAGTTTCTCCAGTTCCTTGGAAGAATTTTTCCTTGTGAATTCAGCACCTTTTAAAAAATACTTTGTTCTGCACTATGGTGTTTTCCTTTGAGCATGAAGGATAGTTTTACACAGCATTTTCCAACACCAAATCCAAAAGGGAGGACAGAGAAGAAGCTTGTAAGAAGACAGGTTTAACAAAGCACTCAGGCTGTAGCTTCCAAGGCAATGAATTGGCAATCTTCAGGAAACGAAAACCATGGAGCTGGAAACAAGTGTGTGCTACATTCACATGAGCTATCTGGTGACAATGATGAGTTCTACCTGTGTATGCACATGTGGTGAACTCAAGCTTTATGTCACTTTTCAGAGGTAGGCATAAGTTTTTATTTTCTCTGAAATGTAATATTGGGGTTTGATTTGCAAATGCCTTCTCTTTGCAAATGAGCAGAGGACAATGCTATGTTGTGTTATATGTTTTGCTGGGCATTTTCTAAATCAACCAGAATCCTTCTGTTCAAATAAATGACACTTTTTCTCTCTTCTAATGGGGCATCTGCAGCATTTTTTTTCTGAAAAGGAGCAGTGGCACAAGCAGCTGATCATCCAGCCTTCCTGACACTGTTCATGGATGGGTTTTGCATCACGTTACACCATGCAGCTGGTATGTACTATCAAAACCAAAAAAGGCCAACCAGTGTAAAGAAACCTATGAAGGCAGGAGACACAATTTTCCTATGGCATGTTAATTCATTTTCACAAGAGATGAGAATAACTATAGATCTCACCACATTCAGTGTTAATTGCAAAACTCATCTCTCTGACTTAACTTTGCCTCATTAATTTCTTCACACACAGTTGCCAGGTACGACCACATCTAAGCTCAAACACAAGCACAAACAAAAACATGCTAATCAAGCTACTTTTCAAAAAAAAAAAAGAAAAATTAAAGTCGCTGGCATATTTTGGAAGTGATATTGTGCTGGTAAAGGTTAAGTAAATGCTGCAAGAAGTAAATATTACTTCTTCAAAAAAAACATCTGCCAGACATACTCTCACAACACTTCTTCAGAAGAGTAAATTCTGTCAGGGTTAACCCCAAACCAGTCACTTTTTATTTGCAACCCTTAAAGGCCAATATTAAGAAATAAGCTAGACATCACCTCTTTCAAACCATACCAGACGGCCTGAAATACTTTCCTAAAGCACTCAAAGACACATAGCTACCATTGGTCTGGAAAGGGCATGGATATTGCCAGAAAGAGTTCATTTCCCTTCAACTCAAATAATTTTTGTACCAAAGAGGGTTGCAGGTCATGAACTGGTTATGCAAGGAAGCTGGGGGGAGAAATTGTGTTCCCGGTGCTTGTGTGTTGCTGAGTGTAAAGGGAACTGAAAGTCTCTGCAAGAAGAGAACATTTCCTGGGTGATTCACTCGAGTCAATCCCCCTCTGAACCACAGGAAAGATTGTGTGGAGCCACATGAGAAGATGCAAATTGGTGGTGACCAGAGTGCATGCACACAACCTGCTCATTTAAGCAAATGACACTGTTCTTTTTGTTGATTTAACCCTGTATCATGAGCACTGATGTGAAAAATGCCAATCACTTGTTTTAAAATGTTAAAAGTTTAATAGTAATAAAATAGTTATAAAAATAGTTATAAAAAGGAGAGCAATAAGAATTGGACAATCAGAGTTAGGATAATAAAGGACAATAAAAAGCAAAGAATTACGGACGTCCGGATGTTCTCGGGCACTAAGCCACAAAAGCATACCTTGCTAACAAAGGATTACCCCTTAAAAGCATAGCCTTTTGCATATTCATATATCTCATACCTGGCTCAAAAATTCTTTTTCAAACAAAGGATGTCTTCTGCTTAATTTCTGCCCCCCACTTCATCTTGTAAATCAATTTCTTGGCTCCTAGAAGTCTGGAAGAAGTCTGAACAGTCCCGATAAGGAGGCGATAAATCTCTGGATTTTGGTGTCTTGTTGCTGGTATCTGTATGCGAAGAATGTCTTGGTTATCTTATCCATTCCTTGAACTAGTTACAAAAAGTATCTTACATCACATAGTTTCTATTTTAATATTATGCTATAGCTTAAAAACTATATTTACCACACTACTTAAAAGAGATTAATACAGCCTAACTTTCCAACATAACACGTATAGTATTCATTTTAATATTTGTGAAAAGCCAATCATATAAGATGCATCTGTAACAACTGAAATGTCCAAATGTTATCAATAATATCATTACAGAGCAGTTTGTGTGCATAACTGAGGTGTCTTCATTAATTTGTCTGAAAAATATCTTCATCTGCTGTGCACAAGCTTGAGCACTCGACAGTCAAACCTCCAGCTTGATTCCACTCAGCTGAACTCAAAATCAGATCTGAGGAAAAAACCATCTCTAAGACAATTAACCTCAGTCCAGGCATTTCTGGTGAGTGGGCATTAATTGTCCTTTCACAGGATGCGAGGAACCGACCGGTACAGTGTTTTATTGCCTGGGCCTGACCAAGAGAACTGTGTGGAAAGCAAAGACCAGGTACCAGCCCACAGCTGCCTCTCACTGCCTGGTTGGCCCAGCCTGCCCTTCCCCTCATGCCCCAGGCTGGCAGTGATGTCAGCCACTTTGTAAAGGGCTTATTTTGTGGGTTTTTAGCCCTAAAATTAGCCATAGCAGTGATTAGTATTAGATTCTTGGTCTAGGTTTAATGCTTCTTTTCTTGACCTGAACCACTTATTGAATGACAAGCACCAACTTGAATAACGCTTCAATCACCTGAATTACCTTGCTTATTTTTATTTTGTCCTAGAGAAAGAACTCAGTATCAATGAATTTCTCTTCTAGTGCTGCGTCTTCCCCTGCCACCAAAGAAATAACAGGTTTTGTTTCTTTGATTTAATTTATCACACTCCATTTCCCTTTCTAGTCATAATTTCTAATTATTTCAGCCTACTGACTCAGATATTAAATTGAGTCAATACAAATACACATAATCTATTGATTTAAATAATATCCACTCATCAACTCTGCAGTTTCCACGTGAGAAGTTCTCTGCTTAGAAAAAAAATGCAGCACTACTGTGAGTGGCAAGCAGACATATGCAGCTCAGTCTGTGAATCTTCTCACAAGTATTTCTTTCCTTGGGCAGGAGTCTGGCACAGCCTGGCTTTTTGTATCTACCATGCTGTAGCAAATTTAGCTAAATAAACTGAATACCCAGAATTTACCTATAGCTTCTGCATTTATTGCCCAGGACTAGAAAGGAATACATTTCTATATACCTTTCTATACCTCAGGTATACCTGAAAATTGAATCACAAAGATGAATTTTACCCAGATGAAAAATGTCTTTGACACCAATGGATGCATATGAAAACCACTCACCTAGGTGGGAGAGGATTTTTGTGTTTCAGTGGGAAGGCTCCTTTTTAATTCATTTTTCTAAATTTATTTCTGCAGTTATGCAACATTGAAGGAAGAGCTGTCAGAATGTGATAAAGTAGGTAAAGTAAATTTCATGGGAATTAAGAAGAAAGGAAGACTTCAGCAATTTTCACCTCTAATGATGATACCACTACAGCACACCACAACTCAGGAGTGAGACACCAACACCTCCAGACCCTGCCCTGCTAATGTTGCTTTGACACTTGGTGTCTGCCAGAGGGCCGGGACAGCTGCTTGAACTCACAAATGCCCAATGAGGATTTAAAAATTTTTCAAAACTAAAAGAAACTGATTGTGATGCACAAATTCTGAGAAACAACAGACTTAATAATTCTCCCTTCAGGAACCTAAAAGTTTTAAAAGTGAAATCTCTTTGATTATCAATCAAGTAATTTATGATGAAGGTTTTTTTGGTGGTTTTTGTTTTTTGTTTTTTTACAAAAAAGAGAGCTTTTGTGGGAAATGTGGGCTTTTAACCAAGGATTTCCTGAATTAGTTAAAAAAAACCCCAAACCTAAGATTCTGAGAAATTGAAGGTATTTTTTTTTCCCTCTTCACATAAAAAATAATTTCCTGACCACTCCTAACCACTGCTGTAGGAAAATAATGCAAAACTGGAAGCACTGTGCAGGTAACAGTTCAGAGCCAGCAGCTGTGTCTCCAGAAGAACATCCATGTCCCATTGGGTGAAGTGCTGCCCGGGACTATTTACACCTGATCAGTCACGAGATAAGATAACACAGCCTGTGCTGGACAAAGTCTTGAGGTTATGTGCTCCTGCCGTGCTTTCCACAGTTTGTCATTAACCAGCTATTGCAAGATGTTTGTTAAGTACCTTCGTCCAGTCTCCAGCTCAGCACTGTCTCTCTCCCTTAATAACCAGGCTAAATCAGCAGGAATAATTAGGGAATCAGACACTACTTAGTGTCAGTACAGGCAGCAAATAACTTCTCTATCTCTTCCTATTCCATAAGGTCACCCCCCCTTCTTGTGAAGCTCAGACTTTTCCTCAGAGGAAGGCACAATATGCTAACTCATAGTGATAAGATTTTTAGATCGGGTGATTCTTGTATTTTACAATTGGTTTCAGGCAATGCAACATGCGAAATGTATTTTCTTTCTCCTCTTTCTAGCAAATTGTCACTCCTCCAGCACATACTGGCTCATTTTTCCTGAAAACCCAAGGGAATGGAACACCCATGCCAATTCTACATGATGTAAGTAGCTAGCCCCCTAAGGATCTCTTGAAAAGGCAAGCACTAGGATTGTTTTCTGAATACTTCCTTAGCTAAAATTACCACAATTCATGCTTGGGAATTCTCTAGAGACAGATGTACTGTCATGCTTGGATAGCAAAATAGAGATATCTCACTTCACAGGAAATTAAAAAAGGAGTATTCAAAGTTTATCCCTGCCAAATAATTTTAAAAGCTGATTTTTTGCATCAAAGTGCTTCCTAGAAAGATGCAATAATACTGCAAGAAGAACCCTGTGATGTGTGTGTCACCATAGAATGAGATTCTCACTCAAAGTCTTAGGTTCTCATAACAACACACGCACTAGACTTGAAGTACGCATCTCTTAATATACTCTATTACCTCATTGTCATTTACTTGTTGGTAATGAATGCGTGTGTTAACAGAACAGCATGCTGATGCATTTTTTCTGCCATTGTATGTAACATATTTTCTAATTCTTCTGCTCTATTCAGCATTTGACCCTAACGATAGGGGATTATGGTATTAACTCTCTACACAGCACACATTCTTTACAGACTTTCACTAAATACTGTAAGCCTGCTGCAGAGCGGAATAAAAGTGAAAGCATACCGTCTGGTCTTAAGCTGTGCACACAGAGGGTCGTGATCCAATTGGAAGGGAAGCAGAATTTTAAAAAGAAAGAGGTTTGACAAAATTTTAATCCTTGTCATTTTCATTTCTCTTACCCTGTGGATTTGGGTGATTTTATTTACACTGTCAGCTTGAGCCTAGGGATTGAAAATCAGGCTTTTATGGAGATTATTAAAAGTACATACAGTACACTAAAGGCTGGACCATTGCTATATGCTACTAAAAATATGAATGTGGATGCTCTATATTATACATTTAAGGAAATAAGTGCCATCCTCCCCTCAAGGCTGGACTTAGCAGTTAGGCTCATTGTCATTATGCCGAAATGCATGTCTTAACAAGGGTATTTATGGGTAGCTTCAGAATGCTGAAGGTCCACAAGAATTGTGAGGTACCTTCAGGTGCCTTTTAAAGGAACAAGGCAGCAGCATTTTAGGAGCAGCTGTGGAAGGTGTCCCTGTTGAAGGTGTATCTGGACATTGAAGAGCTGCTGCCCTCCCCACTCTGCAGCCAGGGAAGGGCAACCTGACATCTAGCTCAGCCCAAGAGAAACAAATGTTTCTCCATGGCTGACTTACTCCTGAAAGTCTTCTGCTGAGGCTGGCCTCGGTCCCTCCTTGTTGGAGAGGTCCTAAGCCAGTGTCCAGGCAGGTAGGAAATGGTCTGGGTCAGAGATGCAGCATGGATGTGCCAGGCTGTGCTTCAAGGCAAGCTGAAGCCACATGACTGCCCACTGTGAGGATGCATCATCTTCCAGATTTCCCAAGGAGCACCCATGGTTAGACCTCTGTGCACAGCTGCCCACGCTGGGGCCAGGAAAGGAGAATAGCAGCAGGAGATGAGCCATGCCACCTTCCCACAGCCCAGACTATTTTCTCACACAGCGTAGGCACAGATAATGTGTTGTAGGAGCTGCTTCCATGCCCTTGGAGATTTTTGTCCCCTTGAGCAGGGTGCATCTTACTCCTGTCATTCTGAATGCATGATTTTGATGTAGCAGCTAATACAGAGCTCCAAACAGGCAGGGAAATGCAAGTAAATACAATGAGGTTTTGGGGCCAGTCTACAGTAATCCATGAACCCCCAAAGTGACTAAATTTCTTGGTTTCCACCTGCCCTCTGGAAGTGCACACTGGGTCTGTCACTGGGGAAATGTGACAACACTTGGTAACCATGTGAGGACTTCACTGGGACAGGGACACAGCCCCAGGTCCTGCAAATATTTCACACACACCCCCCTTCACTCCTCAGTCATGGACAGTCATGTTAAAATTGCAGGATTGAAGCCATAGTCACTCATATTTCACCTAGACCTTGTTAATAAGGTTAAAACAATCCTGCTTGGACTCTGGGAAATGGGAATCTAGCTTTTCCAGGATTTTTCTGCTCAGGGAATCCAATATGTTGTTTTTCCATGTAAGGAAACTGTTTGCTTGAAATCAAGATATGTGACTCTCCCTGTCCTTACAGCTCTGTAACCTTGGCTATCTGAGGCGTGTAAAATAGGAGTTTATTGTGCTAAGGAATGAAATGGGCAGAGGCGCTTGCACAGCTTGGCCATCTCACAATTGAAAATGGAGTTAAGCTGGCTCCACCTAACCAGAGTGCCAGCAGCATGGCATTTGTGACGTGTGCTGCTTCCATGCCTCCCTCAGCCAATTTTCAACACTCTTAGGGTGCCTCCTGATAACAGGGCCAGAAACAAAGCCCACAGAGGACAATGGGGATCTGTCCTTCAATGTAAGCAGCAGGTGGATCAGGCCCATTTGGAAAATTTTGGCTGCTGCTCTGAGTGGTTCTCAGTGTGCCAGGGTCCCACTAAGACATCCAAATTGGCATCTCGTAAAAATCAAATTGGCATCGCATAAAAATCCAGGCTCAAAATGACAGCCTTAGTTTGGAAGTCAGACTGGGGCCTCATCCTGCAGAGGTGTTCAATGCACTCAGCTCCCACTGAATTCACTGTGAGCTGAGCAGGCTCAGCACTTCTCAGGATTGCTTGTGCTCTGCAGGATTGGACTTATTGTCCTTAATACTATCTCATTCTGGTTATTCCCTATTGCCCAAGGATAATCCCAGGGCATTATTCCCATTATGCCACTTGCCATTCCCATTATAGTCTTTAACAATGTTTTAAACCTATCTTTCATTTTTAATTTCCTTAGCAAAATATCTGTATTTTAGTAGTATGCATTTATGTGGTCTTCGAAAAAATGTGGTTTTATTATACATATGGCATTATCATGTAGCTTCACTATTTTATGAGTCTGGTGGATGAAAACAACTCTGTATACAAGGGGAATCCATATGTCTAAATATTTTTAGCATGAACACTGTTACCTGTTGCCAGCCATAACAGTATAATTAAACAGCACGTATTAAACCAGCTCACCACAGGAATTCTTGCTGCTTACCTGTCTGTTTCATGCAAGGGGGGAATTTTTTACTATCTTTAGTCTGGAAAGGAAGGAAGAAGGCATCACAACCATTTTATGTCTTTAGCATGTCCAAGTTAAAAAGCAGAGTAATGGGATCTTGCAAGTCACTGTAGTTTTGATTCATCTTTCTCCTTGATTAATTGCTAAGCTGCTGCCCAATGGTGGCTTCAAAATAATTCATCAGTAAGACATCTCCAGCAGCTCTGTGGTGCTTTCTTGTGTCAGAGCCACCTGGTGCAGCACGTGGCTCTGCACGTGAGAGTTGTGTCAGGAAAAGAAGAGCTGTCCCCACTCCTGCCTGCCAGCGCATTTCCTAAATCCCCGCTTTGTCCCCTTCTAAAGCCCTGTCTCTTTAGGTGGTCAGGAGCTGTGAGTCCTCCACCAAGCATTGCTTTAGAGCCAATGGTGATTTACACCTGAACCCTAAGCCAGCAGCAGTGCCTGACCTACATGACCCTCAGAAATGTTCCCCTGAAATACAGCTGCTTCCCTTCCTCCCTGGCCCACTTTAGGTCAGTATATTTCCAACCTATAGCAGCCAAATTTTGGAAAGCCCAGACACCTGGCCCAGTGGAGGGCCAAGCACAATGTGAGGCAGTATAGAGGCAGTGCTCTAGCCTGTTCTCCAGCCTGTTTTCTGACTTCTGGCTCCAGAGGGATTGACTTGTGCATGCTGTCCAAAGGCCCCTACATCCAGCTTGAGGTCATGGAGGAACCCAGGGCACGAGGAGCTCCTGTATGACCAGGCTGCTTTTTTTCAGTGATCTCTTAGTCATTGGCCAGTTTGACACATCATGCAAGACAAAACATTTCAGATTGAATTAAAATTGACATTTGGAAGCTCTTTTAAAAAAAAAAAAAGAGTAAGGAATGTAGGAAATAAGGATGGAAGGGGTCAGTTGGGCCAGCAAGTGCAGACTTTCACAGATGATTAGCCTGGAGAGTCCACAGACATCCTGCACAATGTGTCCCCACACACACTGGCCCTTAGAGGCTGTAACAAACTTTACACTTCATCATAAGGCAGCTGCAAATTTAATGAGCCCCAGAAAGCAAAAAGGCAAGATGCAATGCATTGTCAATAGCCCAAATCCTTCTAACAGAAAGGAAATGTTAGGTGAAATCTTCTGCAAATCCTAAGAAATTAAGACAGGCAAAGACAATCCCCTCTTCTGCAGCAGTTCCTGACAATCTGATCAACAGGAAAATACCTCCCTTACTTCAAATCTGCTGATCACTTTAAACTTGAGCTTATGAGTGAGATACATGCAGAGATTAGGGGCTCTAGCCTACCTCCTGCTCTTTCGTGGTGCAGAGGTGAAAAAGAGACCAGCCTAGAAGTCTAGCAATGCACAAACGAAAAGTAAAACTGACCCTTCCTGACCTCCGCAGGCCGCAAACAAAAGTCCTGGAGCATGTGATTAATAGAATAAAGCAATGGTGCAAATAAACAACCAAGTCTCTTTTCAAACTCAGCTGCTGACACCTAAACATCAGATACCAACTGATCCACATCACAAGCCTCGTTTTCTGTCCCTAAGAATTCTGATACAATTGTTTTCATTAACGTACTCAACTGCAGCCTAAAACAATGAATTTCTCTGTCCCCAGCACCAGAATATCACTTCTTTGATGGATGGATGGAAACGTCTCTCTAAAATTCCAGTCTGAATGTATTAATAATCAGCTTGCATCCGCTTTATCCCATGCCAGAATTATTCTTTTTGTCTCTGAAGTTTACCTCCCAAATTTCTTTGTGAAAATTCCTTTCCATCTTAGTTTTGCTACATTAAGCAATTAAATTTCATCATTTCATCATAAAATAAAGCAAAGGTTTAGTACAGATTACCTTGAAAATTTTCAACAATTTAAAATTGTTTTATAATTATTTTTTGGTCCATTATGAAATAAACATATTCATTTGAAGCATCTACTCTTTTCTAATGGTTTTAAAATGCATTTTCGTCTCATAGCCACAAAAAAGACAGACTGGAAGCTTAAGAATTGATATTACTTTGTCCAGTTCCAAATAGAACCCATATCTTACTGAACAGGAATGGAATTAAAGAGAAAAAGAAAACAAAATCTTGGTAAATAAGTTAAAAATTTCGAACCTGGATGCACTGGCAATTTTGAGATTGAGAGTTCTGAATGAAGTATGTAGAAGACTACAGGAAAATTGAAGGAGGAAATTTTTTTTTAACAATTTGGAGTATTTCTAAACCTTACATAAATGTCATCCATTTCAATCTTCTTAGCCCTATTTTTAAGTTCATGTTCTTTGAGTGTTTTTCCATTTTCATTTCAGAATTCAGAGGCCCCAGCTGCTATCAACAAATGGAGTTGATTCAGATTTTAAGGGATGCAACTGCTCATATTTTCTTGGGTTTTAAGCCCATATTCTCTGACCCTTCCCTCCTCTTTCTATCTTCACTTAGTTTAGGGCCTACATTCTCAAAACCTACACTTCTTTCTGGAGTAATTTCTATGGATAAAATCACTTACAGAGTTTCCCAGTGTTTTTTGCTTTTATTCAGGATCATCTTACTAGTAACAGGGAAGCCGTCCTACTGCTCTTCCCTGTTCCCTGCTCCTTCCATCTGGTCACCACACGGCTCTTACATCTCCAAGTACTGCAACTTGAAGAATGGACTAAAACAAAATAATGACTCCATTACATGACATATCTCCTGCTCATAAATTTCAAAGCCAGATGAGACCATTATCACCTGCTCTGATCTCCAGCACAACACAGGACTTCCTGAGAGAGATTCCTCACTGTAGGATAGGAAACAGCAGCCCTGACTCATAGCTCTGGCCCAATGTTATGATGGCTGTCTCCCAAGAAATAAAAAGAGCAATCCTGTTTCATGTACTGTTGCAGGAGACTTTTGATTGCTTGCTGCAGAAAACAAATGGACATAAATTTTAGGATAAATTCCAGACATATTCTCATTATTCTCATTACTCTTAAAAGTTTGTTCCATATCAATTTTTTTAAAAAAGGCATTACGGAGAAAATTATTATTGTTACTATTATTGCCAAAATTGCATGCTTAAAATAGCACATTTTGTCTTTAACTCTCAGATTTGATAACAAGAGCATATATATTTTATCTCAACCTCATAAAATCATAGCCACTGATATTTGTCCTCTCTCTCACAACAGAACAGCACTGGATGTTTCCTTGGAAGGCAGAAGTGCCTGGTCTGCTGTTGAAAATGTCACATTCAGGGTGCAATACAGCATTCAGTTGAAGGTTAAACCTATGTCCTACTTCGTCACGTCTCCCAGCAACTGCCCTTGGGAATTCTTCCACCAGACTCAAATGGGCAATATCAGAGGTAGCAATTACCACCTACTGTACATAGAAAACTGTACCCTAGTGTAAGCTGCTTCTCAGAAACTTCTCACTCAAGTACCAGCCTGCCATGCCTCAGCTTTACATGCAGTGCTTTTTTACCACTGTGGGGGCAGAGAACACGCTTTTCCCAGACCAGGTCCTGTTCTCTTGCCTGCTCCCTGGTTCCCGAGGAGCTGCTCTGCCCCTGTGTGTCTGGGCACGAGCATCCCTGTGTGTGTGTGTGTGCAGTGCAGCCGGGGAAGGAGCAGCTGGATCCACCAGCAGCCGTGCAGGCGTGCAAATCGAGCGAGTGTTTGGTCCGGAGGCCATTCCCAGCCCCGTCCTCCCAGCAGCAGTTGGCTTGCTCCTGGTGGAGAGAGAGCATATGCTCTGCTCCACACACCCTGTCCTGTGATTTCACTGCCCCAATTCACTCTGCCTACTGTGGAGAGTGCAAGTCCTCAAACTGGCATTTCTTAACTCTCTTTTGTTGTATAGGGTCCACAAAAATGTTCAGAAAAGGTGAGTATCTGTACTGCTTTAAATCTATACCAAAGAGCATATAATGTTTTAGCCAGAAGAGGGAAGAGGTCTGAGCTAGCCAATGGATAAAATAGTGCAGGGATCATCCTAGAGAAATATAAAGCACTCCCCAGGTGTTCATGAAGAAATAGAGTATGCAAAATAGGGGAGAGCCTTGTACCAAAGGGCCAGGGAACATGTGAATGAACAGCCCTGTGAGGTTTCAGACAATATCCACAAGTCTATCCAGCTCTTGCACACACTGAGATTATTAATCTTGCCACAGTACAGTGTACATTACTGCTGAAAATAAATTGACACTGATGGGACTAACTTTTGCCTTGCTTTGCCACCCAGAAAATTACTGGCCAAAGACCTCTCTTTCTCTGCTTCAGACAGACCGACAGTCCTGTGAGGCACAGGTGAAGAGCACCTGTCTATCCCTGGCAGCACTACTATTCTTCAGGAACCTGGTTTCAGCATTAGTTAATTATTTCTGAACACCAGGGCGTGCAGGGTGGTTCCCATCCAACCAGACCAGAGCCCCTGCAGCCAGCCTGTCACGCTGAAGAGCCAGGCTCCTTCCAGTGCGTGGTCTGGATGAGGCTGGGATTTCAGGTCCATATTCCTATTTCCTTTCCTAGCAAGCCCACAGAAACAACCCCAGCAGACTTTGGTGCCTCCCCTCTCTGGAAAGGGGGCATTCTGACCTGGAAACATGTGCTCACCATCAGTGGCAATTTATCTTCCTTTCTGCCTAAGCTGAGTTTTCAGGATAAGTGTCCTGACTCCAGCCCCAGTCAGCCACAGGCTCTCTCTCTCTTCCATGTGTGGATGTGCATAACCTGGGATTCTTTTGCAGATCTCCTTGTTCAGGCCCAATCTCTGCTCTGCAAGTTGGCATGACGGCAGAATACCAAGTAGGAGGTTTTGGCTTGTGTGTAGAATTTGGAGAGCGGTTTTGTAGTAAGTTGCTATACTTTTTGGCTTGCAAGCCCTGGGAGCATATGGCCCATTGCTTGCAAAATGCTGATATTTTAAAATTGGGGGAGGAATAGAGCATGGCACATTTATTTTACTTCTTCAGTGCCACTATTTTTGCCAAAACATTCCCTGCCACACCATCCTGGATCATGCTGTTCTATCCATCTTTAAAGTGAAACCTCCACTAACTAAAAAGTTGATGTTATAAGATAGACCCTAATAGGCCTGAGAAAAACAGTCTTCCTTTAGTCAATGTCCAATATGAAATGCTGTCCACTCATTGCTAGAGTGAGTGAGCAGACAATGCAGCACTACTTCTACTCATGCTTGAGCTCTTTGCAGCTGGCCTTGCTCATACTTTCAGCAAACATCTTTTCCAAGCAATCAAAACTTTATGGACTGTTATTTCCTTCCTCTTGACTTCCCAAGAGCTAACACCAGCACACTCGAGATGCTGCAGCTTATCTTTTCCACCTTGAACTAGTGGTTGACCTGAAGAGAAGGATGCCAGAAAATAAATAGAGTTCCCAAGTACAGACAGAAGAACAGTTCTAATCCAAGCAGAGCTCAGCTAAACCATTGCAGTAGCTGTCAAAATATATCTGAATTTTTTTTGGTATGTCTTCCACAAGCCAATTAATAATGTGGAAAATGTTTTGGAAAAAGTTAGTAGACCATTAGATAAAGGTGATCTGCAAAATATTAATTTCCTTGAATTTTAAAAATGTTTTTGGTAAGGTCCCTCATAAACTGCTGTAAAGGTAAATACATAATCACAGGGCTATGGATGAAGTCTTTGTTAAGGGTCATAAAAAGAGCTTCCTCTGAGAACAGAAAGAGGTTAATTGTAGGGTACCATTATTGTCTCTATTGGGTCCAATTTTATTGACTATCCCTCTGAATGGCTCAAAGAAGATAATGTAGGGGGCTTGGGCAGAGGATACTTGGGTGATACCACCATAATTTTCTGGACCTGACTCTGCAATCTGGCAGTGTGTAAAAGTTACTTGCATAACCCTGTCAGTGCTTGCAGGGATTGACTTTGATAAATAATAATTACGAGAGGCTGTGAAGAACTCCAGGTATATTTCCCATAAATTGGGAAATATGATGGCAAGTTAGCTGCGTTGAGAATTACTTGAGCAGTGCCTACTATCACAACTCTAAATCTTTTCATAAACACACACAGTTGCTCACCTGTGGGGTCCTTTAGGAAGAGAAAATGAGGATTCACAGAAGGTAAATTGTGATGAGCCCAGTTCCACCTACCTTAATTACTTCAAACAATTGTTTAACATGCAAAGATCTGCTTGTTTCAGTGGATTATGTGCAAGAATGAGAGAGCCTTCACTTAATGTGTGTCACCTCACAGAGCAGAAATTAAAAGCTGAGAAATAGGGTGAGTATACTGAAAAATCAAATGTGGAAAACCAGAGCGTGCTGTGATGACATTGTATATATATTTAAAAAATAGTCCTTCCTCTATTTTTCTCTTTATTTTCATTCCCTGAAATACAGTTAAGATACATTTTACATTGGAAATGCCCAGAAAAAACGGCTTAATGATCAGAGATAATAATGGCACATGATCTCACATCTCTGTGGAATAATCTGCTGTCATATGGCAGAAGACTTATCCTTAGAGAAAAGCTAGCAAGAACTTGACTGAGGAATTCAACATGATGGACAGGGAAAACCATTCAAAGAACAGTTAGCATATGCCATATCCTGCAGGAATGCAGCCCTTCTAATATCTGATGGCTCTTGCTGATGCAGAAATCAAAGATGTCTTGGACTATCAGGAGAAAAAAAAAGAGAAATATGTTTTGTCATTAAGAAAATGAGGATGGGTATATTTCCATAACCTGATTTGTAGGTGATCTACACCTGATACATTCAGGGATGAGCTCAGGGTGTCAGAACAGATGGGTCTTCCTGCCCATGCCACGAGCTCCTGGGGTGGCCCTCAATGGGTCACTGCAGCGCTCCCCAGCCCTCCGAACACACTCACCAAGCTATTATGACACCTCATTAATTATTTTATAGCAGTAGCTCCCTTACCAGACCTGGGGATTCCTGATTGAAAAGTACCAGGAAAGTTCAAACTATTGTGTTATTTTCAAGTGTAAAATCCTAATGACTTCAGCAGCTTTTCACTGCTCACTGGGCAGCCAGTGAGTGGCTGGAATTGACAGTTCTGGCTGCCTTACACCACTCATGTATCCATGGAAATGAAAGACAGATCTGCAGAAACAACAAGAAAGTTTTTAAAATACGACTTTTCTCCATAGCAGAGAAAAAATAATCACACTAGAAGATGTAAATTTCAACAGAGGAATTCCAAGCATTTTCCACAATTTGCTTCTTTTCCATGTAACTCCTGTGAGCAAAGCAAAGAGCTGGGAGGGGACGTCGCAGCCCCACTGTGACAGGCAGCCAGGCCTGGGCCAGAGGAAGCCAGCGGCTGCTCGGTAGCACGGCGCTGCAGCAGGAGACAGGAAGGGCAGATAACGATGCCCAATTGAAACCAGCGCCTCAATGGAATTATCTGGTGTGGAATTTGGCCCGGGCAGTGCACTTCGCACCCCCGCTCGTTGCAAAATCTTTGCTGCTGAGGTTTTTGCCCATCCATTCTCTAATGTCAGGAAAGAAAAGAGAGTTTCAAACCAGCAGAAGCTGCAGAGGCACAACTGAGTAGCTCTGGCCACATAGTCAAGTGTTGACTTTCAAACCCCAGGGCTGAAAGTCAGGCCTTAATTTTATTTTGTCTATGTAGACATAGTGTTTGTGGAGCATATGAGAATGAGGGACCTTCAAAACACAAACCACTCAAATTATCCCTGGCATTGGGTGATACAAGCCCTTCAGCCACCACCCCTCTATGTACTACAATGCACCAACTGTGGAAATGAGAGAGTAATTGAGTTTCCGTGCTCTCCACCCCCTTCCCCAGTGCCATACTTCCTAGAAGCCCTTCACAGTGCAAGAGTGTACAAAAGATACCATCTTGTGTGCATCTTGTAGCATAATTGAATCAAGGTTGTTTAGCACTAATAAGGTCTCTCTGGAGCCCAGATGTTTGATTTATGCAGTGATACACAGGAGAAGGGCAGCCCAGCAGCAGACACTCTCAGCCACTGCCTTGGCCAGCACACAGGGAGCCCAGGGGTGATGCAGGTGCAGCTGCTACTGACCCAGGAGCTACAAGTGATCAAACAGCTTCCCCTCATTATTGTATCTCATCCACCAACACCCTTCCCTCAGCCCTGTCTCTCTGTACACACCACCAGACTCTTTCATGACTTCCTTTGTACTTTTCCTTTACTAGTGCTGCCTCATGTTCAGTTTCTATCACCCTCCTGGTATTCTTCTCCTGTCTGAAAAATGCTAACCCTTCATTTTCATTAATTTACTTCTCTGTATTATCACAGGCAATAAAGATGAGACCCCAAAGGTCATTATACCTTCAATCCAATCAATTAATTTAACCCTCTGTAGGAGGATTAAATTAATTTTTCCCTGCACACGCACTACTCACCACTTTTTACTCATGCAATGCAAACTAGACACTTCATTCATAGAGGAGATTGTAAGGCTGCATCTAAGCTGAAGGAGCCAGAATATTCCTTCAGGTCTTGGTACAACCTCAGGCTGCAGCCAGATCTCTACAGAAAAGGAGAAATCTGAGTGCTCAGTGGGACTGGATTCCTTTTTCCAGGGAGGGAGTGTGACCCTGCATCCTGCCCTGGCCTGGACCCATGAGCTTTGACACAGCTCTCCCTGAGCAGAAAAAAGAACAGGGATATAAGAGGAGGCTCTAAGCATTTATTCCAGTAACAATTAAAGGTGGTAGGCACCTGATTTTGATAAGCAAACCCTCTGGAGTTCCAAACTTCCCCTCTTTGTAGTCTTTGATCCTGTTCCCGTGATTCTGGTGGATCACATTGATACCTCAGTGGGGCTACTCACATGGAGAAAAATGTGTCTCAGGCTGTATTTGCCAAATCAGAGCCTACTTCGTAAAAGAATGGGAGTTCTTGTGTTGAAAAGCTGTCACTCTTTATGTAAGCAGGAGTGAGAAGTTCTCAGTGGTCACCTTCAGCTTCTTAACAGAATACCTCAGTTGCACCAGTGCTTGGCTCTTTTTCACATTTATCTTTGCGTCTTGGAGATGATTGTCATAACACATTTTGCCTGCTGGACAACCAATGTGATGAAAGAAAAAACAAAACCAGTTTGCCACATCAGTTCTAACTAGCACTACATGTTTGACTGATCACTACTGGAAAATCTGAAACTCAGATAAAAATCACTAGGCTTTTTTTAACGCCTGAAATGAGCCATGTTGTAAAGGAAACCTGCAATAATGAGATAATATGAATTAAAAATAAATAGTTCACATGTTTTCAAGCAAGCAAACAGCATGAAAGCACTGCTGAAACAGGTATTTAAGTCCTATTATTTGAAGATTTGTATTTTCTTGTGCCTGACCTGTGGTTTATTCGGAGGAATATGAGATTTTTTTGTAATATTAAATGTTGATATACTATATTTACATCCAGAATTCTTGAATATTAAAAAATTACAGGATACCAATTGTTACATAAAATATAATTCAGTGTTGATAGCTATTTCTCAAAGCATTTACTGAGCAGCCACAAAAGAAGCACACCAGTTTCTACTGAACATCAAGAGAAACAAGGCTCAAGCTTAAAGAAGGAATTTTTAAATGCTGATGTCCAATACTAGTTAATAATATCAAGAATAAGGGCATCAGAGAGATAACTGTTTCTAAGGTTAAAAATCATCCTAGATATACCAGACAATGAGAGGAAAAGTGACTTACTAACATTTGTGCTTGATGGTGTCTTCCTTTTCCTCCTCCAGCTGAAGCTTGGGACAGCTGTTTGTCTTCAAATGCTAGAGTACAAGGACGCAAAAAAGGTCACAGGAAAACATCTCCTGTGCAAACTAGAAATAGGACTGTCCTTTTCCAGTTAAAAAATGTTTATGTGAATGTCAGTCTTATGAAGGAGACAGAGCTAACTGAAGTGGAAACAGGAGTCTTCTCCTCAGGCATAGATTAGGTGGTAGCTTCTTGCCAAGGTGACCCTGGTGCTGCCTGGGATGAAGCACCCACCTATTCTGTGCCAGTGCCCTTGCCCATTCAACCTCTTCCCTCTCCTCTCCCACATACTGCAGAGATGTCCCCTTTGGTAACTATTTCCCATCAGCTGCCACTTGCCTGATCTGCTTGTTCCTATACGGCACATTCAGAGAATTGCTGGGGCTGGAAGGGGCCTCTTGAGATGACCTGGACACATCTCCTGCTCCAAGCATGCTCAGCTGGAGCAGGTTGCCCAGGAATATGTCCAGCTGGGTTTTGAATAAGTCCACAGCCAGACACTCCAAAACTTTGCTGGGCAATCCGTGCCATCGTTTCAAAACCCTCACAATAAACAAGAGGGAGTTTTTTTTATGTTGGGATGGTATTTCCCACATTTCAGTGTGTGCCTGTTACTTTTTCTTCTGTCACTGGACAACACTGAGAAGTGGCTGTCTCCACTTTTCTATTCCTCACCACCAGGGATTTATACACATTGATATGATCCCCCCAAACTTCTCCAGGCTGAACAGTGGCAGCTCTCCAAGCCTCTCCTCTATATGAGAGACATTTCAGTTCTTTAATCATCTTCTTGTTCATTAGACTTGTTCCAGTATGTTTATTTCTGCCTTTTACTGGAGACCCCAGAACTGGAGCCTTTCTTTTTACTTTTCACCTCTCTCACTAAATGCAACTCTGCCTTTGGCTTTCCTAAGCCCAGCTCCATTCTTGGACAGTGTTTCTCTCTCTCCCTTACAGGTTACCTCTCCTTGCTTCCACCTCTTTCATTCTTCTTTTCCATGTTTGAGTTTTACCAGGAGCTCATACCTACAGACCTTGTACCAGTTTTGTTTGATTTCCTGCATGTCAGGATAGACTTTTTTTTTTAACAGATGACCTTTAAATCAGCTTTTCTAGACTGTTTTTTTCTCTAAAGCTGTAGCCCACAGGATTTTTTGAAGCGAGTCTCTGAACAGGCCAAACTGTGCTTTCTTGAAGCCCAGGGTTTTAATCCTGCTTTTTGCTGTTGTTTTTTTCCCTCTGGATCCTCTCCATCTTGCATCTACCATCTCACAGTCACCACTCACCAACTTTACCATCTTCAGTCACTGCAGACAAGAATGCTCCAGCTGTTACCTACCTGACATGTTTTTCCTTGGTTTTAGGTCTGAGGTCAGCAGAGTGCCTCCTCTCATCAGCTCCTCAACTACATGGATCAGGAAGCTGCCACTAGTACTTCAGGAACCTCCTGGGTTGGTTGTACCCTGCTGTGCTGCCCCTCCAGCAGACACCAGGGTGGTCAAGTTTTCTGAAGAAGGCCTCATCTAATTCTTGATCATGCAGTCTGTAGCATCACAATGTTGCCCATATTGGTTTGCCTGCTAATCCTGTCACATAAAGCTGTCCCTTTAGTCCTGTGTCACTGAACACGAGGTTCATTCTGTCCGTCCCATGCCCTTACTTGTGCCTGTGCTTCCCTTCCCACTGCTGCTGGTACCATATCTTTGCTATTGTTATGACTTCAGTTTTCCCCAGAAAGAGATGGAAGGAACTTTTGACCAAAAGCATCGTTCCCCCATCACTGACCATGCCACTCTTTTCCTGTGTTCATCACTTCCCCTCATGTTATACATTGAGATTAACCTACAGGTGCTTCTGTTTACAGCTCTCCTTTGCTTGTGTCTCCAGCCATTTCTTTGTAGCATTCCTCCTTTCTGTCTTGGCCACAGTGATTTGTTGCCCAATTCCTGCCTTTATGTCCACAAGCATCTGTTTCTGGTTTCTTTCCCAGTGCTCTTTACACTCCAGCACAGCCTTCCAAGTTGGCCATTTGCTGCAGATTCAAATGGCTTCTTAAAACACACCAGTGCAAGTCCTGTCTGAAATGAGCCCGCCTCTCATCCTAACACTAACCTGCTGCCATGCGTCCTTACATCCTTATCACAGACCAATTCCAGCAAACACCACTTTCTGAGATATTAAAGATATACCATTTCCTTAGCAGGTAATGCAGACTTCATGTAAAGCTCCCTTTCGCCCCTGACCTCACTCACATTTGTTTTATAACAGCCTATACCCCTTTAACAACAGTGAAGTTATTTCTGGTTTGCACATTGTGACTTGTGATCAAAACCAGGCCTATTGCCTATCTCTAGATACAAAAAGAAATGGCCCACTGAAACGTTGCACAGTACCTTATTCTTAAATGTCTACCTTCAAAGCATGCAATTCACTTACAAATTATTAAAACCAGGCTATGGCAGCATCCTAAAAGACCAAGAAGGACAATTAGGTTGGTCCTTGTAACTCCAAGAGTGATTAGCAACAGCCATCAGCACACTGTAGCTGCTTGTTGAGCTAGTGAGTCAGACAGCAATAAGGACTTACAAGCCGCCAGCAAAAGCACTCAGATTCTTCTACAGGAGAAGTTTATTACAGAGCTCAGCATCTGTGTCTTGCAGCTGCCAAGTGTCCTCCATGTGTTGTTACAGCTGCTGATTCTGCTGTTAAGGAAGGGAGAGCAGAAGGATGAAAAGAGGCAGCGTCAGGAATGTTCAGTTGCTGTAAAACACTGCCAAGCAGATATTCACGTTATCTGTATGCAGAAACTAAGCCATCCAAACATGTGAGCTCACGGCTCTCTGCCGGCTGCTCTCACACTACGGAGAAATCATGTGACAAAGCCACTAGACACTTTTCAAACTACTCCAAATACAGGATCTGCTGAAACCCTGAAGTAGCATGCCCAGCTATATCAGTTTTGTGACGTGACATGCTGTGACTTGTGAGGACAGACAAGAAAAGAAGCAAGAGGCTTTGGGGAGAACCAAATCAAGGGGAAGCAAACACCCTTCTTCACTGGCAAGACAGTGCTCCTCAGTGTCAGTTCGCTGCCATATTTTTAGTTTCTATCACACTACAATTCCACATGATTTTACACAAATAATTCTGAAGTATGCTATGATACAGGACCTCAGCCTCTACCTAGTGCACTAAGCACATGGCTGAATTCCTAGAGGCCAAAACCAGGTCCTTTATGTACTCAGTGGCTGTAGGCACAAGTTCCTCTCAGCGAAACCACAATGTCCTCCAGGAGAGAATGGTCAACTAATCACTGGTAATCTTGGAAGGCAAAAGACCACCAGCATGGCCTTGGAGCAGGATATTGTGCTAGCCCTGGAGCAGACACACTTTCACTGCCAGTCACATCCTAAAGGCTTTGGATAGTTTTTTTCAGTCTATGCCAAACTTGTATTGATCCATGGTACCATCCATCATAGGTAGGACCACAGGATGATTCAAGCTGGGGAGGATGTCAGGAAGACATTTATTCCAAACTTCTTGTTCACATCTAACTGTTCTCAAATGAACTTTTTCCTGTGTTCCCAGGTATAAGCAAATAGCATTGATTTCACCCAGCCCACAGCAAGCAGCTCACCAAGCATTTCTTGCTCGACTGGGAGGTAAGATAATTTATTTATGTGTGGGCCAGGTCTTCTTGCTGGGACTAGCAGACACTGAGCAGAGCTTTGTTAGAGAGCACTAAGAAGACACTGAGAGATGGGTCTTCTGAGAGAAACTGAGAGATGTGTTTGCAGCCCTGGTGTGCCCTGGGAATCTTGTGGAGCCTGAGTGCTCCCAGGTTCTCTCCTTGCACTCCTGTCTGTGGGCACCTGGGGAGTGCTGCCAGGGCCAGACAGGGGGGTCACATCTCCTGTGAGAAACTGTGGCACTGGCATGACCAGACAGTATGGACAAGAGCCTGGGGGACTGTTCACATACCATGGGTGAGGACAACCCAAAGGAAGTAGCATTGGGCGTCCACCAAGTCCAGCTTAAAGCAGCACATCTGGGAGGAGGACAAATAATTTTTAACAGGAGATATGAAATGGAGATCAATATTAAGTCTGTGACACTTTTCATAGGAGAAAAAAAAAAAGGTGTATTTGAGCAACTAAATGTTGTTTGTCCATGGGTTATTTAAAATAAAGGAGGAGGGACAAAGGTATTTTAATGGCTGTGGGTAAACCTGAGCTGTGTGGTTGTACATGTGTGTGCAGCCTCAAGAAAAGGTGAAGGACACCTTGACAATACTTTTTTTTAAAGTATTTATGCAAGAAGAAGCTTCCAATTTGTCTCTATAGCTGGTCTCTGAAGCAAAGGAATTTGTATATTGCATCAGGCAGTATTGCATTAGGAAGTGTTTTTAACAGTGTTTAGTGATTGAAAGTAAGATACAATAGCTTTATGACAAAGAAGCTTATGATGAAGGTCCTTTGTAATAGCTTTTATATTACTGTAAATCATGATGCTTATGGTTTACTTTTTATTAATTCAAATGAAGTGCAAATCAAATGACAGCTGACAGCCTATCAACAGGTTAGTTAAACAGCTGAATATTATTTTACTTCATATATATTTCAGCTTTTAACAGGATTTTTAATTTTAAATAGTTTTGAGGTTTTTATCCATGTAACGTGGCTGGAAGGCTGCAAGATGAGAGCAATATTTAATTCACGCTTGTAAGATATGGGTGTTTGGAACCCATTAGAAATTGACTTTTTGTTCTCCCTTTTAATTTTGATTCTTTCATCAGAGATGCCAAGACTAATGCTGTCATGACAGATGGAGAGAGCTCACAGAGACATTGTACAAAAATTACTGGAGCAATGTGTCATTACCATTTAGTACCTTCAAAATGTCATAATGAAAGTAAAATTCATTGTAGAAAAGGGCTCTTCCTTTAGGGACAAGGCTTCCTTTAGGGATAATTCCACTCCTAGGTGCTGGACAGAATCATACCAGTCTCATTTGCACCATAGGAAATAGCCATATACATATGCTACATGCTTGTTCAAAATCACACAGTCGCTCACTGAGAGAGAACCTGCTCCCACTTGTCACCTATGTAATTCTGGGTGTCAGCAACCCACTTCAATTATTCTGGAATGTTCCAACTCTTTTGCATTCAATTTGGTAATACAATTGATCAAATAATGCTAGTTATGTCAGTCTCATACCAGCTATTTACTATAAATACTTAGTTATTATCTATTTACTTCAAAAGCAGTGTGGCCAGCAGGTTGAGGAAGGTGATTCTCCTCCTCTGCTCTGTTCTCATGACACCTCACCTGGAGTGCTGCATCCAGCTCTGGGGTCTCCAGCATGGGAAGGACATGGACCTACTGGAATGAGTCCACAGGAGGCCACAACAATGCTCAGAGGGCTGGAGCACCTCTGCTGTGCAGACAGGCTGACAGGGCAGGGGCTGTTCAGCCTGGAGAAGCAAAGGCTTTGGGGAGACCTTATCACACCTTCCAGTACCTAAGGGATACAAGAGATCTGGAGAGGGACTTTTCATGTGTAGTGGTAGGACAAGGGTGAATGGCCTTAAGGTGAAGGAGGGTAGGTTCCTTACTATGAGGGTGGTGAGGCACTGTAACAGATTGCCCAGAGAAAAGTTGTGGAATCCCCATCCCTGGAAGTGTTCAAAACCAGGCTGGATGGGGCTCTGAGAAACCTAGTAAAAGGTGTCCCTGCCTAGTGGGGTGAAAGGTGTCCCTGCCCATGGCAGGAGAGTTGGAACTAAATTATCATTAAGGTCCCTTCAAACCCAAACCATGCTATGATTTTACATTAACTGGTACACTGTCAGTGGTAGTGACCTATGCTAATTTCTGCAAAAAAATAGAGATGTAGCAAAACTTTTCTTTGTGCAGGAAAGCTCCTGATTAATCTGAGTAGAAGAAATGAGGTACTCTTTAAAAAGTGTGTAGGTCAACAATTTTGGCTAGAGCAGTTGGCCATCACAGCAGAGTCCTGTAATGGCTCAGAGTAAAAACACAGGGGAAAATTATGCAAACTGTGTTAAAACGCTGCCTTCAGTTTCAAAGTAAAGCTTCAGAAGTGACACCATTTAAAAGATTATATAGTTCCACTCACAAGTCAGAACGTTACATTTCTTATTCTACCTTCATGGTTTTTTGTCCATGGAATTCTGTAATAGTTTTGCTGTCAGTGGGATTAAAAGATGTCTCTATGAGAAGGACTGTTTTTGTTATGTGTGGCTCTCCAGCTATACAGAACTTTGTTAGCTGTGAGTAACCCACTAGAAAATTAATTTCCAGTAGCTATTGACATGTTTGAAAATGAGCTCCAGAGCCAAATTCAAAACCACTGAGATTCTTATCCCGAATACAGATAGAAGCAGTGCAATGTTTTGTGGCACACATTGTCCCTGACCCTAGAGGTTTCTCCCTGGCTCTTGGGAAGTTCAGGCTCCTTGTTTACTTAGGCTTGATCCAGAGCCACTGAAACTGATGGCAGAACTCTCACTAACTCCCAAAAGCTGGGTCAGAAAACAGACCATCTGCCTTTTTGTTGAAATTGTGAGAGAGAATGCAAACAGTGATACTGTATGCAGTAGTAGCGGTGCTTTCCACAAGAAACTGGATGGAAACCACAAGGTTATTTCACACTGCCCAGCCTTCAGATGCAAGTAGCTATCAGTTGCTACTGCTGCTAATTTAGAGCTAAACAACTTTGGATTCCATTACTAATCAAGTGCCTTCCACCTCCCTCTCCTCTGGTGAATAATAGAATACTTGATTCCTTTAAAAAGATTGAGGTATTCATGAAATTCAGCCGTTTCTGAAGTTTCAAAGCCTCCACATCCGAACATCAAGACGCCACTGTTGGTTAGGTGATGTGCAACATGCAAAATCTTTATCTGTCAAAAATTATATGTGGAAGAATGGAAAGTAAAACCAGGCAAAAAAGTAGATCACCCTGAGAGACATACAGTCCAAAAACCATTCTTCCACATTTACAGCTACTGAATAAATTAAAAAAAAAAAAAAAAGGTGGGAGAATTACAACTTTGCCATAAAAATTGCAGAAGTAAATTAAGAGTAGAGTCGTCAGGTCCTTCAAAAACAAACTATCCATTTGGAAGGACCAGAGGCTTTTCTCCATGTAAGCTGGTGCAAAGGAGCCAAAATTTGTACCAAAGAGGTTTACTGTCCATTTCTTCCCCCCACAGACTTTCATAAAGGCAGTGACAAGTCCAGAGGAACAATAGCGTATCAGAATGTTTCAATGGCTGTGGAATAAATTCAGAGTGACGTAATCAGCGGAAGACTGTGAGGAGACTGTGACTACAAAGATTACACTGTTAAACTTAAAGGCTCAATCTTTCATGGTGATGAGCATTTTCTGAGAGCTGCAGCATTCTGGTTCCTAAAGAAAACACACAGCGCTAATGAGAACGAGGCCATAAGTTCTCCTGGTGTGGTTGGTCACTCAAGGTGAAACAGAAAACACATCTGCTCCCTGATTGTTCAGAAACTCTGCATTCTTTACTTCAGACACCAGAGAAGCTATTCAGAGATAAGTAAGCTCTCGGACTCTGCCTGCTGTTGAAAGGCACACACATACCCTTGCATATCTCTATCATATTATTTGGGCATGGGAGAAAATTACCCCTCTTTGGAAATCTATTCAGCTGTCAGATCAACCCCTTTATCTGGTTTCATACCATTAGCTGAGAAGACAAGGATTCCCCTATCAACCCAATTTGGTGTTAACTGATTCAGCTTTCATCAGATTTTTTTTCTGAACTCAGAAGAAACCCAAAAGCCAGATCTTTGAGGGCTTTCCAAATGAGGTCCAAAAAATCTCACTTGGCAAAACACTTTGTGTAGGGATGTATTCAAATGTTCAGAAATGTCCCCATAAGTGAAATGATACCATGAAGTGAAATGGTGGGTGCAAAATGAGTGGCCTGGGCTGTGCACATAAGGCAGAGCAATTACAACTCTCTGTTCTGGATTTAAAAACCTGCCTTCCAGCCCTAGCAGGATTCTTTGGTGAGGACAATAAAAAGAGCTATAAGTGTATTCATTTGTATTTTTCTGAGCGCTCAAAGTACTAATAGCCAGAGGAAGAGCTAGTTAAGTAAACAGCATAATTTTCTTTTGCTGAATTTGGTTCATAAATTAACTAGTGCTGCCTTGGACACAGCTAAGGAATTGTTGCAGCTTTGATATTTAGATCCCAGTTGCAGGTTTAAAGATATTTTCTCTTCCAACAGGGGCTCTGGAGATTTGTGCAATAACACATTACTAGCCATGAGTAAGGATGCAAGGATCTGGACTTAAGCTAACAGAAGTGATGATGTGTGAAAGGCTTCTGCTTCATTTTGACATGGTGATACAAGGGATAGGCAGATTTTGGGACAGACCATCTTTATCTGTCTGGCAGTCTAGGGATTTAGGCTGTGTCTATCACTCTGGCATTTCTGTGTGCTCAGACAGCATCTGCAGGAAACATTCCCAATTATGCTCCAAGTAAAGTGGTCAGGGATGGTTATCCCAAGAGGGACCCCCAGAAGAGCTTAATTTCATTTACAGAGGAGGTACTTGTGGGGAAGCAGAGAAAAGGGTGTTAGGGAAAAGTGCAATCTTGATGTAGAAGTTAGTTCAGACTCTCCACTTGGAGAGCCTTAAAAGGAATTGCACTCCTTACACCCTGGACTCTCACATGGAGCCACTCTGCCTGAGCAGCTAAAAATGGTGCCCTACAAGGAATCCTGCTTAGAGAGATTTCCCTGGATGTATAGCTCCACCTTACAGCACCTCATGCATGCAAAGAAGGTCTGTACCTCTCTCTGCCCAAGACATACTCTGCCTCTCAGTATCCCCTGTGTACTTGGAGTCAGGGAGACTTGGCCCCTCACTGCCAAGCCCTAACCAATCCACAAGAAAAAGATTCCCATATGTCCTTCACAGAATAAATGCATCCCAGGCATGCTGGAGTCACCTGGTCAGTCAGCACTCACTTCAACCATGTTGCTAGTGTGAAATCTTGATTTTTCACCAGAAGAAAGAAATTTTATGGTGCAATTTTTTGCATCAGGTTAAGGTTTGAACCTCCCTACCTTGACAGAATCTCTGTAACATCCAATTTTTATGGGTACCTGAAGAGTCCCTCTGGAATACTAATGTTCTCTGGTTCTTTAAGTGTATATTGCATCACAAACATATTTTTACTGGTATTTGATGGCTGCTTCATTTGCCAACTACTCATATCAAATTTATGGAAGGCTATTTCTGAGTGATATAAACGTGGGAAATCCCTTTTGTTGAGACATGGCATTAATCATGTTAGTGCCTAGATCTCTATGCCCTTAGACCAACAAGATATACTGCTTCAGTGTCTACAGCCAGCTCCTAAAAATACACCATCTTCTGACTGATTTTATGCTTCAGAACAGGTGGGATAACCTGGTTCTTTAATGATCCACTGTCACTTTGGCATTCTCTCTTCCTTTCACCCCCATAGTGTCTATACCTTTGCATGTTTAAGACAATGTGTGGAAAGAGTGACGTGGGAACTGCCTTGTCCTGAGTGTCGATACAACTCATAGCAGTGGCAGCAGGGATGCCAGTACAGGTCAGTATCAAATTAAGGCATTGCTTACCATTTATGTGAGTGTATTCCCAGATGAGGAGCAACCAGCACCCTCAGTAATCTCCATTAGGGACAGCCAGGTCTGTCCTCTGCTATCCACAATCATACACCACAAAAAGAAGGGTGGCACACAGCCTCCACATGAACATCCTGCTTCTTCATGTAGTCGTGACCTGGATTCCATGGAAAAAAGGGGCTTAATCCACGCACATCAGTCATGCATTCTCCTACCTTACAGGGTGGTATTTAATCAGCAGGGAGGATACAGGTACACCACCAGAGTATCTTAGTGCTGGATTTTAGCCTTTCCTTATGGCAAAGACTGTTCCAACAAGCCCCATGTCTTGCAGGTGCACCCAACATCTGCTGCAAAGGTGGCACATCATACATATCATATCATATCATATCATATCATATCATATCATCCCATACCAATCATCATATCATATCATATGATCATTTTATAGGACTGAATCATATAATCTCTCAAGTGTATTTTTATTTTGTCTTATATTTGCATGCTGATTAGCAGCCCCTTCTGCTTTTCCCATGTATGTTAATCTGCGTGGACACTCAGTGCATGAGATCCTAGAGGTTTTATTATTGAGTCTCTGACTCTTTTCTTTACTAATATCTATGAAATTAAGTCTGTTGGGATCCAGCCGAACCTCCCTCAATCGGTCTCTGGTCTCTCTCACTCATCCTCCCTTTATCTCTCTTGTTCTGCTACAGATCTAGAGCCACAAAATTGTCTACCAAGCACCTGGTGGTGGTCATGCCAGGCCCACTGTTAGTCAGAGTAAGTGACAAGAGTGGGCTAATTAAGTGCCACTAAATCACCCAGAAATCTGTCCCCACACTGCTGCACCCAAAATTGTTCGTGAATATTTTCCAAAGATTGTTCCATTAAGTCTTCACTGACTTGAATCTGGTGCTTGGGAAAAATCTGTCTGGATAAGGCCTGCCAACATGATGACTACAAAGTGACAAGGCTGCCACATCATGCATCCGAGCTATGCAGTGCACCATGCAGTCGACCTGCACATCTACAGTAAATCTGACACATTCCAGAGCCAGGGACTCTTGGAACAAGTCATCTCTGTACCACTTGTGCAAAGATTTTGATGTCTACAGAAATGCTCTTTCCTGTGGGATTCCCAGGTTAATCGAACAAAACTGCTAGGCAATGCATTACACTTGCAAGCAGTGCTCTGTCACTAACATTTTTTGGCCAGGAAGGTCACGTTTGATCATCTTTCCAAGGAAAATTCTCTATTTAATTCCTCCACTGGTGAAAAACATCAGAAATAGACAAGCATGTGTCAGTAAATCTCTTCTGGTCGTGTACCTGGCCCCCTGCAGCACAGTGGGAACTGGACTGGTCTCTGCAAGAGATCTGACTACTGAACTCAGAGGTCTGGAGAGCATTGGTCCTAGCACTGAGAGAGTAGCTCTCTCCAGACCAGTCCAACGTTAATCCCACCAGTAAGTAGGCCAATTTGTGCCAAATATGGTTTTTCCTCTCCTGTGTCAAGACCACCCACCAGCCCAGGGCATTGAATAGCAGCTATGACAGGAAGATTTTAACCTCAGCTAATGGCAACCAGAAGGTGACAGGCTCATTTTCTTACTACCAGTCTTCTTAGGACTGAACAGGCAATTATTTTCTTGAGACTGCTTCTGTGTACTAAATTACGTGGACTATCTCCAAAGAGCAGTGACAACTCAGTAAGCTGGGTGTAAGCTGGGTTACCTCTCTCGCCAACCCACAACTGCTCTCAGTAACCCTGCAGTGGTGTTGACAGACTCCAGAAATAGCCATGAACAGTGTTTTCTTAGTAGAAGTCAGGTCTGGGTTGTGTCAGTGGGGGAGGTGAATTAAAAATGACAGGGGGAGCCGTTCCGAGGGGTCTCATCCCTCTCTACACACAGTCCCCAAAGGTGGTACTGAACCATTCCCTGCATGCACCCTCTTGTAAATATGAGGGATCCCTTTTGAAGCTGGAAGTGGGGGTGCCTGGCACCTTTTGTGCTTCCTGCTTCTCTAATATTTCTCCTCACATTCCTTCACTGTTAAATGAATGGCATGACTTTCTCAATGTTTTCTTTTTCCTAACACGTTCTTACAGTTTTCATTTAATTTTAATGCAAGGGCACCAATCCTAGTTTATGTCATAATAGATGGACAACAATAGCGCAGTTTAACTAAAATAACATGCTAAACAGTGCTACATGTTGACGGAGTCATGATGGATAAAATGTGGAGTGTTTTGGTGGTTTATATCTTCAAAGAAGAGCTGGCAAGTGTACAACGTGACAAATGTATTTAAGAATCTATGCCATTCAAATGATACTACCACATGTCTTTTTGGGATTTTTCCCGTCTAAATGTGGGAATATGGGCACAGATTCACTTGCATACTGTGTTCTTCTAACATAAAGTGTCGGCATCTCCGAGGGTGTGTCGGTGGCACCCGATGTCACCAGACACACGCTGCAAAGGAGACAGCCGAAATAAGTGTACATTATGTGTGCCAGGCAGTCTTCATTTGTTTATCTCATGCAAAAAGGAGGGGATGGTGCTCAAAATACTCTCACTGGAAATTTGTATCAGCAAGAGAAAGAGAAAAAAGTATCATTTGCATTTCAAGGCATTGCAAGTCCGTATCCTAGCTGAAATCGTCGGCGTTTATGGTACAAAGAGACCAGCTCCTGATGTGAGTGACAACGATGTAGAAAACCCCACTAATTCACATCATCTTGATTGAATTATTCTGCATTTACACCAGTTTCACTAAGATGGAAGCTGGCTCATGGTCTTTACACATATACATTTTGTGTCTTTTTCTCCTATTGTTTGTCACTATAAACCACCTCCTTTGTTTATTATTTTTTATTTGTGCAATGTATTCATATTCTCAGAGTCCATCTGCTAAAAGTATCCTATTTAAAAGAAGATGGCATCATTAGCTACCCTCTCTCGCTATAAAGAAAGGAGCAGTTCCCATATTTTTACCCAGTTCAGTGGCTCAGTGGATGCACTAATCTTGCTGAACACTTCAGTTTAGATGGTATATCAATGAGGCATTCAAACAGAGCAGTTTATACACAAAAATTCTGTCTGCTTTGTAAAAGATTATCCTTTTATAAACACTCTGCGGAAAACATAAAAGCAAATAGGGGACAGCACATAGGACAGGAAAGATGTTAGAAGGGAGATTAATACTGAATGGGTCGAAATGAATGGTGCTTACCAAAACGAGGTCCAGATACTTTGGCTGCAGTGAAACATAAATAATGGGAATGACACATCGTTTATTCGGGATAATGAGTTGATCCGAAGTAGGGGCCTAGAACAAGAGATTAAAGATTAAATATCCATCTCCTGATGAATATCAGTAGCAAACTTTAACCTTTTCCTTCCAAAAGCACAATTTCTTTGAACAATCATGTCAGCACAACACAGTGAAGAAATGGGATAAAGCAAACTTAAATCACATTCTTATCCTTATCCTGAAAGAAAACACTGCTTCATATTTTAAGACACAGTAGTGCATTTTTATTTCCAGGCTTGTAGCTCTTTTGGAATAATTATATGAGAACACAAAGATTTTGCTTGATGTTTTGTATTAGAAAAATCTGGCTTTAGCATTTATTGCTTACATTTTAGCTCTCTGCAATAACTGAAGAAAGAACATGCCCATCCTGAACATTCACTTGGGTGGAGAGATAATGACAAAAAGCAGCCTGCTGGAAAAGCACAGCATACCACATGCCGAATCAGAGTCTTGAATGCAAGGAGGACTTGGAAGATGTCACAAGCTTTGGATCAGGAAGGGCTGGAAGTGTAGTGAAGGGGGGAAAGGCACAGACAACTGGGGACAGCAGGCTGACTGTACTGCAGTGCTGGCAACCTGTCCAAGCTGGTCAATTAGTGGTACTTCTAGCTCAAGATGCTGTACTGCAACTGAGGCAGAAGACATAGGACAAGCGGGAATCTGGATAGCTGTGGCTTGCCCAGAACTTGGAACAGAGCAGCTGCTGGATGCATGCAGCCAGCCAAGCCCTGCATTGTGGTTTTGTTGCTGATGGCTGCCTCCTGCAAGAGGGATAAAACTGGGGACAGAGGGAGGAGGGAGGAGGGGGTGAGACTTTCAAATGACATTTAGAAAACAGCCAAGCTAGAATGCAGGAGCGAGTTCAGCATGCTCTCACCTGCTTCATGGAAAGGAGTTTACTCCATAAGCAAAAGGAGTTTGTGGTTTCATTCCACTCTCTAGAGAATGTGCTGTCCCAGTGCCAAACCAGCACGCATGTACAGCTGGCAGTTTCTCTGCAGAAGAAGCCTCGTACTGGAAGCTGTGGAAAAGTATCCATTTTTTCTTGGTAAATATTTGCATGCAAAACCAGATATTCCCATAGGTTTTTGCGAGGCTCTGCAAACTAGTTAGAGGGAAAGATTTTTGGATTTGTGCTGGGGAGTGTGCAAGCACAGACACGCAGTTCCAATGAGGACATGGTCCTGGGGGGTGAGCTCACTGAAATGGCATCCTGAAGGACGCTGAATACCTTTCAGACAGCAAGACTCACATTTTGCAAAATTCACATTTTGGCAACAGAACAAAAATATTGCCATTTCACATTGTCCCTTTACACCATGAATTCAGATAGGATTTGATGCATTTCCTTCTCCCCTTGGGTAAGAGATGTGAGTCCTGTTAGGCACCTTTTGTCATAGGCTGTCTTGTAACAGCATCATTCCACTGCCTTCATCCTAAAATGTCCTGAAGACCTCATGAAAAACCTGAAACCTCCTGCTGCTATATCACAGTTTATATACCAACAACAGGACTGCAAGGTCAAACAAATGCAAGTGAAGGAAGAGCACTTAGGATGCTGGGCTGGTAGAGGGGGCAGAGCTGACAAATTAATAGTAAGGGTGTGAACAGAAGGCATATGGCTGGTTATCACCATGGCCAGCCAGGACCAGGCTCTGCAGGGCTTGGCTTGCCTAGGCAGTCCATGCTGGAGAGTGGGTTGGGTTTTCCACCGCTGCTTGCCATGGCAAAAGGAAGGGGAGGTCCGTCTCAGTGCCATAGCAGCAGCCTCTCCTCTGGGGGACCGAAGCACTGCTCTCCAGGGACAGGGACCACTGTGCTTGGCTCAGCTGCTCTGCCTGTTTTCAGCACCCTGCACTGATCTCCAGCCAGACAGGCTTTTATCCTTGAGATACGAGCAGCGACTTTCCTTTTATTCAGAAAGAAGCATCCATTTTCAAGCATTATCACAGCACAGATAATAAATATTACAAACAGCAGAGCTGTGAGGGGATGCCAGAGCTCTGCTGCTGACTGATGCCTGACCTCTGCCTGACCACGTCACTGTGTCACATCACAGTGCTTGGCTGTGCAAAGGGGACCATCCTGCCCAGGGGCACACAGTGTTGCAGGAGGGGCAGGACCCCTGCTGCCACATGTGCTCCTCCTCTCAGGGGGCCAAGGGGCTCCTCACATGGCAAAAGACACTCCCTGTAAGGTCTGAAGGGCATATTTGAAGGATCCTGCCTTGAAAGTTGTTGTAGACACACACACAACAATCCATGTATCTTGTAGGGTAGAGAGTATGGTCCCAAAGGCTCCCAGTGTGGCACAAAGTGGTGCTCCCGAGGTTCCTGGTGGTCCCAAGATTCCTGACAGCTTGCACTGACCTTTCTAGGCAGGGAACTGATGGTGCTGGGCCTCCCTGCTTCACTTCACCTCACTTCTCCTCACATCACCTCACTGCTAAGGAAGAGGAGGAACAGCTCCCAGATGATTCCAGCACATGGTACTGGGGTCTCGTACTTAAGTAGTATTTGTAACTTGATTTAAAATTAGCCCTTAGTAATTTAAAGATGGCAATGAGAGTAGCATGAGACAGAGAACAGACTATTTCAGGAGTATTTGTCCAAATTCAGTGGGGAGAAGTGAGTTTTCCGGGGCTGCTTTCCGTATGTTACTGGAAGATCAACTTGTGCGCTGAAATCCCAAGAGTTTTTATTCATGGAGAGCTCTCTGCCTGGACATCTGATTATGCACAGGAGTGAGGCTTTTGGGTTGTAAAATTAGCTGGAAAATGTCCACTCTGGGAGAGAAAGCACAAGTTTCTTGTGAAACTGCTCTGGGAGGAACCAAAACTCAGGTGTTCACAGCCTGACTTTCACAAGGGAACTATATTTTAAAGCATCTGTGAATAAATCTGTGCAAACAAACGTGAGTTTTCTTAGCAAACTGCCCCAGCACCCATATCCACTGTGTAGTTTGTAGGCTGGGAGTGTGGCAGGTCATGGTGTCACCCAAGTGCTCCCCTACAGCCACCCCTATAGTGTACCCCAAGTACAGCACCCCTTGCCTGGGCTTGCTGCATGATCCATGGAAAGAAAACAGCTCATACTAACAGCTGAGGTAAGTCTCACCAAAAACCACTTGTCTTTCTTCTTTGGTTACTTGAATCTGCCCTGTACAATATTTTATTAGGAGCATTAATGGTGCAACTATTGATATAGAACCTGTGTTTTTACAGGTGTGAATGGTTTGCCAGGTCCTCATGTATTCTAATTCAGATCATCACATAATTTTGACAGTGCAAGCCTTTAAGGAAACAAAAGAGTTTTTACAGTGCCAGTGTGAGTTTACTAGATCTGTGTTACCAATTTAGCATCCAGAGGGCTTGAATTGGGCATAACTACCAGAAATTTAATTCTCTTAGATCATAGGATAGGAAACTTAGAGTCTGTCAGACATCTTTGGACATTGAACCTGATTCCAAGTGTCACCCCAAGCAGTCATGGAATATGGGGACATTTTGACTTGTATCTGGTTACAGATCTGAAATCTGGATTTAGGTCCAGTAACTAGCAGCAGTAGACAGAAATGCACCAACAAACCTTACCCACACCACTCTAAGATGGATATGCCCTGTCTTCACCTAGTCCAGTTCAGGGAGCAGGACTGAAGAGCACCTTGTGGCAGCCTGATCAAGGGCAGCTAGCAAGGTCCTGAGGGATGTTGAAGGGTTTGGCAGCCAGCAGCAGAGCACGAGGGGCTGTACAGACAGGCTGTCCTCCTTCTGCCCCTTGGGGGTCAAGCAACACCCTGCCTGGCAATTCCCTTCACATCAAAGGAGCCTCTGAGGCCCTGCTGAGGGTCATGAGGGGCTGCAATACCAGTGCAAAGCTGCTTGAGCTGGGTTAGCAGTGTGCTCACATATGGTCTTGGATTGTACCTTTCCACAAACCAGCTGTACCTCTCAAATAAATACATACTGGGCAAAGCTCAGAAATGCATCTTTCCAGAGATTATTTCCATCTGCACATCACAAAGGATATATTGATTTAGCTACACTCCTGAGATCAGAGTGGAAACACTGTATAGTCGGGAAGCAGACACATATGCTGCTTATCAAAGCTATACATACAGTACAAAAAGATACCAGTGTGGAGAGCAACCAGCTATATTTGCACTAGCACACAACCTGTCCTGTAATTCTCTAAAACAAAGGAAAAGGAAGGGCTGAATGCTACTGTTCCTGAGCCACACAAGTGGCATGTGGAGAGCCCACCAATCCCAGCTGAACTCATGGACATGAGGGATCTAAGGAGTTGACAATTGCTGTAGCTGTCAAGGATTGCTCCCAAAGCCTGTGTATTTATTTATTTATTTATTTGTATTTCTTGGAGCTGCAGAGAAATGCACACAAAGACACAATGGGAAAGAATATCCCAGATGATCTCCAAGTGGAACCCATCACCAGAGCAAGGCTGTATTCTCTCTGCAAAGCCCTTTCATCCATCCACAAGGAGGACAAGTTACATATTCCTCAAAATTCACAGCATCTGTGTTTGTAGATGGTGATATAAGTCCAAAAATTACAGAGCAAGAAAGTGAGCTACCTAGATCATGCAGCGCCACTGTGTGCTGGCAATGTACATACCTCAAGCTGGTGCAGGAGAGTGTCAGTAAAATGGTAATCTGTGGAGGCAGAGAGGACACTGTGGTCTCCTGCAGCACTAATCCTTCCTGGTGTCTCTGGGATAATAGAGAACAGGGAAATCATTGAATCATTTGGGTTGGAAGAGACCTTTAAGATCACCGAGACTGACTGTAAACCCAGCACAGCCAACTCCACCACTGAACTGTGTCCCTAAGAGAGTTTACTAGATGTGTACAACTATGTCTTTTAAATATCTCTCGGGTTACTGACCCAACCACTTCCCTGGGCAGCCTGTTCCAGTGTGTGACAACTCTTTCCATGAAGATTTTTTTCCTAATATCCAATCTGAACCTCTCCTGGCTCAACTTGAGGCCATTTCCTCTTGTCCTGGCCCTTGTTACTTGGGAAAAGAGACTGACTCCCTCCTTGCTATAATCTCCTTTCAGTTAGTTGCAAATATACAAATAAGCATGTATAGAATGATCCTTGCAGTTATTTGAGATATTTTCTGGCTTCTTGTAGTTTTGCAGTTTAGCAAAGTCAGGCCACAGTTAGCAGAAATGTCTCTGGGTATGGGAGTAAAGGATTGTTAAGTTCCTCTCTTTCCTTACCGCCAACCACTTTTGTACCTCTCCTAAAGCTCAAGCTCCCTCACCCACAGCACTGAGTCAGCAGGACACATCCCATCAGCGATCCTCAGTTGGGCTGAGTTTAAATGTCTGCTAAACAGTTTAGGCCAAATTGTCTTTTGCTGCAGAGCCCCTGCACTGAAGTCATCAAACAACGTGCTATGGCTGTTGTATGTGTATCCACAGAAGATTTCTTTCCCTAGACAAAATGGTAAGAGGGATGAAACCCCTCCCTGACGAGGACAGACTGAAAGAATTGGGATTGTTCAGCCTGGAAAAGAGAACACTCCAGGGCAACCTTGTTGCAGTCTTTCAGCACTTAGAGGAAGTCAACAAGAAAGAAGTAGGCAGAGTTTTTAATAGGGCCAGTAGTGATAGAACAAGAGTTAGTAACGGTTCTAAACTGAAGGAAGTTAGATTCAGGCTACAGATAAAGGAAGAACTTATTTACAGTGAGGGAGGCAAAATACTGCCAAAGGCTGCACAGAGAGGTGGTGGATGCCCCATCCTGGAAGGTCAGTTGGGTGGGACTCTGGGCAACCTGGTCTAGCTGAACATGTCCCTGATCATTGCAGTGGGGTTGTACAACATGACCTTTCAAGGGCCCTTCCAACTCAAACTATTTTATGGTTCTGTAACAAAGAAGCCTTATATTGGTGTTATTTGGGCACTCTCAGGAACATAAAGGTAAATCATTGGTTCTGACAAAAAAATTGCTGAAGTGCCTGATACCAAGATAGAACTATCATCAAACTCCTTTCATGTCTCCTCTACCAGTCTAATGTCCTGTGTAAGTAAGAGGAGCATAAAAAATAAATCTCTGATGGCTTCAAAAGACAGTACCCTTGCAGCAAATGACTGATTACCGGACAATGTTCAAGTGAAGAAAGAAAGAATCACTCTGAAACACTTGGCCATCTTCAACAGTCAGACTGAGACCACTTGAGGATGGCTGGAATGAGGCACAGTATAGTGCCTGCTCACCAGGAAGAGATGACTCTGGATGCTTGACCTCGAGACTTCCATCTGACCCAGGTACAGATGGAACTAACTTGGGAGAAAGGGTCAGTGAATACCAAACCCACCAAAGTTCCCTCAGCACAGGGTTTGCTTTCTCTGCAACTTTGCCATCCAGAAAAAGAGACCTCATCCTGAGCCAGAGATGCAGAATCAGGCACAAAAATGGCATAGCTGCTTCTCCCTGGAAAATTCCACCCAACATCTGCACAGCAGCTGGATTTCCCAAGTCTATTATCTCATTTCACTGATCTGAATGAATTTGCTCTCAGAACAGCTGCAGATCTGTATATATCACTCATGGCTTGGTTCACTATATTTTACCTGAATGAAATATTAATTAGCTACACTGTATTTTCTCCTCCCACCACTAAATGCTAATTAATTATAATTCATGATGGGAAAAAAGTGGCACATGAGTAGTTACTTTGGCCCAAAACATGAATCAGTTCTAAAAATCCAAACCAGCCCTAGTCAATTCAGAGTTTGAAACACTGCTGGGGAAAAAGTTCAACTTTAGTCTCATTATTTTCATTATGAGAGTCTTAAATGCATTTTTTTCTACTAATTTATCCAGAGATATGCATCACTAACATATTGGCCAAGAATGGGGTCTCTAACTCATCTTGGACAGTTTCTTAATACATGAAAGATCCCACAAGAGAAAGTACAGCTATGGTGTTTGGCATGAAGTAAGACACCAGGCAGACTTTGGAACCTTAAGTTTGCAGGTTTTGATCCAGAGTCACTTCAACAGCCTTCCCACCACTGCAACTCAGGGGTCATAAATACTTTTGCCACAAAACACTTATGCTTCCCGCTGAAATGGACATATGTGCTGACAAGATCTCAGCAAAAAGGATGTTTTATGTGAAGATTTAGAAGTATGAAGAACACACTTAAGACATGTATTTCCAAAAGGCAATTTATGGGGTAGATGTATTCCTTAGGGTGTATTTATCTTACAGGCTTAATGGCCACAACTAGTTTTAGACTGAAATGTCACAGATTCTTTCTCTTTTTCTTTTCTTTATTTTTTTTTAACTGTCTGCTGTTTACAACACACTCTGCAAACAAACTGGGCTGCTCAGCTCTGCATTTTCTAACAGCGGCAGCCTTTCTTCTTTCTCCCTGTAACAAAAATGCTTTGAAGTCCTATGCTGTTAGTTACAAGTATCCTGATATTTCCCCAGCAAGGATGTAATAGGAGCCAAAACAAGCCTCCAGGTGCCAATATTGCACCTGACAAATTAGGCACACGACTGGAAAAGGATGGGCCCATCCTTCTGCTTAATGTTCATTTCCTCTCATTTCCACGTTAACAGGAAGTAGTTGGAATGGAAAAAAAGACTTTCCTTAAAGACCTGAACTATCAAAAGCCTGGGGCTGTTTCTCCTTGCAAACAAAAAACTTGGAAGCCAGCTACGTCCTATGATTTGGAGCTCATTTACAGTGACTTGTTTAACCCCTACTGACGGCACGATGAACAGGATGTTATGATTTATTTAACACTTAAAGCGGGTGTGAGAACAAGGTGGATGGTGCCCTTAGATGTAGTCTTTTCATAATTTATTGCTCCAAGTGCTTAATTTTTCCTCAGGGAAGCCTTTGATAGCCGGCTGCTGCGGTGTGGTTAAGTGTGTGCATTAAGCTGTAAAGCAAAAATATTAATAATACTAAAAATAAAAACCGTAACCAAAGTTACTATTTTGCATAACAAGAACTTGCATGCCTCGTTCAGCTGAAACTCAGAAGTGATAACCCCACACCAACCAAACTGACTTGAGGATATTTAATGGAGCAGCACAAAGAGCGTTGAATTTACCTTCTGAGGACTTGAGCTGCACAAACACAAAGCAAACTCACTCTTGCAAAACGCCACACGGCTCCTGGAAGGCCACTGGAGAACCGTAACAAAGTCAGCTAAAAAAAATTAAATTACTAACATCTCTTACGCTGGTACCACAGGGGACTCTGACCAAGAACAGAGTCACAAAAAGTGTTATGTTTGACTGGCTTTAAAGTTGAACTGCCGCTCAATAATGTTGTAGCATCCCTCAGAGGGTTTATCTTAAAGCACCTTCTTTTGAATGGTCTGTAATCTTTATGCAGAACCATCCTTTAGAAATCATTTTCATGTCAAAGTTACTCAGTGAAATAATGTATAGATCTCCTGCTCTCGGGAGATCAGTGATCAGCTCTGCTTCATGTCCTTACATTGAAGGCCCTCGGTGACTTTAGCAAGCATGATCTGTAGGACTGCTTGCACCTGTGGATAAAGGACTTCAACTTTGAATGTTAAATACCTATTTTGGATTTTTTTTTCTCTCTTGAGCATGCATGTGTGTGAGTAAGTTGTATTTTGATATAGACAGGTAGGTAATTCATTTCACTTTTAGGAGATGAAGTAACGATTTTAGCAAATTACATTTGTCTCTTTAATCTTATATTTCCATGCACACTGAGTTAAATGTTGTAAAACTATCAATTCTGTCAAAACCTAACAGAAAGACAACAAGAAACCCTGCAATCTTAATGTCCAAACTGACTGGTGATTAACAGGAATTAAATGTGCAGGAATTCCAAATCTTTTCTGATCGGAGATGTCTAGATGACTTTTGTTTTTCCCTAATTGTATGAGGTTCCTACATAGTATTTAAGAATCAATTATATTGCAATTGATGTAATTAACTCTAATAATCCAGTAAAAGTCAGTAGGAGGGCTATTCAAGTCAATAGAAAAGAGAGACTATATTATGAAGGTGTTATTAACCTATACAGATTTTACTAGACATTTCCCTTTCTTACATAATAAATATACAGTGATGAGGAAGGCTGTCATTATAATTTAATGGGAACAATGGTTCATCACTTCCTTTCCTGTACAAGCCTTAACTAATTCTACATACAGTGTATAAGTAAAATGAAGTTAAATGAATCTCATAAATTAGCTATTAATCATCCATCAATCATCTGTTGCTCCATGATTAAAATCTGTGTTGCATTCAGAGCTGGGAAAGGTATTTGGGGAGTGGCAGGAGCTGCATGTACATCTTCCAATTAATTTATTCATGCACTTCCATTTTGCATTGCCAAGGGTACTTACTGAAACCAGTCCTGAAGTCAGAGAAAGTCTCCTGAGGAAAGTTCCAGCCCTTTCCAGAATAAAGTAAAACTCTCATTTCCATATTTATAGGCATCACTCTGGCTTTAAGCATTGTTGCATATGAGAACCTTCTCAGTTCAGTCAGACAACTCTTTTTGGGGAAAGAAAGCAACACTATGAAGTCAGGGAAAGTGAGGCAGTGGTCTGCTATATACCTTGCAAAGTGATGAAGAGAATTCCTTTGCCCAAGATCCTAATCTCCTGTCTTATGCTCTAAGTCTTTTGCACTGCTCAATGAGGCAAAAGTGGGTTCTGCCTGAATATGGCTATTAAAATCCAGCTTTTTAGGAATTTCTGTCTTCACCTTCATCAAGCTGAGAATAAGCCTTATTACATATGGCAGACTGCATTGATCTCATTAGCAGAACTGCTTGTCTTGGCAGTAGACAAAGATCAGTTGTCTGTGCTACTGTTATTCAATATATTAGCTGCCTTCTGAGAGACTGGCTACAGGTGATCCGCTTATCTTGCATCTTGGCAGCCTCCGTCTGGGCACCTCTTCATGGCACCGTGCATCTCTCACAAAAACTACACTGGACCATTGCAGGCAGCTCCAAGGCACACCCAAGTACACAGGGATTTGGTGAAGCACAGTGGCCACTTTCCTACATAGAGCTGAGCTGATCAAAAGGGGCCCAGGAGAAGGCAAGGTCAGTGTTTGAGTTATTCTGGAGTAATTTAAAATCAGAATAAATACTGAATTACCTGGATCCTCCATGCAGCGTTGCTGAATGTATGCAAAGAATGAGACTGAGGAGTGGAGTTTTGTTTGTCTGCTGTCAAAATACTTTTTCAAAGATCTTGGGAAGAGGGTATAATTTTTGAAAGCTCTTCTTATGCAGACCCCCCTGCATCTTTGTTCACATGTTATCATTGCTTTGGGTAAGACGTAGTACATGTACTCAACTAAAGAAAGAGGGAGCTGTGATGTTGCAATAAATACAACACAGAGGAGTCCAGTAATGCTTTGTAGCTACAGTGCTGATTTTTTTTTTAAATCACAGCAGTAGGGCAAGTGCTCTACAGATATCAATAGTTGCACCAGAGCTGACCTATGTTGCATAGAATGAATGAGCTTTGACTATAGGAACACAGATAGGCAACCCTGCTGACTCCTGCTGAATAAACCTATTGTAAAGCTGGCAAACAGCATCCTTCCAGGGCTCTTGGACTTGTGGCTTCATCTAGTCTGGGACTCCTCAGTGTTTTATTCTTTATAACAGCATCATACTTTCCCATACTGCTAAACACAGAAGACATTTCTGATGTTCGCATTGCAAGGTCCACTTGCGGTGTACTTGATTTGGTGGCGTTTGACAAAGCCTTTGCTTTAATTCAGGAGCCAGTTCTGTGATAACAAGGATGTAGATGGGAAACCAGTGCTCCATGAGGCATTAAACTTCTTTTCTTCTTGTTGTGGGCCAAAGCAAAATGCCAACGGGTATCACATAGCCCCACATACCAATAATTAGTTCACCACAGCAGGTGTGTTTGACCACAAAAGCTATTCTTTGAAAATGAGATCTTTTCTTCTGGAAGAATTGTTATGCCTAACTTGGAGGCATGGGAAGCACAGTTGCGATGGAGTTTAAGCAGAATGACACGTCCTTTGCTGCAGACACCACCCAGGGGCTGAGCTGGGCTGCCCTACACCTTGCCAGCCCTACCTGAGAAGCACAGGGCTGCTTTTTGGGTGTCTTTGGAACTGCAGTGCCATGCAAATGAGCAGTGCCAAAAATGATAGACTGAGAACTGTTAAAGTACAGCAATTCAGCAGTCAAAACTTCCTTTATTTAAATCCCCAAACACCACTTAGTTATGTAATAATCCCAGTTCTTTCATGCTCCACGAGCTTGCCTTAAATTGTCTGGAGCAGCTCCTCAGCCACAGATAGTCCCAGCTCGCAGAAGGCAGTGGCACTGGGACGGTTCCCACCAGCTGCCGCTCTGCCTCAACTGCAATTACATTTCACACACAAAAGATGACAATAATCTATCAAAAAAACACAAAACAAAAAAACCCCACCCTCCCCCTCAGTTTGAATCGTCATCTGCAAGAAAAGATTCCAGTGTTTCAGCTTCCATGGAAAATCAATACTGTCTTATCTTTATTTTATTACTTTAAAAAAAAAAATTCTTGCGATGACAGTATTAGGTAGCACTGTGAAAAACAACTAAATATAGCAGTGGATCATAGTGGGTGTGAATGGAAAACAAAGGAGTCAGGAGCGGAGCTCCTGCTGCTGTTACGTCACTATAACACCCATAATTATGTTATTATGTACACTGCCCACTTCAACTATATCTGGACACCACTTACCATGATAAAAATCTGATTACTAACATGACATATAATCTTGGTTTCTTTGATGAGCATTAACTTCTGTCTTCTATATTCTTTTTCAAACAGACAGGATATTTGTTTTGCCTCCCTTCTACAGGGAGTTTGGAAGAGTGAACATACAGGAAAAATTAAAAAAAGGTGATTTAAAATCTCATTGCTGGACTCATTTTATCTTGGTATAAAAACACATCAAGCCACTTCTAAGGTGCTGCTGTGCATAAATTCTCGTGAATTCTCCTCACAAACACCTAACTTTTTTAAATACTATCAGCTCCATACAGAAATTAATCTGGATTTAGGGCATGTTTAGCTATAGAACTGCTACACCTTTTTACGCTTTTAAACTTAAAATGCCCTTGCATGAGGGGTAGGTGGTGCGTGGCTCAGGCGGGGTGTCTCGGTGCCACGTGGATCTCATGGGCTTTGTGCTGGAAGAGGATGTTTGGTGTGTCCACGAGGATGTTCAGTGGGGTGGCCATCGCTGCTGCCCAGCACTGGGCAGGATCCCACAGGTGTTTCTCACACCCTCTTCCATTGCCTGTGCCCCAAAAAGCAGTACTGCAAATTCCTACAGCAGGACTGATGTTTGGACAAAATGTGGTGTTTTAAAGGCCTTGGGAACTCTTTTTATTTTTTATCTAGAAAGTGAGAGGGGAAAAAACCAAAACTGGCAGAAAAAAACCCCAAAAAACAATGCCCTTCAAGATGAAAGAATATTTTTTTTCCTTTAGCTAAATGAATATTGAAAAAATGTATATCTTATTATGTCTTCAGCCCCTGAGGTTATCCTATCTGGTTTGTTTCACAATTCAGCAGGAAAAACCCTCAAGATATTTCTAAGATAACAGTTAAATGTCTGACTTTCATCTACAATAGAGGAAATCTGTATTGCCAAAAGCTTGTTCTCAGAATTCCACCTTAAAACAGTTTTAGTACCACCAGACCAGAAGGGTTTGATGCCAAAGAGCTGTTCTGTCCTATTGAAAGCAGAGAATGGCTTCCTCTGCAATATGTACAAAGAGCAAGGAAATTTACTCAATTAATGTGAAACACAAAATGGCATCTGCCATCTGGAGATGCACACAAAAGCCACGGGCAGTCAAACACTTCTTAAGACTTTGGCATGTAAAATTAACATATTTTAAGACTTAAAAGGACATGTGAATTCTGAGCTTGCAAGGATTTCATGTTTCTCACAGCAAAATAAAATGCACAATAGAATATTTCCAGTGTAATGTCCCAGAAATATCAGTGCTAACCACCTACAAAAATTTGCCTGTGACATCAAGGCTACCATTTCTATACTGGGGTGGGAACTGAGTAGCTGTTCACTTAAATATGCATTTTTAAACAATGGGCAGAAATATGCTTTCACTAAACTTTAGAATCACACTAAAGTATGGTCTTTTACTGAGACCTGTGTAAAAGTCTTGTTTCTTCTTGTGTGTGACACTGTGCAAACACCGTTTTTATTTTTCACTGCAAAAACAGAGAGATGCTGACTAGTCAAGTCTAGTGCAGATTCAAAGTGTATAAAAAGGGCTCCCTTTTCTCGAAGCATTTTAAGCATTCTCTTCTTGAATAAAATGAAGAAAGTTCAGCTCCAGTGTCTGTTCCCTTTTGTGTATTAAAAAACCCATACTGGTTTAAAAAAAACATGACATATGGCATCTAAGTGGTCACCACCATAAATTATTCAACTTCTCACTCCACAAACGTAAATCTAACAAAATACAAAACCTGAGGCCTCTCTGGCAAACTCATGGTCGCATGTCCTTGGTGGTGTCTTCAGCACATGTTTGGCCATACAGATCTGGTCACTGCATCCCAAATTTTCACCCAGACACCCACTGTGATATACAAATTCACCTGCTTTCCACTCTACCTGCATCGTTCATTCTGACACTCCCCAGGATCACCTGAGCAGAGCTTTCTGATATTTTAGGGTACAGCCCTTCCCCCCTACCTGTTAGGCACACACAGCACTGGTTCCACAAGCCCTGTTTTCTTCAGTATTTTGCTGAAGAAGAGAGAGTGACAAAAAAAGAGGAGAGGGGAGGAATCAAATCCATTCCTGCTTAAGACTAGGTGGCTCAGCAGCAGTTTCCCATGCAGTGCTGCTCAGGGTGAACAGGATGTCCGAATAAGTCTGCCACATGTGTCTTGCAAAAGCAACCTTAATTTAGGCACCTCCAACTTTCCAACTTCGCAGTTTTTTCCCTAACTTTCTTTCAGTAAATTCTTGTTTTGTTTTGTTTTGTTTTTTTTAAGGCACCAAAGTGAACATTTCAGAATACACCAGAAAGTTGGTTCACAGCCAAGGACACCAACCTGCAAGTACTTACTCATGTGAGTTGTGATAGTGTAGCCAGTGCAATACAATGGTATGACACACAGAGCATGTATTCAGATGTTTAGGGAAAGGGTGACAATAAGCTTAGCAGACCTGGAGCATTAATGAAGACGTGTCAGGTGAAAAAATTCTTAAACAGTGACCCTGTTACTTCCTTTGACACTTTCCTGGTTTTTTATATTGACTATGATTTGTTGTCTAAGGATTAGTTTTACTGATTAATTTTTTAATCAAAACATTCTTAGAAGTAACACAACAAAAAAAAATAAGGTAAAACATAAAATAAAAAAGTCATCATTCCAGTATCAACATCCACATGGCTCATACATTTTATGCCACATTCTCATAGAAAAAAAAAATTTAAAAGTACCTCAAACTGATCAAACTATATACTCAGCCAGAAGAAGAGGGCTGAGAATGCACTAAAGCAACATTTACATTTTATTTACCAGTTTGTTGATTTGTCCTTGCATTTTTGAGTATGTGTGTGAGAGAGGACAAACAGAGACAGAGAGGGAAGAAAATGACTCATGCCTGACAATGTTACCATGAAAATGGTCATAGCTGTGGGTTTCCCTGGGGGAATTTGTAATACCACAGCAAAAACCCAGCTAGCCTGCAATTACGGTGCCGGCAGCGAGTCCTTCCAGCACGAGCCATAATGTCTGGCTACAGCTGGTGGGAGCACTCTGGCTGTGTTCCCCCACCAGGAGCATCCTGGGCTCTGGGGACCAGGTGGCTGGTGTGGGGCGAAGCTGCTGGGACAGCCCCACACCTCCAGGCAGGCAGAGATCTCCCAAAATCTCCTTCCCACAGAGGGATGGAAAAAAGAGTGTGCTTTAATGCACAGCTCCCCTCTTAGCACGTGCGGGCACATTTGGTGTAGGATCCCCAGCCATCCCCTCCTACAGCAGAATCCCATCCTGCAAAAGAAACCCTCAGTGCCACTGATGTGAAGGACTCCGTGTTAAAAATAAAAACACCGTCCTCAGCAAAAGCGAGCAGGGTTCCCGGGAGAGGAGTGTGAACCCATGCCAGTGACAGACTGGAAGTGCAACGTGATGGAGATGCTGCTGTGACCGGACAGTTGAGGGATGAGCTGGGGTTTCCAGGCATGTCACAGGGATGACATCCCGCGGCTCCGGGGGCCGGGGCCGCTGAACCTGCTGCCGGCCAATCCTTGGAGTGTCACTTACATGAGCTCCAAAGTAATCTTCTGGCCCACCCTTCAGGAAAAAGATAAGATGTCATGATCAGCTAATAGGAAGTGACAAGAAGAGATAAAATGGATGGGGAGGGAGGGAAGGTTTCGGATTGAAAAGGCATTATTCTTTCCTCCAATGCCAGCCCTGCTAACAATGGGGCTGAGTTAATTAATGGGCTATTTGAACACTTTCATCCATTTTTGCATATAGCATTAATTTTTCTACAGATACATATAACACAATTAACCTATAGCTTTTCAAACAATCAGACATGGCAATCCTTTCAGACTGGTGGGGAAAACATTGTACTTTTTACAGAAAAAAGGGATTTAATTAGGGAAAAAGATTGAGAAGAGTCTTTGTTCCTCTACTCTTCCAGCCATTGCTTTCCATCTGGCATGGGAACTTATTACCAAGACATCTGAGCATCTTTCATAAAAAAAAAAAAAACGACAAGCAAACACACAAAACCCCCAAATTCTGGCTTTCCTCCCTCTTTAGAGTAGAAAATCCTATCTGTCAAGCTTAGTTCACTTGCAATTAAGAAATCTGCTTCACTCCCTAACGAAATGTTAGTGCGTCACTTGACAAAGTCCCATTGAGCACAGAGAGAGAGGTTTAGGCTGGAAAACACTTGTAAAGTTTCTCCCCAAGTGCTGCTCCAACGGCACCTCTAGCTGGGGGGGCTGAGTGCTACCCCCTGCAACCACCCGGCTGCACACGCACAAAGACCCTGGTACTCAGTCAACTCTACAAACTTCAACAAAAGCCTAATCAGAAGTGCCAGGCTTTTAAGATCATAGCCCCGCCGTGATGTTAATCAGTTCGGTGGGGGAAGAAGCGTCTCTGGTGGGTACAAAGCCGAGGACAAGGGGTTGCGATCTCTGCGCGGCTGCCGTACGAATGACAAATAACAGCAGCGAACTGCTGCCTTCGCCGCAGAGCCGAGCGCGCACGATGGGCACAGAAAGGCTCCCTTTATGCTGCAAAGAATTCGCAGCTTAACCAAGCCACAATATGTTTTGAAGCTTTTGCCAAAAAGTACAAAAACCTGTAGTCAGTGTAGCTAGGCATTTGATAACAAGCATGGTTTCTTCTGCTCGACATATTTTCCTGATGCATTTGTTTGTAAAGGTAGAGATAAGTATAGTAACACAATCTGTTCCTTAATATCATAGGCAAAGAAAAATCACTAGTCACTAGCTACAACAGTTTACAATCTCTGTGAGACAGCTGCAAGTATATGTTTATTCTTTTATGCTAAATATCTCAAATGGAGCCTGATCCTGAAAACACTTCTTCCTCCCAATGATGCTTGTCTGTAATAATAATACTAATGAAAAGCAACTGCTGATGTAAGGAAAGAAAAGAAGGTGAGGCTCAGATTCCCTACCCAGTGCTCGTAATTGTTATTTTCACTAAAGATAAGAAAGCAGACTTGGATGTGCCATATCACAGAAACAAGCCATTCTTTCCCTATCTACAATTTTGACAGTTATCTATGGAAAATGCAGACTTAAAAAACTCTTAAGAATAATTATTAGAATTCATAGCCAAAATAACATACATCAACCTTGATTAGTTCCATGAAAAAGCAGCCTTAAATTGGTAGTTTAAAAACAGGAAAATTAGTGGTATGATTAAGAATGAATGGCTAATAAAAAGAATTTTGCTAAAACAGATTAAGGTTCAGATCAAGGTCACAAAAGGAACTGATTGAGGAAAACTGTCATTTTTGCTGGGACTCAGAAGCTGTTTTAGCAACGCTGTTTCCTCTGAATCACAGTCTTGTAATGAGAAATTACACTGTTGGGGTTAATAAAGACTTTGCTTGTCACGTTAGTTTCCCCAAAATTTAATTTAAAACATTGTGGTCAAAGAAAAAGAAAAATTCCTTGTGTACAAGTAGACAGAAAACAATATTTCTAAGCTAAGTAACCTCTAGTAAAATGCAGGGTGGATTCGTGCCATAGTTCCAGTTCTCATGTTTGTTGTAAATTCACTCCAGTTAAAAAAAAAAAAAANCTGTTTGTCTCCCTGTTTCTTCCAAAATAAACAACTTCTGCTCACAACACCCAGCCCCCCATTAGCAGAGTCTATGCAGGGAAGTGCTCCCTAATGGGGTCTGAGATTTGCCTTTCTGCCAGCTTGCCCACTTCTTGGCTGTGAACAACATCCAGGAGGGTCTGTCTCTGCCCCCCTTGTGTCTTGAGCTGTGCAAAGGCCTTGGATCCACGGGTATGGTCTGAAGTTTGGTGTTCCCAAGGAAAAGATTTACAGGGAGACTTTAGCCAGGTAAAGCCTATCTTGCTGCGTGCAGGCACCAGCGGTCCTGTGCTGTTAACTGGATAGTGCCTGGAAGATATGGGCACAGCTAACCTCAGGAATTTCAGAGCAGGACTAACTTTTTGCATGCAACTCCCTTTTGAAAATAACCCTATTCCCTTGTCATCCCACTTGCAAGGAGCTGGTGATTGCCAACGGTGCCAAAGAGCCAATGTGTAAGTCCTACCATTGCCTCACATTTCCACCTGGTCCTGATGGTGTGTAAGAGAAAGAGGGAGACACCACAAGCATTCCAGGGTTTCTCCTCCACCTTGTGCTCCCAATCCCAGGAGATGCTGGTGCTACCAAGCTGCATGGCAGCACTGCAGCTGCCTGCCCTCCAGGGCGGGCTCCTTTGGAATGTGCAATTCCACACATGTGCGTGGATCCAGGCTCTGCAGGGAGAACCAGCTGGGCAGCAATGAGAATTTTAACATCAGTGAAACTGTTCAGCAACATCCTCTGCTTCATGGGTGCAACGCTCCAGTGAAATAAATCCTCATGTCTACAAATTGGCAGTTTCAGGGCTTTGGGATTTTTACTCTTTGGGGCTTTTTTCCCCTCCTGGGCTGGTAGTTTGCACGAGAGGAGCTGGCACATCTGGCCCATGATGGGAGGTGTCACAGCCCTCCTGAGCATGGGGTTGCTGCTCAGTGGCATAAGCTACTGTTGTCATTGTCACTATCACCAGGCCTGATCAGGGTCAGCAAGCCAATGAGCTGTTGTATAACCCCACAATAAAAAGACAGTCCTTGTCCCAGAACACACTCGGGCTGGTTTTCTGACAAGCTGTAACAGGTTCTGCAGCGGCACCTTTACTGTTGCTAAATAAAGAACTTCTGTCTTGCAGAGCCTAAACCCATTGCTGAAAGATTGAAAGGAAAATGAACTAATGGGACAAAGGGGCTGTGTACAGGGGTTTTTTAACATTTGTTTGTTTTGATCTTAGTTGCAAGTAATTCACATGGAGTGAAGTGCACGGACACGCAGAAGAAAATAAGTACTCAGTTTTAGAAAAGACAACTGCTTCAGACCAAACTGAATGCAAAAACTCAGAATCATCCAGATAAGATTACTGTGCCAGAAATCACATTTTTATTAGTACATAAAACACATGTCACTTGACAATGAATATCTGCGGCATGGAGCGAAATAACCCTCCAGCAGCGAAGTCAATATTTAAATCAATATCTCTGGTAAGGAAAATATCTTACTCATTGATATAGATTGGATTTTTTTTTTCCTTATGAACCTCTCAGGAGGTAAACAGCGTATTTCTGTTGTAAAAGCAACTAAACAGTATTGCCAAACAGGCCTAATCTTTCCTGGAATTCAATAGCATGGCCCTCTGAAATTATTAATGTTGTTATAAATGCCATTTGACCTTTATGTCAGGGATGTATTTCCTTTTCATAAAAAGGCACCTACATTATTTTGGGCCTGCTGTGCTGCATGTAAACACAGTAACTTCAGTGGGAGCTTAGGGCACTGTGGGATGATTTTTTACATTATGTAGGTACCTAATGATTCAGCTACTCAAGGCTAAAATCCATAAAAGATGTTAGTGCCTTTACGTTAATTGCTGCAACAACCTCCATCCACTCCGGCAAAGCTGTGCAGCATTTCAGAAAGGCTCACAGATTGCCGGGACCACAAACAGGCTCAGAGCATCATCACCTGGGCAAAGGGACTCCCAGGCCCTCCTCCCTGGGCCTGTGCTGTGCTTTGCATTGAGAGAGCCATTAGAGATGGTAAAACATTCAGTCCTGGAAGCAGTGTGTTGTTCCCTTCTAGTTTCCTGCTATAATCATCTTTTTCACAAAGTCAGGCTTATTTGTTTTTTCTCCTTTTGACCCTGCGATTCTTTGGCCCCTTTCTGCCACTGGAAAATAAACAAATAAACAAAAACCAGCAAAGGAGGGGTAGGAATGATCCCATCCCACAGCCTGGTGGCAACAGACTTTTTTAGAGAGAGGAGAGCAGTGACTTTGCACACCTTTGGAACGAGACAAGTGTTAAATGCAGATTTCCCACCTCTAGGGGAGGCACCCTAACTTGTGGGCTTTCCTATGAAAGACGGGAACTGACACCACCATGAGGACACCTCGCAAAGGAAGCAGGGCTGGGAGCGGTTCTCTTGGAGCCCGTAGGTGTGGGGAAAGCCCGTGCTGCCTCCTGAAGGATTCCTAGGCGTCCCCGGGTACCTGCCCGCTGTGGGATGGCTCTGGCAGGCACAGAAAGAGCAGCGTGGCACCTGGGGAGCTCGTGTGCTAAGCTGGATGATCCACAGTGACAGTTTTGGGTATGGACACCTATGCTCTGCTCGAGGCTCCTAAAACTATTGGCTTGTTCAGGACCTTACAAAACCACCCTGGCACCTCAGTTCTATTAAAATTAATAGTATAGTTTTTGCAAATATTTTGAAAGGCTATTAGATGCCTCTCTGCCCCTGAAAAAGTTGTCCTTTAGTGCCTTGCCAGACTGAGTCCTTAGAGGTGACAGATTGGATGCACTTTTCAGATAATGGAAATAACTATTGGAAAAGAATTCTTCAAAAGGTTCCTAAAAGCTGTTGCTATACAATATAAAAGACAAATTAATTCAGATCACCAAAAAAAAAAAAAAATTCTTTCCCCCAGGTTGTAATCCCTCTACAGAAATATCTTCCTCTTTCTTAAAAACCTCAACCAATCAATAGAATGTAAGTCTATAAAACTAAATTACATTCCCAGCTTTGATTATTCAACAGGATATGGTAGAGTTTTAAACCATCAAATGTGCTTCCTTTTCTCCTGCTCAATGGTTTTAAACTTCTTAAGACTTTTAATGCAAGTACCAGGACAGGGCAGCACAAAGTATGTTTTAAATGTGCTCTTAAAATCTCCACATGGAGGTTGCTGAAAGAGCTCAGATCTTTGAACCTCGGTAGGGTGGTGCTGGCTAAGAGCTGTCCCTCTCTGGCAGCTCTTCCATCCAATATGATTGATAGAAAGATAGCTGCATTAGTTTTTACATTATTAGTTTTAGTATGAGACAACACAGTGCATCCCCCAAGGTCTTCACTCAAAAAGAACAACCTGGAAAACTTCCCAAATTTTGTTTTTAAACTTTTGTCCAGCATTGCTTTGGCCCCCACTGCAGGTAAGGCATGCTTTGGTCAAAAGAGAAGGAAAGCTATTCAGTGAGGTAAGGAGTGACTGATTTAACCAAACCCATACTGAGAATAAGCCCTATCAGAGGAACGAATCAGAGCTGAAGCTAAAGCCAGCCTCCACCTCACAGCCCTTCCTGTAATACAGTCTGAATCAGAACTTGCATCTGCCAGAGTTTGCACTGCAGTCCTCAACAGACTCGGCTATTACACCTCCTGGAGGTGCAACTGCGTGTGACACCAGGAGAATTTGTTGCTGACTGAGAGCAAAGGGTTTTCTGACTCAGGAGGGGCAGATTCTGCCTTGGCAGGGTTGATGTGACAAATGATCACTGCTCCCAGAGTCTGCTGTCTGCTGTGAATTAAGGACCAAGGGAATTCCCATCCCAGCAGCATCGATCCAGTAGTGTGCACAAACGTGGGGCTGGAGACCAGCTGATGTGAGCTGGGATGGCTCTGCTGGCTCTGAAGGACATCTGACATTCACTTTTAACTTCTGATTAGAGAATTAAGAGGAAGACTGGGATGATATAGCCATGGCACAACTACTTCAGAGAGGGATTAAAGGGAACTGGCAAAATATCTGCTATCAGAGAAACACTAAGAGTTCCTCTATTACCACAGAAGGATTATTCCAGGAATCTGAGAGAGAAGCATAGAAATGGAGCTTTGCAATGTTTCTGGAAATGCATGGCATTTGTCATGGCAAGTCTTGCTGGACCCAAGTACCCAGGGCCACATGAGGCTGGAAGCAAAAGGAAGTTACAGCTGGCTGGCAGCTGCTTGGATGAGAATTTCCTCATGGGATAAAGTGGTTGGAAGAGTTTTCCCTTTCCACCTTCACACCAACCCAATGGAAAGAGCAGGTGGGGTGAGACCAAGGCCCTGTGTGAGAGAGAAACACATCCCAGTGGTTTACACTGGGGGCAGCCTACAGAACTCTGATCCATGCTTTCTAAGGGACCTGCAGCATATTAGGAAGGCTCTACACCATTTCTGTAAATTCAGACCTACAGCCTCATTTATCAGGATGCTCCTTAAGGGCTGACAGCCAGGAAGCCCTGATGAATCAGTGATAGCTCTCTGATTCAGCACTGACCTGCAATGCTGAGCCTGGGAGGGCACAAACAGTTAATCTTAAAAGCAACCTGGCAGGAATGGGGTTTGGGAACCGATTCACCAAATTTACACAGAGGTGTTTAAACTGAGCAGGACATTAGCTGATACTCAGTGGGCAAACTTAATGGCCAACATCACTCCATCAGCCTTTTCCCATGAAAAACCTGCACCCTAGGTGCTACCAAGTGCTAATTTGTTAAGAAAGCCTTAATTGAGTGACAGTTAATTATTGACAGATTTGAACTACTTTATCTCTCAATCAAAACCTGGCTCTGGACCAGGCAGCAAGCAATTTACAGCCACAAAGGTAAATCTGGCCACGTGCAAGCCTATGAAGTCTTATGGTTCTCCCTCCCCCACCCTAAATTTCATCTAAAATTTCTCTCTGAAGGAACCGATGATCCCCTGGTGATCACCAGCCCACATCAAGGTGGTTACCCTGCTTAACCCCACTTGGCACAGAGTGGGAATTACCAAAGGGACATCCATCTGGAGCTGCCTGAGATAAGAGGTGTCCAGTGTTAATAAACAGGCTTCCTCTACACCTCAGCAGGGCCTTCCTTTTCTAAACAGCCTTCCTTTAATGTTGTAAAATGTTTTTTTCCATTTACTCAACGATCATGCCTTTGCCGGTGGGGGAGGGCCAAGGGAAAGAGGGAAGGGTGGGAGGAGAGAGAGAAGAGAAGAGAAGAGAAGAGAAGAGAAGAGAAGAGAAGAGAAGAGAAGAGAGAAGAGAAGAGAAGAGAAGAGAAGAGAGAAGAGAAGTCAGTGTGTTTCTAAATCATTGAGACACCTGCTTTTGAAATTAAATTCCTAATGCCAACATTTCTCCCACATTAGCTATTTTTATTGACAACTTAATACACAAAATTGAAGTAAGAAAAAAGAGAGAGAAAAAAGAGAAAAAAAAGAAAAGAAAAGAAAAGAAAAGAAAAGAAAAGAAAAGAAAAGAAAAGCAAAGAAAAGAAAAGAAAAGAAAAGAAAAGAAAAGAAAAGAAAAGAAAAAGGAAGAGAAAGAAAGAAAGAAAGAAAGAAAGAAAGAAAGAAAGAAAGAAAAAGAAAGAAAGAAAGAATACTAAAAAAGGGGGGGAAAGAGAAAAAATACAAAATAAGAATGAAAGAGTGAAAGAAGGAGGGAGATGGAAGGAAAATGAATGTATTACAGAAGCAGTAGTAGTAACCACAGCAGTATCACAGTCATTCACTGCAATATGTCTAAACATTCATAAATGTTTTATGCATCCTAAAATGCCATGTACAAGGGATATGGCATCCCACTGAGGTTAATGAATGAATGAGCTGCCCTTGAAGGTTAATTTGCACAAACAAAAGGTCAAGGGACATCTTCAAAACAAAATATTGATTAAAGCAAGTTAAATGTTTTGACTTGAAGGAGACATGAAGGATTAAAAAGCAAAATAAAGCAGTATGGATAAGAAAGGAACAGGAAAGAAAAAACATCACCCCCAGACACAAAGGAAATGGTAGAAAACATATCTGAATCAGCTAGTCATCTGCTAACAAGCTGTAAAGATTTCCAATGACAAGTTGTCACATTAGTTTAGTGAAACTGAAGCAGCACTTATCCCTTTTCCTGTGCTTAATCTCTCAGCGAGCTGCACAGAAACATGCTACCATGTTTAATAGGATTAGTTTAGTTCACTTTCTCCTCTCTGGAGGTTGTGACTTTTTTTTTTTTTAAATTATTTTATTTTTTAACATTTCTATTTCCTTCAATACCAGCTTCTTGAATTAAATTTCACTCTGCTGTATCACCTAGGCTGTATTCATTCTCCAGGTTAAAGGCATTTTCCTCCAAAGGTTTCCCTTTTGAAATGAGGAGCCAGGCAAAGGAAAGCAAGGAAAGGCTCTAAATTCAGCAATTACACACATCAGGCACATGGTTCTCTTTCTCACACAGACTGATGATGCTTTGTTGGTATCAGTATAGTTATTTTTAATTTACATAAGCAGAAGAGCAGAATCGGGCCTTTGTGGTTGTGGGGCATTCTTTTTATGCCCAAGAATACTTAGACCTTTCCCACCCCTAAAAAAAAAAAGAGAAAAGAAAAAAGAAAATAAAAAAGAAAACCTGATATGTATTCGTAGCCCTATTCCCTCATTTAGTTGGAACAGACACAGCAAGGAAAATGATCAAAGAAAAGGCAGTTTCAACAATATACCCCTGTCACTTCCAATTTTGTTGTCAGACTCCAAAGGGGCAGAGGAATCACTCATGGTCATGGGCACACTGTAAAAGTTTTCCAAGTTTCTTGCATCTGTTTGTTGTTTGTTTTTTATTTTTTTTTTCCCTTAAAGAAAAAAATGGAATGCAAGCACAGAAAGCCATCAGCTTGCAGCAAAACTTGTCAGAGGCACCAAAATTTGAAGGATTTTTTTTTTTGAACACAGAACTGACAACCCTCATATCTGGAGGACAAGCAGTACTTTGACCTGAAGTTTGTGACACACTCCAAGCACTCAGCAGAGCAAAAGAGAACCCACAAATCTGAGCACACCCAGGCTTTGCATCCAAATTTTGTGAACATTGATTACTTTTCGTTTAGATCCAAAACACCATAACTTAGAAAATAAACAGTGTAACTACCTCACAATCTAGAAATGGCCAAGAAGAGGAGTAGTGTCTACATTTCAGCCTACTAATTACTAGGAAAAAGACCCAAGACTTCTACAGGAGTTCGCAGACAGACTGGAATCTACGACAGGTTGCTAACAGGGACCACGGTTACAGGTGTTCAGGGGGCTGGGAGCAGTGAGGTACAGAAACAGCCTCACAACCATAATACACGCCAGCCAGGGCTGCCTTGCCACTGCCCAAGCCACCAGGTCCCAAAGAAGGCACCAGGGATGGCTTTGCTCGCTACAGATCCTGAACATGAGCTGCTGGCATGGACCCCTTCTGAGGGATTAAATTCTTGAGAGGAAAAAAGCTTTTCCTCCAACTCTAAAATTTGGGTGGTGGGTGGGGGATTACTTTTAATGCTGAGCTTTGAACCATCAGCTTGCATTCCTTAAGAGGCTGTCTGCCTATCCTCCAGGATTAAGAGGGTCTGGAGTACTCAGTGCCCGAGATGGCAGGGGAGTGGGAAGTGTGAATTTCATTCCAGTTGCGCTTACTGGTGTGGCAGATCGTAGGGCCCTTGTGTTTAGACTTGGAAAAGTTGCAAGACACAGGGCTGGAGGAAGGTAACCAGCAAGCAGCTACGGAAAGGAGGTAGAAGAGCTGGAGGATGGGTGGAAGCCTGCGCACAAGCCTGGGGCCAGACTGGCTGCCACCGCTCTGCCATGTGACCCTGGGGACATCGCTTCACTCCCAGAGCCCCAGTTTCTCTTTTGGGTAGATGAACAGTGGTTGAATTTAAGGTGAGCCCCGGTAGTGAGAAGCACAGTGACAGAGGCAGCTATTTACTTATTTATTTGCATTTGCACAGCTTGGCTTCTTCTCTACAAGTATCTCGGTGTCCTTTAAAACAAAAAACAAACAAACAAAATAAAAGGAGGAAAAAAAAAAAGGAAAGCGTCCAAGCGAGACATTCCCCCGCCAAATTTAGCCTATCTTCCCCTGCGTCCAGACACACTTCTGCACCCTTGTCTCGCAGCCCCTGCAGCACTTACAGCTACACCGGGAGGCTGAGCGTGTCACCCCGGCCAGCCGAGCCCCGAAAGAGCACGCGGGGACCTGCCCCGGGCCGGCCGTGCCGCCTCTCCGCGCCCGCGGAGCGCAGCGCAGCCCCGGCCGCTCTCCGTCGGGCCGCCCCAGCCCCGTCCGTCCCCGGCGGCGGAGGGCCCGGTACCTCCGTTTCGAAAGGTATCACGTTAATATAATTCTCTGCAGAGCCGTCCCGGCACTTTCGCGGGCCTGGAGGGCGCCACGGGCACCGGGCACCGATGCGGGGCCGCCCAGCGCTCGGACTGCGGGAGCAAAGCGACAGCAGCGCAGCGTCCCAGGATGCGCCCCGTTACACCGGGGATTCGTGGTCACTCACAGCGCGGGGCTGGCTAGCGTCGGCCCCGGGCCGGGCCTCGGAAGGCGGCACGGCACAGCAGGGCATTTACGACGGTCCCCGACCCCGAGAAGCGGATCTCTCAGAGCCGCGGGGCCGGGGAGCCCCGAGCAGCCGGGCCCCCACCCGCCTGCCGCCTTGCGAGCCCCGACGGGCCGGGCGCCTTCGCCGCCAAAGGTTTCGCCTCGCACGGGTACCGGGCTCTAGGGCGAGTGCTGCCGGCCGCATCTCCTCGCGACCCCGACACCGGCAGGGACATATAATTTTTTTAACTCGGAGCAGCTCCCCTGCGACAGCTCCGGCAGTCTCTTCAGCCGGTCCCGGGCGGTTTCTTAGAGATCGGTTGCGGTGGCTTGTCGCGTTACT
>VXBC01007348.1:15789-36390 GCA_013399945.1 Ploceus nigricollis
TTTGTAAATGTCATGGGAGAGTGCTGTTGTCCAGACTCCTGCCCCTCTGCTAATTCATAGGTCAGTCCACTGTCAGTTTTTCAAAAGAGACTGGTATTTTGTCTACAGTTCTATAGTTCCAAAAATTGTATCTGTACTTGTGGTAATGGATTTGTTAAAGTGTCTCCTTTTCATGGACTTGTAATAGCAAATGGTCTCTAATACATTTTTAATTAGTTGATTAAAATTAAATGATTAATTAGAGATTATCTTCTGTGAAGCAGAAGAAATTATGACAGGAGTAATCAAACATTAATTACTGAAGATTTTGCTGATCAGCTGTTTGCTGAACATGCTATACTGTAGGTGTGTGATAGGAATGATGCCTTTTCAGGCTTACCTAAAAACAGAGACCAGACAAAATTAAGAGAATAAAAAGCAGTGATACTTATTGAAGGGCCTTCAGGTACATTTAGGGCAGACAGAGCCCACCCAGAGGCAACACCCAAAAATGGATGATGGGTTTTCACACTTTTATAAATTTGGTCCATTTGCATATTGGGGCTTAATCTCCAATTACAATTTCAGGTAATGAAGTAATTTACCCCAGGTTTGCTCCCCCCCAGCTCACTTTTGTTTACGTTTCTTGGGGCCTGAGATAGTGAGGTGTCCTTGATTCCCAAGCCTAGAGAGGAATTATTTTGTCTGACCAAAATGTGAAGACAGTTAACACTGAATATGGAGTTTAGAGTTACACACTAAAGAATTACAAGATTACAAATCAGATGAAAAACATTAAAGCTAAAATCCTAAGGCATCAAGAAAAGTAAAACTTTTCCATAACTTCAACTCCAAAATAGGTAAACTGTATCTCAATCTGTTAGAGATGGAAAATGCTATTTTCACATATGTTTTTTTAGTCATACTGTTTTAAGGAGCATATTAACCTTTAATTGCCTTTCATGTGTACTGCGCATAATAGTTCAAGATTTATTTAATATTCATCTGGCATTATAGCACTATAAAACTGAGTAGTTTATAGAGGGTGGTATTATCTTTCATGGTACAGGACTGATGGCAAATCTCCTTTTATGACAAACGGAGACAATAGATTTTACTTTTAGGTTTACTACCTTGTTGATTCCCTTTGCTTTCACCTCAGCTTTCCTGGTTTTGGTAGTTGGCTGTCAGTGCAGCTCTACATTGTTGGTTTTGAAAAATCATTTGGGGAAAGATAATGTGTTTTGCTTGTTTTGTACATGAGGAATTATAGAACACATACATTAGCAAAGGATTCAAGAAGTTAGAGTTTAAATTGAAACTATGAAGATTTTCTTTTTCAGCAAAAAAATCACCTGCCATCCAGTAGGACAGCCACATGAAAAGCATTCAAGTATGAGTAGTCTGACTATAACAAATAGTGACAAATAACTTGAAGTGTTTTCTGAACTAAGAACTGTTGTCCTCGAGAGCCAGAGAGCTGAGCCATTCCCAGGTGGACTTAGAAGCATCCAACCCAAATATGAACAGGAGAGTTAGGTTCCAAAATAAATTATTAGGAGTAGACATTTGTAGTAGACAAAGCCAAATATGTTTTTCCTCTTCTGCTTTTATATCAACAGATGATGGAAGTTATTTAGTTTATACTGAAAATGTTGGAATGTGATAGTCAAGCAGAGTTGTCACACCTGTGTTATGCTTTCCTGGTTGTCTAGACATTCCAGCCTCCGTTCATTCCTGTGGATCTGAATCCATCACCTGTGCTTAATACTTATGTCTGCTGAAAAAAACTAAATACTCCTCCAAATGGTATGTCAGGAACATGCTCTTCTGACTTCAAACAGGCCTTTAATTCTCTTGGGTTATGTGAAGTATATTGGTGTCAAGATAGAAAGATTACTTTAAAGAAACCAGGTGTTCATTCTCTGAGATTTTTTTATAGACATACCCATATATCTCCTGCTGTTTTCAGCTACATCAGCGCGAGGAAGCATGTATTTTTGACTGTGGTGCTGCAAGCTTTTCAAACATATCTATGAAAGATGCCATCCAGTTTGCTGTAGTGGTTGTATGTCCTCCTTTGTTGCAATATGCCTTGCATTACCTAACTCAATTTCCTTCTCTTGAAAACGAACCTTATTCCATCTTCAAAAAGTTAAATTTATTCTTTGAGTTTGAGACACTGATGCCACAGTTCACTCCTCTTTTCCTTACCTTAGTCATCTGTCATCTTTCCAAAGCTTCAAAAATCTCCAGAGAATACAATGAATGTCAAATGTGAGAAGAGTGCTGTCTCAGTAAGTTTGACCTGATCAGGAAAATTTTCTTCTTTTCTTCTCTTTCCTTTTCACCCGAAATGACTTCTTCAGGAAACATCCAATCTTTCTGTAACTCAGTGGATCAAAGTGCTGTATTGTTGGATCTTAATCACATATGAATGGCTCCAGAAGGGATCAGAGCTCTCTTTGTTCCTTAGAGGCTTCTAGGCCAAAACCGGTGCCAGCAGCCATAAAGGAAATATGCAGACCTCTGTTTGGTCATTCAGTGAACCATGTCACTCTAGGTTTGACCCCCACTTCTTTGCACTAGCTTCCTTGTGCAGGAAGGCCTAGATCATGGCTGTAAAATATATTAATGCTAGCAATTGTAGGCAAAGGGATTATTTTTGTCTTTCTTTTTGATGTCTCTACTAATTTTTCTCCTTGCTGTTTCCTTCTTCTTAATGTTACCAACTTTACGCACAAACTAGGTTCAAAATGTTCCAAATGTGTTTGTATCACACAGAGCGTGGTGTACATCATTGTGGTGTCACAGTGTCTTGCAAAGTGTAAGTGCTAAGTATGTGCTAATATCAAAGTGTAAGACCATAAATGTTTGGGGTTTTTTCCCATAAAATATGTTTCTGCTGTGCTGGGTGTTTTGCATATTGGTACTGGTTATAGGTAGATGGACTGCTCTATTAATAAAAATTTTTTACCAAGTGATTTTACTTCTTTATAGCCCATCAAGATATTGGAAGAGCTTAACAAGACATAACAGTATTGGCTAGGACATTAACAAGACATTGTATTTCTCCTTTTGCTTCAGCTGTGCATTTTTGGGCAGCCATTTTAATGATAATGTCACTTTATGTTTTTATATGATACAAGCTGAGATGTTCTTGCTTGTAGACTAAGGTGTAGTTGATATCTAAAGTGGAAACTGCTATATCAAGCATGAATTAACTGCATAACTGATAATAAACTTAATATCTCTGAATGTTTGTAGTGAAAAGAAAATAGAGAATGGGAAGTTGCACATTATTCAGGGTATTTGTGCACAAACATGAGTGTTGTTGTTTATTTGATTATCTGCCTGTTATTGACATGCTTTAAAATGTCATCTAATGAAGAAGCCAAACCAAACAACTTAGCTGATCAATCATATACTCTGGATACTGAAAAGAAAATAATTGAACTGTTCATGTTTGCCCTTTAGGTTAGAAAATTCATTGGGCAAAGTAAGTGACAGAGTGTTCACAGAAATAAAGATTGGTTTATATTTATATATGCCTTGTCCAGGCTATATAACTAGAACAGTATAAACTACTTCACATGTAGTTTCATTGGCTTTTTGTCTTCATATACTGTATCCATAAAAACAGACAAGGCTAAAAGGGAAAGAACTTCGTGTTTTGTCTAACAGTTCTGGTAAAATTCAGAAAAGTCAGATATGTCAACTTTTAATTAAAAATGGAGTATTCAAATCCTACTAGAAGCATTATGGTCTTGCATATGTTTTGTATGAAATGAGCTCTCTTATTGAGAATTCAATGAGAATTCTCTCTCAATGATAATTGCTCTCTTCCCTCCCACAAGAACAGCTGAAGATCTAATCAAACCACAGGACAGTGGATTTTTTTATAGGGTGCAGTTGTACTTCTTTGTCCATGCTTGTCTTTAATCTAAACCCAGGTGATTTAACTTATACCTTCTTTTTACTGATAAATACTGCTAATACATTTGAACTCTTGTGAAGGAAACAAAGGAAAAATTTTTTTGTTTTCTCTGACAGATGTCACTGTTCAATCTTGATTTTTCTAAACATTGTTCACTTTTTAGTATGCTCTTCTTCAAATGTTGTCCAGTCCTTTTGCAGATTCGTGCTTTCTAGCTGGCAAACATCAAGCCGATACACTACCAGCTGGACTGGAATTTTTTTAATATGAAGTAATTTCTGCTGCCATGGATTAGACATCTTTAGAAGCAGGGTGTTTTATTGCTTGTAAGTCATCTAAAGCCATTTTATATGGCTGATCTCTACTTACCCTGTCCAATTCCTGCTGCACTGTCTATTTTATTAATCTGTCTGCAACTGTTTTTATAAAACAGTGTGGCTGGTGGCACTCTTCACTGCATGTTGAGTAAATTGCTGTACAATGTGCAAATACTTATTTATTTGAAGTCTTAAGAATTTGATCCATCTTCAAAACAGTACTGCAGTAGGCAGCATTGCATCTTTTCTGGCTTTTCTGGAGCAATGTATAAAACACTTTGTAATGTTAATTTTTTAAAAAATTGTTGTTAGTGCTTCATCTTGTAAGGAGGTGATTTCTTTAATGAGAAGACAGTTGGAAACATTACATTATTAATATTTCAAATTCTAGCTCTTTACCAAGTAGACCTTTTTTGTTATAAATCACTAAAGCATCTGAATTATTAGCAGCATACCATTAGTACACTGATTCACTATAAAACAATTGAACCATTTTTCAGTTATGGAAGCAAACATAAAACATTAGCTTGCAATTTCTAGTCTTTTCAGTAAAACTGGCGTGATCTCTCTCTCTGTTTATATAGGACTGTACTAAAAATTCAAATCTAAAATGTTATTTAAGAACATATTTTTAGTGGTATTTTTTTAATATATACAGTTTAATTCATTACCTCCTTGCAATGGTTTCTTTTTCTTTGAAATCTGGACCGTGTAAAGCTGAAAACTGTGTCTCTGAGCTGGGGACTGAAGAATATTCAGTAACCTGTCGCTAGTTACCCACTTATGCCATCCACTGAATAATAGGCATAACAGGATAGTAATACTAAATCTAACTGGAAGTGCCAAGAAGAAAGCTATGATGTAGTGGTACATTCAGACTATAGAAAAATCACATCTCAGATTTATTTATGGTGTTTATGGTTGAAAGATGTTCTATTTGTTGTTTTATTGCCTTTGTAATACTTTGGAGTTGCACAGGCAGTGGTGATATAACAATAGATAATATACTATATATCTTGGCATAGAAATAGCAGAATAGTTTAATCATATTAAACCTTTCAATTACTGCCTCACAAATGGCTATTTGTTTTTGATGGGTTTCTCATTCAAGTAACCCTCGACCTCATAAAATACTAAACTCATACTGCAACTTACGCTTTATAATGCCAGATTTTTCCCATTTTCAGTTTATGCAGTTAACTTGTATCAAGTTTAAAAATAATGCTTTAAAAGAATCAATTTCATGGTGAATGCATCTAGTCAAACAACTCATTTAAACAACATCTTACTCGTGTGTAGCAGACCGTTTTACAAGTAACTGGGAGTTTTACAAGCCTGTGTTTCAGACAGGATAATTGGTTGTTTCTCATATGTGAGCTTGAAATTTAAACTTGTTAGCTTCAGTATACAGAACCTTTCCTGGTTTGGTAAGGAGTATTTAGTTAAGGTCTTTTTAGCTGTAGACATATATAATAATTCATTATCAAGAAGTGGTAAAATGGTACCAATTTTGAATAAGTTCTGTAAAAGCTAGTGGTTATAACCTTTTAGTTTGTCACTAGTAGTCAGCAAACTTAGCCTATGATTTCTAATGTAAACTCAATTAGCAATTGCAAATGTGCAGATTTCTGACTTATGTTGAGTACCAGAACCTCATAATTTAAAGAGGTGATTTTACTTCTATTAGACCCCAATTTTGAATAGATAGGTTGCTCTCTATGGTAAGTGGAGAATGCTTAGAAAAATCTGTTGCATTAAGATATTTTAGTCAAATGATATTAATCTTCTCATCCTCATAAAAAGTTAGTGTCAGCTATACATTTCCTATATTTGATTTAATTTTCAGTGCAATGCTTACCCCAAGTGTAATGCTAGGGCCTCCTGGTAAAATGGCAAGTCACATCCAAAGGTGGAGGGAAGGAGCTGTCTGTCAGCTTGCAAAAGCCAGGTTTCCCTTTCTGCTAAAATCACTTGACAAGTATCTGCTTTTGTTTTTCATTGGTACAGTCATGATAATTGGGGCATTACTAGGACATAGCACCTGCCTCCAGGTGCTTTTCTTCAGAAATAATCTGGCTTTTCAATGACTTTAAAGGTATTCCACAGTTGATGTGTACAAAGGAAAGCCTCAATTCACTTAAAGTAACAATAGCTCTATTACAAAACCTGTTTTACACTGCTTCAATATTATTTTCAGTAGCTCTCCTTTAAGAAGACCATAAATTTTACAGATGCTGTCAGTCAGAGTTTGGCCATTCTTTGGAGAGATGAGCGGGACGTTTTATAAGGCCATGTGGTGATAGGACAAGAGGGAATGGCTTTCAAGTGAAAAAGAACAGGTTTCAATTAGGTATTGAGAAGAAATGCTTTACTGTGGGGAAGGTAAACATTTCAACAGGTTGCCCTAAGAAGCTGTTGATGCCTCATCCCCAGAAGTGTTCAAGGTGGGATGGGACTTTGAGCAACCTGGTCTAGTGGAAGGTGTCTTAGCCCATGGCAGTGGGGTTGAAATAGGATGATCTTTGAGGTTCCTTCCAACCCAAGCCATTTTATGGTACTTTGGGGCTGGTTTGGATTTTTTTCTGTAAGGTTGATATCCTTCCTGAGGTATCCATATATCTTCTTTCTTGTATGCACAACTCTTGATCATTTAATCTCTTTCCTTGAAGTGTGGATCAATATAATGTAGGGAAGTGATCTCTCAATGCAGTAAGAGAAAAATATTCATTACTCATTCTCTTATCCCTTCCCATGGAATACTTTTACTAAAAAGACTTTTCAGAAAGGTAGAATTCCCTGCTGCAACCTATGCTAATGGAAAGAATAACTCTGACACTTAAAAAGCAGAGAATCTTTAAGTTCAAGAGTCAAAAGAACAATACTCTTCTTCAGCATCTCATTGCATTCACCCATCTCCTCCAAATCCATCTGGTCATCCATGTCTTTTCCAGCACCACTGCTGCAAATCTCAATGCAAATTAGTTTGCTAATATTACTTCCCGTTTACTTGACTTAAAACATCCTGTCTTGCTGTAAAGTGATCACTTTTTTTCCCCATATCTATGATTGCTCATGCATTTCTTATCGTTTTAGGGTTAGTGGCAGATTTGTTTTGCACATGGATGTTCTCCTTTGTACAGGACTATGTCTGAATTGAGCTGTGTAATTTTTCTCTTGGTATCCTTGCGCATTATGAAGAAATCTGAAAGCAGTGAGAGGGCCTTACTCAAGCAAGTCCTGGTCAGAAAACCTGGAGGGGCTCTGCCGTAATTCTAGGTGGAGAGTTAGAAAGTATCAAGAAATAAATGAGTCTGGAGCTGCCTGAAGTAGTAGTTTTAAGTGGTGGCTTGCTGTGAGGCATTAATCTTCTCAAAGGTATGGATCTAGAAAACACAAAGTACAGACTTGCATCCTCTAACCACAGGGCAGAAAGAAATCCTCAGAAAGAAGTCCCACAGAAGTTCCTGGTGCTGGAGCAGCTGGGAGGGTCACAGAGCTTGTGGAATTCTGACAGCCAGGAACTGAACCTGGCAGTGGCATGGTCTCTGGGAACAATTTTTACTTAACAAGTATTTTACGTTAACTTTTTCAAACGGATTTATTGCACAGTTTCTGCTTTTGAACAAGAAATGGTTAATTGCAGTTAGTTCAGGGCTTCCATTGCCTCTATGCAGACTTTGTATAACAAATAGTTCTCCCACTGGCAAAAGACCTGAAGGGAAGTTGGAACCATCCTATACTAACATGCTGTGCTCTGTATCTGGTAAGGAGCAAGGGAAGTAGGCGCACCTACTGTCTGTGCCTGCTTGTGGGAGCACACACCTCACAAAACCACAGCTGCTGCTGAGTGACTTTTCTTTTGTGCTCAATCTGACTGTTAATTTGGAACAGTGTCAGCAGTGTGAATGTGAGGAGCCAACCACAAAACCCTTAGAAATCCTGCTCTTTGCTGCTGATACGAGGGTACATGTCCATACAGTGTTTTGGTGCTTTGCAGATGCAGGCACAGTATACAGATGTTATTTGTTCAAGTGCTAGATTTATGTACATGTTCAGGCAAATGCAGATGAATCATCACATATGCACTTCTCCAGTAAATACTGCTTATCTGCTATTGGAACAGAAAACATGCTATTTACAGAAAGGATGTCATAATGAGGATTGATTTTTGGACTTCTCACTACTCTAAAGGTTATTTTGACATTCAACATTGCAGGTAAACTTTTTTGGGATGGAGAGGGAAAAATCTCAGCACTTGTGTACTTGTGTCTCAATGTTGTTACTAGTTCAAACCACAATCTGTAGATAAAACTAGCATATTTTGCTGCTGAAATCAGCATACTCTGTCAGTAGTGTTATATTCTGAAGTAAACCATGAGTACCTGCAGTCTATTTAAGAAAAAAGGATGCTACAAAAACTCTGAGTCTCTGAAAGATGTTTCCTAAAGGTCTTGAGTGTTGAGTCTCTACTAATTATTTGAATTCCTTAAGCTATTTAACTGAAGTTATAACAAAAACAAACCTGAGTCAGAGATCGTAGAGAGGAGATGACTGTTGGTATAGTAAAATCTTTCAGTAGATTTCCTGTAAAATTATCTTTGGATATGTTCTATTCTATACTTTTTGTTAACAGATTAGGGCAACAATAGTAACTTAAATGAGTTATCCTAAGTTTAAATTGATCTTATATTCAATCAGTCATTTTTGGTACAGCTTAAAAATATATTAGGTTGTGCTAAGAGTACACTAAAATAGAAAATTGTCCTTATATACAGTAAATTGGCAATTTTGTGTCTGTGCTCTATGTGGAGGAAAAAAGATATGTGAATTTTAGATATCCTCCAATAGCTATCTTTAACCAGGGCTAATTTTCAGCATTACTCTTTAGGATTTTATATTCTAACACTTTATGTGTAAGCATGTAACTGTCAGACAGTTATCTGTGGCAACCCACAGTACTTAATAAAACACAGTGGATAAGAGAGAAAGTAAAAGGAGCAGTAACTTAAAGTGGTGTTTGATTTTCACTTCTGAGTAATTCTTTGAAGTAAAATAAAGAATTGAAGTGGCGTTAAGGAAAAATATTTTACTATGCTTTCGTTGCATGCATTTTTGTACGGTATCCTCTTTTCTGTTCTTGTTTCCCTTATCACTCAAGATGCTCTTTCACTCACTCTAGGGTTGGATAATTGTGAGCCCTTATCTTGTTTTTCTGGTTATATGGTTATATGAATCTTCATCTGGAAGTCCGGTTTTCCCTATATAGGTATGCTGCTGCTCTTCTCATGTTATTTCTATTTCTTCCAGTTGTAAGAAAAGCACATGCTTATATGAAAGGAATATCCTGGGTGAATAAGACATGGAAGGCAAAGTATAGGTGTGTGTTTTTGGCAGCTACACCATTTACTATTTCTTTTGTACAAAACAACAGAATCTAACCAAAAAAACCTAACACACTGTAGTACACTGTTGTGTGGTAACACAAAGAGTGTGTGCAAAGAGTTGATGGATCCTAGTATCTTCTCAAAGCCTATCTTTGCTTCCATCCACATACAAATCTCAATAATACTTCTGCAACCTCTGCAATTTTCTGTCCTCACTCTCATCCATCTTATTTTTCCAGACCCATTGTAACATGACTCTGTCTATCTGTAAAAAAACCACCCCAACTTCTCTGTTTTAAAAACCTTCCAGCTCTTTAGCTCACTCGCCCTTTTCTTGTCTTCTGCTTGCATTTGCCAATACTCTGTGCTCTCTGGAATAGTGTGGCTCTGTGGATTTGTCAGGCATTCTATTTCTTCATACTGAATAGTCAAGTTATCTTCTTTAAAATGCATTTCTTTCAACTATCACTTGATATCTGAAAAGTGTTGTGACTTGTGGCCACTGGAGATAACAAGGATGGAAACATGCACAAAGCACTGTGTACATTACTTTAAGTGACTGTATTCCCCTTTGTAAAGACTTAGAAGCCAAAAATATCATCCAGCTCTCTTACAAAGTTGAGTTGGATGTGTTTCAGGTAGTCTTTTATAAAAGGCAAAATCTAAAAAAAAAAAAATTGTAAAGCTGTACAAACTAGAAATACCAATTTGTAAAGCATTCACCACTACTTGTGAGATGTACTAAAAAGCCTCTGATGGTTTTGTAATCTTGTCTAGAGAAATTGCTTACCCTGCTATGACACAGACTTGTTTGAAGAAGACAGACTTGTTTTTTCTTTTGATTTTACTTCAGCAGGTTATAGTTTAAAGTTAAAAAAAAAGAGGCAGCTCAATTGCGTAAATCTGATTATCATATGTACTTAATGGACTCATTGCAAATTTTTAACATTGTGCATACAGACTTTGGATTCCTTGGCACATTAAAGTTGGTGAGCAGTGAAATATATATCCTCAAAGAGCTAGAATATAAAAGCATTTCTGTTGCTGATAGTGTTGTTGGACTTCAGATGGCATTCCTGGGAGTAGCCCTGTGCATAGGTTGCTCCAGACCACAGCACATCACCATCCCTTCTCATCAGCTGAGGCACTTTCATTCCCCTCCCTGTTGTGTAAGAGATATTGCATATGGAATCAATAAACATGAGGTACAGGTGCTTTAGGAGGAGTGCTTATGATGCATAGGTGCATTACAAGGATCCCTCTAGGCAAGGATGAGATCACTGTTAAGAAGAAGCATACGAGCAGGCATACGTGAAGTATCTTTTTAGGAGAAGTGAAGTGTCTCTGTAGGATGAATAAATATTACAAAACTTTGGCTGAGAGTTGTGCATGTTACAGCTGCTCTGGTCAGACAGGAGGTCCTTTTTAGCCAAACGGACTGTCAGATAAGAAGCTTTCTAGCAGATTTTTCAGGAAAAGCATGGACATGTAAACTCCTATATAACAGTGGATTGAACTAGTTGATTTCAGATTAAGTGGTTATCAGTCCACTCCACACAATCCTATAAATCCACAATCTATAAATCCACTGTACTCAGAAAAGAGCCAGCAGAAAAGTTCATGTAGCAGCTCAGGAGGCTGTGCAGTTTGTAGTCAAGCACATCAACATAAGCTAGAGTGGATTTCAGCTTACTTTTTAGCATCAGTGGTGATTTAAGTAATGAGTTCTACTCTATGGTTAGTAGGTCAACATTTGTGCTTTCTATTTAATTTGCCAGAATTTCCTTTCTTTTGTTTTCTCTTTTCTTTTTTTAGACATAGCTTCTTTTACCTCTAATTCCATCCTTTTCCTTACTGCAATTGGTGAAAGCTTTTTTTGTTTATTTTAAAGTCTTCTGAAGCAGTATAAATATACTCTGAGCCTCTAATTATGGTATTTTTTCTGTGCCACCTGCAAGCATTTTACTTTTTTAGCTGCACAGTTAATTTTCTTTAAGTTACAAATTTTATGTAGTTTCCCTTTTTAAAACTTAATGCTATGTAAAGTACTCTTGGCTTTTTCTCTTCTCCAAATATATTGAATTTGCACAAGAATTGTTACAGACAGCTTGTCTGTTGTTTGTAGAGACAGCAAGCAAAATTCCCTCTCTCTGCTGCGTCTTCTAAATGGTTACTCCAAAAAGCAGATTTTTATGATGTCTGAAAAGATATTATCAGCATCACAGCTCAGTGAAACCTTCACAGTGTTAATATGGGCTACTCCAGTCTCCCATTATTACTTTGTTTCTTGTCCATGTAGATTTGGAATGGATGAAAGAACCATGTCTTATGGTTAATACATGGATTCAGCAAATTCGATTATTTTAGTTCAATTCATACCTTCATCAGGTGCTGCGGGGGATTTTCAGGTTAAGGTTTAACCCAGCACACCCCTGCATTGTCCCCAGTTCTTGGTACAACCCAGATGTGGCAATATCCCTAGCTCAAGCCATACGTCACTTCCCCTAACTCACCGTTCATGCTTAGCCATCATTGGACAGTAACCCTAACCCCAACCCCTTCCGGTTTCTGTGTGTATAAAAGATCTCTCCACGTGGGAGAGGGTGTCTTGGAATCCACCATGGGCTGAATAAAACATCTATGTTCAACCTCCCAAGACCCGGGCTGCTATTCCATCTGTCCCTGCACCTGTGCATCGATAACTGGGAACCGCAGAGCTCGTAAAGGGAGCATGTTGCTTTCCCCTCCATGCCACATTTCCTGCTGCAGCCTGGGGCACAGAGGCTCCCCAGGATCGCGCAACAATCAGTCACCCTTTTGCCGTAATAATTGGTAAATCCTGTGAAAGTCGTTCAAAAATGTAGTCTAATGGGGACACTGACAAGACCAGGCAGCCTTTGATTGGATATAATATACATGTTTTGTTACAATTTTTTTGTCCCAATGAAATTTTTCAATAAAACAGGAATGAATGAAAAAATATTTTATTCATTAAGTTCTCCATTTACCAGCCTGGTAATGTAAGTGACTATCTGAATTTTGTATTTGTTTACAACAGATTAGTCACAGTGGGCTGGAAGCTTTTCTATGTTGATGAAATTTGGTAGTATAATTTTGAATTTGAATGAAAAATTATGCTTTCAATCAGCTTTTTTTTATGTTGAATAATAGAGATTACTCTTCTTATATATTAGAACATCTAAATTTTCCTATAGATCTTATGTTCACATGGGTGGTGAACTGACTAGATGATGAAGTTCAGTAATAGAACATAGAAAAGCTTTCAGCAGGGCCTGGTTACTCAGCTTACGTATATCAATTTAGTAACATCAGTTCCACAGTGCTATGATAATTTACACCAGCTGAGGTTCTGGGCACTGATCCTTTTTATTGTGTCTTAACTTTTCTAGCACGTAGGTTAAGCAACATTTGATAACCATATGTTTAGTGCATTGTGCCAGTAGAATAGGACTTAGAAGGTGGAGTGTGGGAAGAGTGGGAATTGCAAACGTGTATTGTTAGATTTTATTGACTTCAGAATGTGGCGTAAATACAATGTCAGGTTCTCTATAAAACAAGGCCCCCATGTGGAGTTAAGACATACAGTGATATCCTGTAAAAATTAGTAAAGAAGTCTTAAAATTAGATTTAATTGGTTGTATTTTCTTCTAAGGTTATATCTTTAAAAATATAGTAATCTCAAAGTAAACTCTTGAAAATGCAAAGCCAGTATGTAAATGTGCATCTAATGCAGCAGACTTCTGAAACATGTTTGAGTCTTTATATTTCACTTCAGCATCCATGAACAGGCAGAAAGCTTTTCACTGTTTGTGCAGAAGGGAAGACAGAAGAGCTTCTCTTAGGAACTCACCCCTTTGTGCTAGTGTGATTGAAGGGAGCTGTAAAATAGTAACTGCTGATTATGCAAGAACTACCTAGGTGTGTGAGTATTCCATGAATTTCAGCTTTCTTTGGACACTTTGGTGATCACTGTACATCCTCTTAGGAAATCTGCAGGGAATGAGTGTGGATGATGGTCAGTGGGGCAGAAAGGAACTACAAAAACAAACATGGATGGAGAGCTGAATGCATTCCAGTGGAAAACTCAACTGTATAAAAAGAATTGGGCATCTGATTGTGTCAATCTTTTCATATTTCATCTGTTGCATGTAAAAATGGATCTTTTTTGAAGTCTAAAAAAGTACTTCCTTTTAGAACAGAATGACTTCTTCTGAGTTGAAGGCAGAAGAAGTTACAGTAAATTGGAAAATATTTGGGTCTGCAGACTTCTTTCTGGAAGTTTCAAAGTCCAGAGAGCCTGCTCACAAAACCTTGAGGTTTAGCAAACTCCATTGTGGTATGAAGTTTAAATGAGGAAGTATAGTAACACACCACAAAGTGTCCCTTGGGTTGTGAAAAATCACTTCTGTGCTACTTCTGGTTTAGTTAGTTATTGTTTCTAAGCCAATTAGTGTTATTTTTCTAGATTAGTATTAGACATCTAGCAAATCTTTTTTTTTTCTGCAGAAGGTATGAATGAAATTACTCTTGTGAATATAAGCAGTTGTGCTTTCATGCTAGTATCAAACCCTCACATTTTAAAAATAGCCACCTAACAAACACTTTCATTTCAGCATTCATCTAGGACCTATTACTGCAGATACTCTGAACTGTTCCTTAGTGTGAAAAATGATGACAACACATCACTAATTAGTCACATTTTGATTACACAGATAGAAGCAGAAAAAAAATACATTTTGATTAACTTTGGGTATCCAAATAATTTATCTATCTGCAAAATTTGTTTCACTAAATCTGTTGGCATCTGCAGTCACTGAAATATAGCTTAAAGGCATTATATTTTTCTTGGCTAGAGGCTACCTTGGTAACTTGGGTTGTATTTGCCCACAAATGCACAAGACTCAGTGCTAGTTACTGCCATCATTCCCTTGAGCATGTGTTTCTACTTTTAAACCCAAGTGCTGTCCTTAAAATGTAATGACCTTCTTTCATATAGCAGAGCCTTGGTGCAAGAGGCTGTGTAAAGAACATTGAGGACTGACTTCAGTGAGCTCCAGGGTCTGATGGCAATACTCTTCCAGTAGAGGGGGTGTGGCAGACATCCTCTGGGTTGTGGGTCTGAAACATCTTAGATTACTCAGCCTATTTGTCAGCTTAACACCAGCGGGCAGCTCTATCCGCTAGCTGCACTGACACCTTGCTTTGTTATCCTTCCGTGCAGCTTTTACTTCCTCCCCTCGTGTGACAGTCAACGAGGCTGCTGCTGGAACAGGCAATTAAGCTTCCTTACCCTGCTTTTCCAATACTGTGATCAGTGCTATTAACTCAGTATAGTAATGGGGATAAATTCAAGTTGCTGGAAAAGTTGCAATACATCCCTTGTAGATATTAGTATTTTGGTTTTTATGACATTGTATTAACATAATTGTACTAACAATTGTACTAACATATCAGATACTGGTGTGGCACTGAGATAGCAATGCTAAAAAGTTGGTATGTTGCTATTAAAATACTGGTTTGTTGAAGCCCCATTTATTTCAACTTGTATATTTTCTAAATTTGCTTGAGGGGAAGTGAATGTCAAGTACCACACTTCATTTTCAAATGTTATTGGTACAATTCTACTTTGATGAAAAGAGATTTAAAATTTTTCACAGTGCTGTTTCTGGGTTAGCAGAAGTTCTCATCTCAAAACCACCATTTTTTTCCCTAATATTTGTTACTAAACATTCTGGTTGAAATTCCTTTCTAAAAAAAATAAGAAAGCCTGCCTGATTGTGGTTGAATTTTGAACTATGTGAGTTGATACAACTCAACTTGTTCTTTCTATTAGAATACATTAACAGATGAACAAAACTGTTGTTTACCAGTAGACACTATAAGAGCTACACAGAGATGTTGCTGTTTGTATGGGCATATGGGCTTTGAAAGCCTTTTTTTTTTTCCTTTCCTCTTTTCATTCCTTCTGCACATGGAGCCTTATACAGTGTGGCTCCAGGTGCCTGTCTAGGGTCTCTACTGCCTACCATGTTGTGAGTAACCATTCCTGTAATTGTGCTGTGTATTTACAGCATAGTCTATGCTAAAAGAAAATTAAGAGTATTTTGCAATAATTACAATGAACAAGAAGGTGCAAACTAAGTAAGGACTAAGTATTTCTGTTGATATATGGACAGTAGCAGGAACTGAGTGATGTAGTTTTGGATGTAAAAACTAAAATTCTATTGGACAAGTCAAACATGAGTAGACCCTTGGGTCAAATACCTTCAAAGACTAAAATTTTAATGAAAACCGTAAACTGTGGGCCAGTATAATCTGCATGCTACTATTCTCTTCTAAGAGACATCAAAAACTTGGTTTGATATTGTACTTTCTATTTTGAAAAGTGATTACAATGTACTATCAAATTAAAAACTTCCCTTTCTCAGTCTTTCTAGGTCTGTATTTGTGTCTTGACAGTGGTTGCAATGTCAGTAATGATTGGTATTTCCAAGAAACTGCATCATGTTTCATGTATAATACTTACTACTATCCTACTAACATTAGTGTGTTAGTCTTCTATGTTTAATTTTAGAAAAACTAAGTAATTTTGGAAGAATTTTTATTTTATTGGATTTTCTTGGTCAGAAAGAGATGCTGTGCTATAACTCATGTTTGACTGGAATGTTTAGGATCTGTACATTTTTTATGTTTGATTTGTGAAGTTACAGTAGTATGGTGACAAATTCTATATCTTAAGTGTTTACCAATAAGAGTATAATGAAACATACATTTTTAACATTGAAATACAAACACCGTTTCTTATTTACTTTTGCTGTTTTGGATATGTTTTTGAGCACATTTTTCATGTGCTTTGCTGTCTGACTCAAGTCAGTACAATTCTTCCTCAGACCTCCCATGCTGTTAAATGTATGGGTAGAATGGTAGCTTCCAAGCACCCCTAAAGAAAACACTTTCAGGTCATGTCATAAAACCTGTATTATAAGAGCAGCTGTGGGTAAGATTCTAAAAATGAATGTCCTGATTTTTTTACATGTTTTTGTTTGGTTTGGTTTCGTTTGGTTTTTTAGATGTGAGACAGAGAGTTGTCATAATATAATACATTGGTCTCTCTTTTTTTTCTTAATAGATAAAAAAATATTTTGAACTTGAGCCACTTGCACGTGGAAAGCGCTGGATTCTTAAGCCCTGCTCCTTGGATGATATGGAGGCAGTAAAAGACAGCTTCTCCCTTCTAATAAACTTGCTAGAAGAGAGAGACTTCGAACCTTCAAGAATGTGAAAGCCAAGAAAAAGAAGAGGTTCCCACGCATCGCTGTACTTGCTCACTCTGTCACAGCTTAATCAGCTTAATTACAGTGTAGTATCAAGGCTGAGCTGTGATATGTTGTTCATACAGAGTTAATGCAGAATGTCCTTTGGTTAAAATAAATGTTCTGTGAATCAGGTACACAGCTATTTCCAGTAAAGTTGTCTACACTACTGAAGTAGAAAGTTCCTCTTTGTTTACCACTATTTCTGCACACTGCATGTTGCTTTCTTGCATCGTGATCATCCTTGGTAGAAAAATTTACACGCACAAAAATAACATAGTCCATAAAGGAGGAATTCCATGTGTTACCTTGAATTTTAAAAAATAAGTAATGTCTAAAGAATTTAATGAGTCTAATTTAGCTTGTTTATTGACCTCACATTATGGAAAGGCACAGCCACTGAGAACCTTAATAGGATACCTAAAAGGCAAGCAGTTTCATGTTAATGCAAAGGTTATTCCTGAGGTTTTACTAAGTGAAAACACAGTTGAAGTAGTGGACTCCACAAGGTAGTTGAGTCTCTTCTAAAGTCACTACAAAATCCTGCCAGAGGCAATGTGGTATTTTGCTGGAAGTTTGCTGGAAAGTAAATTAACAAAGAGATGTGCACAGATAACAGTACTTGGGGAAATCAGCTGACATAAACAGGTGATCTAAGTAAAAAGATTTTTAGAAATATATGAAAGATTTTAGAAATATACAGAAGTTGAATAAAGTAATAATTTTCATTGAAAGTAGTTTTCCATAAGAAAAGCAGAGCAAATATCTCTAAGTTCATCTGTGGAGGCTTTATTACTAGTTAAAAGTATAAGTGATTTTAATTACTTCCTTTATCACTCGTTTGTAGACTACTACTTATTGTAACATTGCCAAGGTATCTGTTCCGTAATTAAGGGTCTTCCAGTGTTTGTACTATAAGCTTCTCTTTTCAAGGGGATTATATCTTGTTCTTTCAAACTTCCTCTGGGCTAAATGTTACTTAGAAGATGAAAAAGTAGTCATTGGAAACAACATTTGTAATACATTTAGAAAAAGTCGATTTGGGTCACATAACACAGTCCACTTTTCCTCTTTCCGTATTTTCCCCATTGTAGATTTGCAGTATTTTGGCTACCTTTTGTTGATTTTTAAAAAACTCATAAACTGATTTAGTCCATTGAAGAAACATGCCAGGCCACTGGTTCACAGTGACAGTCAACAGGGTATGTGCAGATCAGCCACTGGACTGGTGCACGCCTTGAATGCTGTGCCTTGTGCATTCAGCTACCCTTGTGTATGAGTGTCTGCAAACACAAACTTGAGTGAGCTGCCATTAGTTCCTCATCAACTCTGCTTCTGTCTTGAAACACACAATGCCTTGTTTTCGGGGCTTTAAGCAACATATCTTTCCACTCTGAGCATTTATCTTCTGTTTGAAGTTTATTGTGGTTTCTTACTAGTTTATTTGGGGATAAGAAAATAGTAAACATCAGCTTTTGAAGGCTCATAAAAGCCATTTCTCTATTAATTGTAATTTTGCTCTTTGTTAAACAGAATGTTTCTCATAGGTATTTTAGTTTACTTTTCAGTTTCCATGAATTTCTTGCATTGCTCTCACTGTTGTAACTGCTTTGTATTATCAAAAAGAAGCTGGAAAAACTGGTAAACTCCTTGTTTAATTTTGAGATGGAATAGGAAGGAGGCCTGAAGGGTATGTCCTTGCTTTATGTTCTCTTTCCTGTCAGGTCAATTGTCTCACTGCTAATACTCTTAGAAACAACCAAGAACTGGAATTGTTCATTTTAAAGCACAGAGGAGCCCTGCTTTGATTCAGTTCTCTCTGCACACTTTAGTCAGGACCCAGCTGCCCATCAGTTTCTCTTGTGAGGGCTAAGGAGGTTCCTTTCCCTGGATTTAAAGAGGAACTGGATCTAATTTACGTTTCCAAACTCTCTTGTTGCTGACATGAGCTTAAAGGCTACAGAGTCCCCAGATTTCCACAAAGTCCCCAGATTTCTGTTCTATTTAGAGACAATGAAAAATAAGTGGGGAGGAGGAGTAGGAGCATTATTTCCCAGAGAATGCAGGCAGTTTGGGGAAGCAAAATGAGGGATTCCAAACTTTTACTTCTTTTTCATTGGCCATTAGTTAGAAGATGTGAAATAATTTTTTTTTACTATTTTCCCCTGCTTTTGTTTAGTTATGGACCAAAAGGTACAGGAAATGAAAATAAGCCCAACTCTATTGCATTCTTGAAACAGTACTTATTTTTACCATCAGTGAGTTTGTCTGGTCCAAAAACTTTAGTGGCTCCAAGTTATCTTTTGGTTGTGATCTCCTGGCTATGCACTGTTGAAGGTGCTATATAACTAACATGGAAAGGCCCAAGAAGTGGTTTTGGATAATATGGTTTTGGAGTATGCCAGTGGCCATTTAGACTAGGACCTTTTGACACTTCAATGTTTTTTCTTTAGGCAAATGTCACAAATGGCACTGCACAGAAGAAGTGATTATAATTTTCAGAATTATTTTGAGTTTGCTTTTTCTTACTAATATAGTGATCATTCCTCATCACAGGTTGAAACAATACCTCATAACTGCTGAAGGCTAAGACCAACACTTAACTTTACTTTGAATGTAGTACTTCTGTGGTTTTGTGTTGTAGATGGACTTAATGGATGTGTACCTTTTAAATGTCTGTAAAAAACTTCACCATTTTATGAGGGGATAACAATGTTCATAGCAGCTCATGTCACACTTCCTTGTCTATAGTGTCATTGAATGCTCTGGCTGTGGTAGAATATGTAAGCACCATGCAGTTTTCATTCAGATAACCAATCTTAACTGCTTTGGGTTTTGTTTGTTTGTTTATTTTAATCTTTTCACATGTGTTTGTCATTTAGGTGGAATAAACTTGGGCACTAGGCTCTACTTTCCATGCAAGTTCATTAAGGAGTGAACATTGTCTTTTTAAAAAAAGATACTGTGCTTTAATGTTCTTTAGCCATCTGTTAAATTACTTTGTGTGTGTATGTGTGTGTGCCCACACTGGGCTTCTTCTCAGACCTGTGGCTGTCTGCGGTGTCTCAGCCGTCAGAATGAAAACATTATCAATCAGTATCCAACAACAGCTGGTTTTGACAACCTTCTGTCTGCTGCCTAATGCTTTACAACTCATCAGTAAGGCTTCTTTGTCTGCCCACTCTAAGCTGGTAATTTTAACTGCTTCATGTTGTGTCCTGTACTTGTACTTTTAGCATTTGTATGGCTTAAAAGTTAAGTCTTAGTGGGTTTTGATATTCTTTCTTGCTGTATAATGCTCCATGTGTATCTTAGCTTGCCTATTCAAATGCTCTATACAAAAATCTGTGATGTATTATTTCGTTTAACTTCTTGCATTTCATTATATTTATAGAAGTTGCAGATTTTTGTACCGTATTACTTAATACAGTTGCCTTTTTGTAATGGCAATTAATTTATATTACAAAAGTTTGTATCTTTACTGTAGTCAAAAGTATTAGTTAACTGCCATATTATCTTGACTTTATACTAAAAATACAGTATCAACAGAAGCTGACCCAATCAAGTGGTCAACTGCTGACATGGGGAACTTGTACTGTTTGTGATTTATACATGATTTCCACTATCAAAAAAAAAAAAAAAAAAAAAAA
>VXBC01007348.1:36428-75473 GCA_013399945.1 Ploceus nigricollis
AAAATAAAATAAACACTGTGTAGAACTGACTTGATAAGTTTTTGTTTCTTGAGTAAGTAGCCAGTTTAGGAGCTTGGCATATTACCTTGATTTGGATTCTTCAAGATAAATTATTTACGCATAAGTGAAAACAAATACTGTTGTATAATTATTGGTACATCATACATAGTTGCAAATTCACATACATATGTATGAAATAGAAGCTTCCAAAATCAGCTGATTTCTTCCTCAGCAAGATGTTTTTACTCTGGAAGTATATCTGAAAGATATTGCATGTTTATTGGTGAAACAGAGATTGGAATAATCCCTGCACAATCATCCCATAATATTAAACTGATGGACATGTTTATGTGACTAGAAATTATTTTTAAATAAATGACATGGCAAAGTATGTATACAACACAGAAGGTAAAGAGGCTGAGCAAAGGAATATATTCTGAGAAAAATAGAAGCTTGCTGAAACGGCTCAGTGTTATCCTGTCAAACACTGAGTAGAAGGTGCTCTTACAATGCAAGCTGTAACAGCTGATGGAAAAACAACACTGCTAAACCAGACTGGAGTTGGTAATGCAGTTACTGAGGTATGCTTTTCTCATGTCACTGTTTTTTAAATCTGCCTCTTAATCAAGACTAGGAATGAAATGAAAGATTTGTAAACTGACAATTCTTTTTAATTGTTTTGTTTCATACAAACAGGAACTGAAAACGAGCTAATCATGCCTCATTTGATAGCTCTTAAAAGAATTTTCATTAGCTCATTAGCCCTTTGACCTAATAGTTTAAACAAATAAAAACATCTGTTTGTGTCAGCTGTAGGGTTAGTCATCCAGGGCCCAGGTTAACATGAGGATAAGAGGGGGACCCACATCCAGTATAAAAACAAAAACCATACCTTTTTCAGCATCTGTAGTGCACTGAATTCTGTTAGGTGAATAAATTGAGAAGATCATTACCCTTTTCAGTCCTCTGCCCTCATGAGTGAACTGACTAATTTCATTGTGTGGGTTTGACTGAATTTCATTTAAATAATTCTGAGACATTTATTCTTAATTCTAGCTGTTTGTAATGTATTTTAGCTTTTATCACAGCTATGTTTAGAGAAGCCAAAATAGGCTATATATAATGCTTGTTCATTATAGATTAATTTCATAGGAAAATGTAATATGTGGTATTCTGGTGGGTTTTAATTGGATATATTCAGGATGGCCTTGCTTGTGGAGGGTGTGTTTGTGCATCAAACATGTTTAGCACTTCCATTTATAATGTCTTACCTTAATTTTTTAATCACCGAGTCTCTCTAGGAAAGGCAGATATGCGAATGTCAGTGTTGGTACCAACAGTAGTCTATGGAGCTCCAGTTACCTGTGGCAATAAACTGGGAGAGAACAGAAGTATTCTAATCTAGTCAGGGGCTTACAGAAAACCCAGCTGAAGTAATCAGCAAAAGGCCCAGTACTCGTTTAGGATGATTATGGCAAAAGAGACACTCTTCACCTGAAAATAACCTGAATTGCATAGTATTCTGAGTTGGAAGGAACCCACAAGGATCATCGAGTCCAACTCCTGGCCCTGCACAGCACCATCCCCATGTGCCTGAGAGCATTGTCCAGAGGCTTCTTGAGCTCTATCTTACTTGGTTCTGTGACTACTTGGCTCAGGAGCCGGCTCCAGTGCTCAAACACCCTCTGGGGGAAGAATCCTTTCCTGATATCCAACCTAAACCTTCCCTGACACAAATCCAGGCTGTTCCCCCAGGTCCTGTCACTGGTCACCACAGAGAAGAGATCAGGGCCTGCCCCTCTGCTTCCTCTCATGCGGAAGTTGTAGACTGTGATGAAATCTCCCCTCAGTCTCCTCTTCTCCAGGCTGGTTTTGGTAAAGACCTTATTTGTAATAAAAAGCTGTTGCAATTAATTTTTTAAGCACAGAAACATATCCTCACACATGAAAAAACTATATATATAACTATATATATGGATTTTAAAACCTGCCCACTTGCTAAGAAGCAAGAGTCATGAATTGTACTTAAAAATGGCAACAAATAAAACTAGCCGCCACAGTACTTCTTTTTTCACCTATCACCTTGCAAACTGAAATGCTGTTGTTTATTTTATTACCATGCAATGTAACTATAATTTATTGCATTTCAGTGTGCACTAGAAAGCATTTGTATGTAATAAGTAAAAGAAGACAAAAAATCCTTTTCTTCTTTTGCATCTTCCACGTATGAAGAGCTGCCATCTTTCTAAGGAAGCATTGAACATTGAAGGACAGGAACTTTGTAACTTTGTTATAAAACAGTGCCAGCTGAAATGCTAAATCATGGAAATCCCAAACAAAAGGTCTGGTGCTGTTCAAATGCATAATCCCAGAGATGGTAGGCAGGAGAGAGGAAATCATGACTTGCATACGAATGTTGGAAAACCAAAACAAGTTTAATGGCCAATCACACAGCAAAGTATTTGGTGTTTTCACAATATGACAGTCTTGAATTAGGAAGGTTGATAGATATTTCAGGATCAAAAAGGCATCCTGTAAAAAAATGTAAAGAGTCTAATTTTATAGTACGTTACATTTTGGGCTTGTCAATTTTGACATAGTCCCTTGAAAGCAATAATTCCTGCTGTGCATTAAAGTTGGCACTTTAAAAATCTCATCTATAGAAATGAATCCATTTTGTGTTCTGTTAACATACATTAAAATAGCATTTTCTCTCTTTTGTCACCTTCTCATTTATTTGAAAGCACATATCCTAGCATTTCCTCAGAGAAACTTATACTCAAATTGATGTATTATTGTAACTTTCAAAGACCCCATTTCTGACAGTATCAAATTTTAATGCTTGTGAAAACAAATACCTGTTTGCAAAGCTACATCAGAACTATTTTATTATATCATTGCCATGTAAGGTATTTTTGTAGGACCTGGAGATTCAAGATGTGAATGGGAATGGCACCATTTAAAATTCACACTGATTAACTGCAGTATCTGGAACACTTTTTTTTTTCTTTTTTTTNAGAGGCGGGGGTGTTTTGGGGGTGTTTTTTCTTTTTTTTTGTTTTTTTTTTTTTTTGTCTAACAGTGGAATGAAAAATGCAATATCATCCTTTTCTCAATATTTATCTTGCTGCAGAGAAGAAATTAGCGCTTGTTTTCAGTAACATGAGTTATAACAGTATTAGTCCATTTTTAATAAATTACTTTGTTTGCCAACTAGGTAGTTGTAATCCTCTCTGGTTTACACATGGGTGTCAGAATTGAAAGAATTGAATTGAACTTCCTTCAATTATTTGAAACTAAGGTTGACTTTTAAAAATGCTAATTGCCTTGTCTAAAATATTTTTTGCATGGTTTGCAGGAGTGTGATTGATGCAGGAAAGTTCGCTTTTGCCTTTAAGATATAGAGTGTGACCTTTTGGTTACAGTAAATACAGTACTGCAAGTCTGTGAAAGTCATCACATATACTAAAGGTATTGAGACCGTTTACCTCACATTCCTTTCTATTAGCTTCTACAATTAACATGATCCACAGCTGAAAAAATAATTCTGGTTGTCAGTGATAAATGGGGTGAAATCGTCAATCACTGAAGTTGACAGTATTATTTTTAAAAGATATTGCAAACAAATGTTTACCCAAAGATAGCAGTACGTTGCTGAGGCTTTTTACTTCGGGGTTCTCTCATTTCATTCACATGGCATGCTGACTTCAGGGCTCACTCTGAGACTAAAGAGAGCTTCTTTTCCTTTATTTTTTTTTTTTTAATTTCTGGAGCATTAAGAACACAAAACATCCATGCACCAAGGTCTTTTACCTCTTACCAGGAACATTCCTGGTAAACTTCTGAGATCTGAGACAGAACATCAGCTCTTTGTTTATTTGTTTTCTCTTTTTTTGGTATGGTTTATTTGTTTTCTTTTCTTAGTGCAGACCTGAGATTTCATTTCAGGCATGTCTCCACTGAGAGGTGCCTGTAATATAGGATTCTACTATTATGGGCTATATAAATATCTTGCCTATTTTTAGCACTGGCTTTTGATCTCTGAAGAATTTTAATATCAAGGTCAAATATGGTGGTTTCATATGCAGATGTATTGGTGACATAGACATTTAAGAAAATTTATGCAGTGTTTGTAGATTAGAAATATCTTGTTTTCTAGGTTCTGAATAATGGGGACAAATGTTCCATAAAACCGCTGTGGGATGGTGAATCTTGTTCTGTCTGCTTATGAGAGATTCAGAAGGCAGTTTTGCTTTTAGGTTTGGTTCAAAGCAAATTAAACAGAAACTGTATTTTCTTTCAGGTGTGGTACTTTATACTGTGTGGATACCAGTGATTAGCACGTTCTCAAGCACTTGGTCTGTGAGAGCCATTTAGCATCTAACTTGATTAAGGCCTGAGGAGGTGTTCACTAGAAGTCAGTGTTTCCAGTTAGTGACTGGATCCTTTTCATTTCTGCCTGCTATAACATTTTAAAACCCCTTGATGTTCACACCTGTTTGCACATCTCTCTCCTGTGTCACGCAAGTGTGCCCTTGGAGCGGTTGTTAACACAGATCTGGAATTCCCCTGGCACCCAAGAACCAGTTCATTCATGGTTGTCATGAGACACAGTATTCTGTTCTTTCTTCATCAGAGTATGCATGAAGGCTCATTTTCTCATCATCTTTTGTGTTTCCATATCTGCTTATTTTGGGTGGGAACTCTGGTTCACACAATAATTGATCTTTCATGCTGGGTTTATCTTTCATCAAAGCAGGGACTATTACAGGAGGATAGTTCTGAGACTCTCTTTTATGATCAAAATTACAGGTTACAGTATAAATAGCTAGAAAATGTAACTGTTAGTAGATGGCTTTGAGTATAACTAAAAGCCAAGATCAAATGTGCCTTGCCAGCTGACTATACTGAAAGTTGATTCTTATTTACTAACGTCAGAATTAAACCAGAAAAAGTTGCCAAAATTAGATAATGTCTGGTTCAGCATAAGGAATGCAGAAGGTGAGCCTGGTGAGGTGTGGGCCACCATTCTGAATGGCATTGAGGCCTCCTCAAGGATGGCCATCTGCCTCAGCCTGTGACCTATCAGTCATAAGATATTTGTTTGCTGCAGAGCTGAGGGGAGACACCAGTTTGAGGAGGCCTTGGTAGCGGCTCTACCTCACCAGATAATGCCAACCCATGTCCTCCAGAGCCGGGTGCTGATGACCTGCAGTCGCTGCTCCAGTGGAGCCGCTGCTTGCTAGTGGTGCCTCTGCCATGGGAACACCACCTGGCTTGTCAGGAACGGTGTGGAGTTTACAGCCAGGGACCAGCCATGCCTGGCTTATCGAGACAAGCACTTTTCAAGGTGACGAAAGAAATACTGAAATGGGAAAATCACTGCTGGTGGCATGCCTTCACACCTGTCATGCTGTATTACAGTCTCAGTCTTTGATTATTGGTCCCATAAAGGTGTCATTTTCTTCATGTTATTAAAGCAATTACAGTTATTATACTTAATTTGTCCTTTCCGAAGGGAGCAAGAATAAATGAGGGAGGATTTGCATACAAATTGAGCCTGATGTGGGGGGAAATTGCAGCAGGTGGTGCGGCTGTGAGGAGATGTAATACAGGAGCATGGCCGGAGCTGCCCTCCTCCGCAGCCCTGTGCTGGTGACCCTTTGAGGAATGTCTCACAACTGTTTGGTGGATTCATTTGAATGAGGGACAGTTTGGCTCACTGTCATCCTGGGCAGATCAAAGCCTGTGCCTTGGCTGGCTGCATGGACAGAGGAGGCATGTGAAAGATCTCCCCACCCCCAGGCGAGTCCTTTTCCCTGGCACTACTCAACCCTCCCCACCGTTTCTCACAGGGACGTGCCCCATTCCCATGCATCCTGACACAGGCTACCATGAATCACTACCATAAATAACAAAGATGCTAATTTTTGGAGTGCAACTCTATGAACTCCTTCAAAAAGCATTTTTGACTGTAATCTGTTCCATCAGAAACCTGTTTTATCTCTTCATCTACATCTGTTACTCAGTACTAATCCTCATATTATGCCCTCTCAAGCATTCCTCTTGCATACAAGGCTTTCAAAAGCAAACACTTTCCAATATATTTCTGCATTCTTAGTGAAAACAAACAAACTTACAAATAAACCTAGATGTCAGGATGTTCAGATAACATACAATGTGTTTTTATTTAATGCTAAGAGATACAAGAAAAAAGACATGTTGACCTCCCTCCAGTAAATTTTCTCAAGAACATTACAAAATACATGTAAACTCCCTTGGCCTATTCAACCTTTCCAGATGCATCACTCTCCTGGGTAGTTAGACAGATGTAGAGTCAAGTGGGAGTGCAGATAAGCATGCTGGATACCACCACTGTGCTGAAATATGTAGGCCTCCATATGGTAAGGTAAATGCCATCATTTTTTTCCCCCATTTTAAAGTTTCCTATGAGGAAACTTAAGCCGTAACTGTGGTTACAGAACAAAGAAAAAATCTTGTCTACATGCGTTTTATAAAATATCTCTTTCATGTAATCATTTATGGGCTGTGATAGCTGGAGTACATAAATTGTTTCAATATTTATTTCTCCTTCAGAATTGCTTGGATTTTTCTTCACCTGTCAAAATGACTTGCTTCTATTGAGCAGTGTCTATATTCTGCATGTCTGTATTCTCTGGTTACTTTAAAGCTACAGTATATCAGATTCAGTTTCTCGAAATAAAAGTAATAGAAAATTCAGAGAGAAAAATATTACCAAAGTAACTAATTTAAAGAGTCCTGTAGGAAAGATCCTTGTATATGAGAAAATATGTTGAAAAACAATAAAAAATATTACACTGATGTTTCAAAGGATGCAAATATGAAATTCTGTTACCAGAACTATTTTATTGTCAGATATGCATATCTATAATTAACTTTATTTTGAAATTTTGTCATCTATCCTCATTTCTCTGTATGTCTTTTTTACATACCTTTCCAAACCGCACATGGTCTGGTTTTGATGCCCAGTAAAATTCCCTGTCCTCCTGCAGTTATCCCAAATGTCAAAATCAGGTCATGACTGGCCTACCTTCATGCTAAAGCAGTTTATCAACACTTTTATGGGGACTTACAGCTCCCTGTGGTGCTGATGGTCTCACAAACCATTGGGGTTACACCTTTTTCCCTCCATCTGTGAATTCGCTGCATATCTGCAGCATGGAATGAGTGTCCAGTGGATGAAAAGTCTTCAATGAATGAAAAGACAGGACAAAAATATTTGGAGCAAGAGAGCATTTCCTTAGCAGAGAATGAGTGCAGGGTGAATTTAGCAAATCTATATTACCTGACTAGAGGGGATAATGAGTATCACCTTCCCTCACATAGGACAAATGTAGTTCAGAAACAGAGGCTTAGTTTATTGGCCCATCACCTTCAAAACAGCCCCCTAATCCTTGGTCATGGTATCATGGATGTGGGTCTTGAGGATCAGGTAGAAGAGGTGAATTTTTTCTCTCTGACTGGCCCAGTCACTCTCTATGCCTTTTTTCACTAGGTCAGGCGGGTTTACTGGGGTTTTTTTCCATCTCAAGGCCATTGGGCAGTTCCCTGAATTGATAGGTCTGGTGCCTGCCCAGAAGCCACCTGGTTCAGAACACTGGTCCTCACCTTACCTATTCAGCTAAAAGCATAGAAACCAACTAAAATTTTCTAGATTTGCTGCTTCATCTCTTGGTCTTCAAGATCCTGAATAAGGTCCCAGCATTAAAGGATGTGATACCTTCTTCTCATACAGCCACATGAGGCCTGGGAATGCCTTGAGCAGTGACTTGGCTGCAGACAACATCTTCTCCATGGAAGGTCGTGTCTGTGGCACAGTTCAGCACAGAGGCTGCCTAACAGCACAACTTAGCCCCCTTTAACAACATGGCACAACACCATGGCACGTCTGCTCAGACCATTGCCAGAGAACATCTCAAAATAATGCTGGGGAATATTTTCTTAACTGACTGTGTATCAGATTCTCTCTCCTCCTCTCAAGCAATTGAAATCTTGCTGGGAGAAAGGGCAGTTTTTAGAATTTTACATACAACTTAGTGTGGAGAGTGGTAAGGCTGTAGTGCTGTCCTTCAAGGATGCCAGTTTTGTCTGGAGCCTTCCACAGAATCTCCATTGTCTATTGGATATGAGCTGAGACCCATTGTGCTGCTGACATTCAGACCATCATCACATGAACAGTTGTTTACAGGTGTAGGTAATAGTTTGAAGCATGCATATTTTCAGACAGCAACTGCTGCATGACCTGTAGCTATCTTGCAATCCAGACAGAACAACAGTTAAAATAGATGAATTTGTGTCAATATTTCCCCGTTTTTATCTAGGTTTCATGGAGTGTCTTTGAATGTCTGTCTGGGCAGTACTAGCTGTTAGCTCTCTAGGGAAGATGTTTTGTCTGATATAGTGATCTGTTTCTACCAATTCTCTTTCAGACATCAATATTTAATCAGTGCCACAGTTTTGTGTTGTTAGAACATCCTGACTTAGCATCATTATTCTAACTATAGCTCTGTCTTCTTTGTTATTCAAATAGCTTTACAAGCCCACAGCATTAAGCCTCACTCCATTCCTTACAAAAATGAGGACTTTTTCTTCCATTTGGCAGAGAGAGAGATCAAATGCAGAATAATTTTGACCTAAAGATCATCTAACTCTGAAGCAGTGCTGGTGCTTGAGCATAGGCTCTCACTGCAGTGCTTTCCTTATGGAACTAAGGCCTCCCACATATGAGACCAGCAAAGCAAGTTTGTAATCCTTTCATGTTAAGCTTCCCAAGGCACTTTCAGTTTGGTAACTCAATGAAATTTGTCTAGTAACAAGGGGCTCCATTTCACTAATCACAACTAGCATGCAGTCCACTTGCACCTTGCAAACAGATATGACTCACTCTTCTGCAGCTGTTCTGCAGGGGAGACGAGGTTGTGTCCCTAGCATGGCTTGAGTTTTAGTTTTGTGAGAGTCCTTTGGGACAAATCTGTGTTTTGCATTGCAGTACTACAGTTTTAGGCAGGCAATGTGTACAATGGTGTAATTTCACCTGGTACAGGCATTGTACAGTTACATCATGGGTCACATTAAGAAGATGATTGAATTATGGTTTTCATGAAAGACTAATTTTAAAGAGTCTTTTGTCTAAACGTTTCATAGATTTATCCTTTTATGTGGTCTGTACAAGAAAGGATCTGTTGGATGTCGTTAATTTCTTTCAGCTGTAGCTAGACATTCACATATATCTTTTAACCCTGTGAAGTCAAACCCAGTTAGCCATAAAGAAAAGATATCTGTTCACAGTTTGGAATATGTTCTATTGCCTATTTCAAACCCTCGCTATTGGATTGAGGGACAGTTATTTAAGTATATAATTTGTTTTTTGCTATAATTCAAATCAACTATTTTCTAATTTTGAGGCAAAGTTCAAAATTATTCTATTTAAAATGAATTGTGCTATGTGGGTACTTCAGCCTCAAATATTCTGAACTATGTAAAATAGTTTACAATTGTATTGAAAAAATAGGGAAAGAAATTTAAATTTTCTTAAATTGAAGTTATTTATGATCAAGAAACTTATTTTCAAATTAAAATATACTTGTAAATTTGATGTGCCATGATATTACATCTCTTCTGAACATGATATATCCATCTGTACAGTTATCCCTGACTCACCAGAGCTGAATGGCAATTGAACACTGTTCAACAGTGAGTCACCAGTGCCACTTCTTGCAACCCTTACTTGGTTTTTCAATAGGTCTGTTCCTACCTACTGCTCTTCATTATCTGAAAGGACTGCATGCAGATATATTGCAGCAGATGCTTGTTTTAAGGTACATGTGGAGAGAGTTTATGCCTTATTTCTTTCTGGTTTCCCTCTGGAGTTGTTTTCTCCATCCTACTTCATACAAGATTAAGTTCCATCTATCTTATTTTCATTAATGCTTTCCACTAAAATGCTTTGGGATGACTAACACCCAGGTGAACCTGCAGTCTTCATCTGGTTTTTTTGGTGGTGAATTTGTGAGGAGAAGTTTATTTCTGCCCTTATTCCTCATCTTCAGCCCCTGGTGTTAGCACCAGTGCCATAGCCTCAGTTTCCACTATGGCAATGTAGAGCAGCAGAACTGGGAACCAAAAGTTCACACTGACCAGTGTATCCCTTTCTCAGAAAAAACAAAACAGTCTAAATAATCTACCACACTCTGAAGCGGTATAAACTTGCATCTTACTTCACAGTTTTCAAGATAAAATAAACAGGTTTCCTGCTTAACTTTAGCTTTCTTGTAAATCTTCTAACAGTCATCAATCTTCTACAGCTTGCACATGCCAGGTCAGCAAGCACAGTAACAGAGGCTCACCAAAATGAAATAAGTTTACTGCAGATTCTAAACATGTGGCACAGTTTTTGTGCTGTATCATTTCAATTTTGTGATGTTATCTTTTCAATTAAGAGGTTGCTGTTTCTTTTGTTCATGGAGACAAAAGCAAGAAAGCAAACACATAACAGGCAGTCCCTGGTTTGCAGTATTGAAATAGATGAAATAGATGAAACGTTTCACTATCTTGACTGTGTCAGTGCACTCAAGCTGGATAAATTAAGAGTCCTCTGACCCTAAATAAAGGTATATGAAATGCCTTCTTCAATTATATTGAATATGAACCAACTCTATTTTTAAGAGGTTGTATCTAGTATATCTGTATTCAGTCCTGTTTCTTCCCCCACATCCCCCCGCTGCCTTTCCTTGTTAATTCATTTAAACAGGGTTTCTTTCTGCTCAATTTGCATTCAAATGGCTGTCAGGGGAATTTATGGAAATAATATAAGTGCTTTTATCATTGTGTATTTAGTCACATGTGCTAATTTTCAAAAGATGAACTTGTCTAGCATCTTAGCAAAAGAAAGAGTCAAGCACCAGCCTTTACAAGGCTACAAAGCCATGAACTCCCAGACCAGCATCCCAATTAATGATTTTTTGGCTCAGCTGATACATCTTTGTCTGTTGTTTTAGATGGCCCATCTTATCCTATTTCTGGCAGATATCTTCTGCTTCTTCTTCCTCTTTTGCAACAGAGGTAACACAAGATACCCATCTAGAGATCCAGCACACACTGGAATCTCTTTCCTCTGTGTCTTTAGCAGTAAAACATGTTTACTGAGTTTCAGAAATTTCACTTTGTGTGCTGTTTCTTTTCCTTAATTGGCGTTAGAGCAATAGGGGGGCACATCTCACAGTTAACAGTAGCCCTGCAAAGGCCACCAAGAAACACCAGTGGGTACCTCTGTGGATTGATTCTCTGAAAGATGAGTCTGCCCCCTCCTTTTCTCAAAGTCGCAGTCAGCAGATTCCCCAGTCCTCAGTGTATTTGGTAATAGCTTCAGCAAATTCACAGCCAAGACAAACTTAATTTTGACCAAACCTGACATCACTGGCTTATAAAATTGAGTGTGTAGTTATACCTTAGGCAACATAAGATACTTTTTGGTCTGGCTCATTTAAGACCCAAGTAACTTGTTCTGTTTGGCCCTTGATGACAAATGCTTCCTTCTCTGGCTTCTTGAAAATTGGAGTAATCAGTACAGAAAAAGACTTCCATAAAGCATATAAGTTGTTTATGAAAATAGTTGGTGACAGAAGTATGGTAGCTTTTCAGACAAAATGGTAGACATTTATATTTTAGATTTACCATTAAGCTGTCTCAGTGGCAGATTATCCACTCTACTTTCACATATTTTCTAGAAGAAAGGGAGGAATTGTGTAAACATGAAAATTATGTATTTCAAGCCTTTCAATCTAGTGTGTTTTAGATAATTTTTGGTACTCTGCCCTTATTTGAAAAGTATATAATTTATGTAATGACAAAAAAAAAAAAAAGGCCCCATTCATTAAGTGAGTGTGAGTTACTGATTTAATTATGAAATTCCTGAAATGGTGGAGGGTCAAAGGGAGAGTCAAAGAAGTTTTCAAATCTGTAGCTCAAGAAGAGTAATGTCATGTCCAAGTATATTTAGTGAATGATAATGCAAACCACAGACAAATACAGAGGAGAGGAGAAAATAAATTCCCTGGCTCAAGCTGGGAATGTATTGAATGCTTAGAGCCAGAGAAACAATAATTTAGAGGGGAGTATTTCCCTGGATTCTGCACTACTAATAAATCATTGCTGGTCATGCAATTTTTAGTGGTCCCAACAATGATTATATTTTGCACACACTGGTCACACTTTGAGCCTACATACTGTCATTTGTTCTGCTCTCTGCATTACTAATGCTCCAGGTGCTCTCAGGTGCTGAGGAACAAAATTTTTGTATAAAAAGGAAGAGGTGTGAATCTGTCTTTATGCAACACTCTCACAGATATACATATGCCACACCTCAGGTCCAAGGAAAATATTATTTATGATACACATTTTTTTCAGAATTGCTATTAGGAATTAGAAAAGGATTTTGTAAAATAGGTAGAAATCTTAAAATTTAAATAATATTCTATTTCTCAGCATATTTTCCTTGTAGAGAGGACAAGAAGCAGCAAAACCTGCCAGTCTGTCTCAGATGGTGTGAGTATGAGTTACCTTGTGCTCATAAATGACTTTAAATTGTTTGAAGAAAGGCAGTTACTAAGGGGAAAGTATAATCTATCTGACTTGCAGTATATGATGTCTTCATCTTAAGGAATTGTGACTCTTTGGGGTGTGAATGGACGTACAGAATATGCTGCAATAAACTGGGGGAACAGATTCTGAAGGTGGGTGCTGAGCCATAAATAGCACAAAGCCTGCAAAATTATGGAGAAGGAATTACAGAAGGAATTACAGCTCACTCACTTTTTTTTCCAGGGAAAGAGTATATATGCATACTCCAAGCCACTGGAAGAGCATTCACTAATGCATGTATGAAAGTTTGAAAGGACAGTTGGGTCTGAAAACCCTTCTTCCAGAAAGGACAAAAAGTCAAAATACCCCTTGCCTATCACATCAAGAACTTACACAAGATTAATTGGTGGGGAGTTTCAAAAAGATCCCTGTGAACATCTGTGAAGGACACAGAGTGCTTTCTGGAAGGCAGAGTTGTTCCTCCATCCCTGCAGAGCTGGCGGAAGGACATCCCAGAGACTGCAGATGAAAATCCTGGCACCAAGCAGTAAGAGCCTGCTGAGAGGAACAGTGAGCCAGCCGCCAAACCCCAGCAGTGATGGAGAAAACTTTCTGCAAACTACAGAAGACTCTGCCAGGTGTGCTGCTACTAGGGAAGCCACTGGGTTGACTGGACCAAAGCCTGGAAGCAAGGTTTGGTCTCTGTTTGAAAATCCACCAAAGTAAAATGTCAAGACAGATCTATTGCAGAGCTGTGCTTACTTAGGTGTTATCACTGTATTGAAGAACTATTACTAATTGAAGCATTAGCAGAGCAAATCACAAATCAAAGCTGGGATTTAAGTTTGTCTTTTAAGCAACTCACTAATGTGAGCTAGCTGAGTGAAACAGAGTTTCTTCAAGGCTGAAGATACGTAGCAACAGAAAGAGCAACAGGGCTACTGACAGTGGAAAACAAAAGACGGGGATAGTAAAAGTGCAGAACAATGTTTCCAAGCTGAATTGGCTAGGTGCAAATCTATAAGGAACTGGGAGGAGGATGGGAAGTGACCTTCTAAGTTAGAAGTGTGTGAATATAGAGCAATTTCTGTGCCTTTGAGTGAAATGTCCAGCCTCTGAGTTCCCACAATACAGATAAAACTCAACTGAAGATTACACCAGCCCACAATCATGCTGCTTGTACCAATCCCCTGGTTATGTGCAGCAGTAAATTGGTCCTACACTAAGATCCAATTTTGTTACAACTTCCAGCCTGATGTGTTTAGTTGAAAATAAACTAAAAAAGAATTGCTTAGATGAAGCTCAAAATGCTTTTCTTTATAGAAGAAAACCTCAGCTACACCAACTAATAAAGCCAAGTGGAAGATATAACCTATTTGGGCATTTCAGTGTTAACTTTCTCCCTTGACAACACTCATTTCAGAAACGTTGAACTATTCACTGTCTCTGAAACATCTGGACTTTCTACTTGTTTCATAAGTCTCTAACAAAAAATATCTACACATCATCCATCAATCCACAGCCACATTCTTTTCTCACCCTATCATGATTAGATTCTTTGGGAGGTTTTAGGGGTTTTTTTCCCTAATGCTTTTCTCCCAGTTTTTCTTGGACATCCTTGTAGTAATTATTAATGGGCTCGATATATGCTCACTTTGAGCCATCAGAAACTAAACTAGTTTGTTATATAAGCTAGAGAAATGGGGACTTTTGGGGACCTGGCCTCTTTTCTTAGCCACAGCTGTCCCATGCTGGCAAAACTGAGACAGGCCTCGATCACTGTTTGGAGAAAGTCCACCTCCTGTTAAGATGTTGAGAGCAGTGGTGCAGTGTTTTGTCCAAGATAGTTTTTTGGTAGGAACATTCAGGTCAGTGCTCTAAGTGAATGGAAACACCTAAATCACCCCTCTGTAAAGAAGGAGAGAGGCGCTTGCTCCACACTAAACTGTTACTTTGTGGAAGAAGAGTTGTGTAGCCTCCGTGGGAGTCCCTCTCAAAGAAGTGTGCCGGTAGTGTAAGCAGTTGCTTACCTGAGCTACATCTATTGTGATATTAAAGAGAATTGCATATCCTACTGTGGAAGTGCCATTTTCCTTCCACTTTAAAAGTCATGGGTGGGGAATTTGCCACCCATGGGCTGGCACTGGGGGAAGGTTCTTGCAGAAGGATGAGGACAGCATGCCATCAGTGACTTTAAGCTGAGGCCGAGCCCCTCTGGCCAGCACATGTTCCTCCACAGTTTACACTGCTGAATGCTTTGCCTTTCTCCTTCTCTTTTGCACGAGTGTCCTTTTTCCACATTACTCTTCAGCCAGATAAGTCCCCTGACCCAACTCAGTGTGCAATTGCATATGTGCAATCAGTGCAAGACACTTGTAAAACTAGTTAGCTGTGAAAGTGCTGAGCTGAGACTGGCAGGGAAGTCAGGAATCTGGCTGAGCCCATGCGGGGCTGCCATGGTGGAGTTTCTGGTAGGCGAGCAGCCTCCCAGGGCGGCCAGTTTGCTGCCAGGTCATGAGAGGAGCCGGCTGATAGCGGAGCCTTGTGTGGGGATTGTTTCATCTGTCAGGCTGCCAGGGGATACACAACAATTGCAATCTCCACTTCTCCTCCCTGCCTTGAAGATTAGGGGAGTTAGTCATGTGGAGCTATGAGAATTATAGGAGAGATGATAACAATGCACAAACATTAGACTGGTGTAACTATTAAGAAAAAAAAGGATGGTTCAAGGGTGTGTGTAATTAAGAATAATGGCTTGAAGAAAAAACCATCTTTTTATATGTGTTACTATTTTTATATGACCTCTGTCTGGAACTCAGAAAATAAAACTGAGGAGGAATCACAATCTTCTCAAGCAATATTACAAAGTTAGACCTTGCTCTTGAAAATAAATCAGCATGTCAGTTTTAAATTTATTAATTTAATTTGTTTGAATACCAGATTAACAAAGAAAAAACAGTTCAAAGAGCAGACCCTTCTTTCTGATCAGCCTGTGAAATAGTCCTGTAGTGGGAGATTGAGATTTTTTTAGGGTCAACAATAGTAGAAACCCTGCTGTAATAATCTTGTTCATAAAAGTGATATGAAACAGAATATGCCTGAAAGAAGGAGTGAAGAAAGTATGTAAGATGATTTTATTTTCTCTTCTAATCAATTTTTCTACTAGGCATAAAAAAATCAGAAAAACACTGGCAAAAATAGCTGGGCAAGATAGCTTTCTGTCAAACAGTTAATCAAAGGTGCCCTCTAAAATCCCACACTGGGGGAAGGGAAGATGGCAGCTCCTCTGTCCCAGGCTGGAAGGTAAAAGAACGTGCTCTATCCATGTGACATGAGTAGTGAAGAAGGGAGGCGTGGTGAGCTGGGGTGGGCAGAGGTGTCCCAGGTGCTGCTGCCATGTCCCAGTCAAACTCCCAGCAGTTCTTAGCCCATCGTGTAGCACTCACCAGCCCAAAGCCAGGCCAGCATTTTAACCAGACATTTGCTTTGGCACCAGACGCTTGGCATGAGGAACTGCACATGAAATCCAAGTACTGGCTGCTCCTCACAGAGGGTAACGCTAGAAGAGGCAGAAAAAGGACAGAGAGGATACAGGTGGGGGAAGAGGGTGAGGAAAAGAGCAGAAGAATGTGGTGAAGAGAGGAGGAAGAAAGGAGGGCATCAAGAGCAGAGGAAGCAAATCAACAAGACAAGTGGACAAAGTGAGGAATACTTTATACCAAAAGCAGACTTCAGGCATATGAGAAACTCCATCTATTTTATCCCAGTGCTCATCAGAGCTTTCTGTACCGTGCTGCTGCCCCTCTGTGCCTTTGCCCAGCAAATTCTGTCTAACAGCCAGCTGGGTATGCACTTTGCCTCTAACACACCAAGGCAGAGCCAGCTGCCCTTCCAGGCTGTGCTGGAAACTTGGGAAAAAGAGAAAGAAAAGAAATTCTGTTCTGCAAGGCCTGGTGGTATTCCAAGTACTTGAGACAGAATGTAGATTAATGTAATGGGGATTTAACATCTCACCATTACTAATCAAAGTTATGAGTTTGCCAGCAAAGCCATCACAGATCACCTTTTCAGGCACTGAGAACTTTGCTGTGATCATATGTTCTGGGAGTAACAAATTTTCTCTGTTTGTAAAATAAAAAGCTATTGTGTGGCTGCTTAAACAGTGAAAGCTGGGATACACAAAATGTGAGCATCACTGAGGAATGGTTCGAACTTATGAGAGCAGGAATAGTGTCTTCTCACACCACCTTTAATATATTGAACAGTAATGGGAACAGAGATTAACATAGGACTCTAACTTAGGCAACTACCTTAAATTAGTAAACTCTAGAGGTTGCTGTAAATTTAATTAAAGGCTGATATAAACAGCCATGATTTTCACTGTCTTCTGAAACTGGATAACCACAAGCTTTGGCAGATGACCAGAAGAACGAGTCTCATCAGTGTGTATCTCAGAGGTGCCTTACTTCTGCTCCTGAGAGATCAAACACCATAATCATGAAGAAAAGTGAATGAAGCTGATTGTGAAAACTCTGCAATGAGATAAAGGGAAAGAGGCACTTCATCAGGTAGTAGGTACCTCTAAGATTACTCAGGGACTGAGAAAAGAATAACCAACGTCTTTTCTAAAACTGCAAAACTAACAGAAAACTGTTGAGAAATGGGCCCTGCCCCAGATTAAGCATTTTCCAACCAGGGTTTACAAGTGAAAACAGGGAAATGATCCTTCCAGTGTGTTAAATATCAGGTATTGAGCACAAATCCTATGATTTTTATTCTGTCTTTCATGTCCCCTCAGGTGTGGCTGCAGCTCACATGCTTTCACAGTGCACAGTAAGAAAAAAGCTTCATTATAAAACTTGATGTTGATGTCCAGTCTCTGACATGACACTACTTCCTACTTTGGGGAAGGTACCCTTGAGCAGTAGGAAGCTCTTTTTCCCTCTGGATAAGACAGATGAATGACTTTTCACAGACCATCTTAGGAACAGAAGCACTTGCAACAGACTGTCTTAGTTAGTCTCTGAAGTAAGAACTAGATCACCCCTGGCTCATTCACCTAATCTGATGTGCACCAGAACATTTCTGTCACACTGATCACAACACACAGTGTGAAATACATGCTGGCTTCATACTAGCTACAGAAGGAACAAGGCCTGTGGTCATAGCATTATCCAGCAACACTTCAGAAAACTAGACCCAGCACTGGCAATTTTCACTGCATCACAGCTTTGCAGTGTGAGGGGTTTTTGAATCAGTATGCATTGAACCAGCATTGCAGATGGCTACCGCTGGACCATGGGCTGATGTATCAGTAAAATTAATCTAATGTGAAAAAGATATGTAGCTGTAGTAAATACATATATATATACACAATATAGAGGCAAAGTAAGAGAGGAGAGGAGAAGGAGGTTAATGAGTTAAGGATTTTAAAATTAGACAAGATATGATTCACTGGCAGTTGGTCTCAGTAAACTGGCCAGCCTAATTAAAATATCATCAATAATCCATTAGATGACTGGCAGTAGTTTATATTCAGCAATGATTTGTTAAAATAGCTCCATGTATTTCATAGCAATGGAATTTACAAATTTGTTCAGAGGGGAAACAAACAACCCTTTTAGTTTTGAAGAAGAACTTAAAAATATACGGTGTAATCCATTGCAATGTCACGTGCATGACTCCAATGAGAATCTGAAACAATGCCTCTAACTTGTGTGAATTGATCCAATTTATCTTAGTCCTGTTCCCTGTGGCTCAGGGCCCTTGTGCTCAGCAAGGCAATGGCTACACAATTTGGCATTTCATCAGGGTGCCACCAAATTCAGCATTCCCTCGTCGAATTCCCTACTTTGCCGCAGGCAGTTGCTCAACCTTTTGTTTTCTGTCTTCTGACTGGCCTCTTACCTCCTCTCCTTTCCCCATGGGGAGGAGGTAATTGAATTCCAAGGCATGCTCCCTCTACTCCTCCATGGAGTCAGGCAGCAGGGGGTTGGAAAGTGACCATCTGAGTGCAGCCTGTGGCCAGAAGCAGAGTAAAGCATATTGGATCACATGCTGGGCCTCAAAAGGAGCACAGCAGCTATGGGACCTGAGCAAGGGCTCCTGAAACTGGCTGCAAGAGCCCTGCTTTCCTGGCAGTCATGAGAAAGGAGGTTTAATTTCTATTTCCAAAACAATACTATGGGAGCCAAGACCTTGGGTATAGGCTGGGACCCTATGAAAGGATGATAGAAAAAATCCCAGCCTTAGGAGTTATGGGGGCAGGAGGGTGGTTTTGCAAAAAATCAAGTGTTGCCGAGTCCTGGTCATCTTCCCACTTTGTCCAAATCTTGACAAAAATACTATATCTTAGGACAATTATATATAGTTTATTTAGTTTTTAAAATATCTACATAAATGCTTGTGTATAGAAACCTGTTAATTGTCTCAGTACTCTCTCACATAAATGGAACTAAGTGATATTTTGGCTTGTGTTGCAAAAACTAAAGGGTTTGCTTGGTGATGCACAGCCTTTCTGCTTGAGCCCCTTTCCTATCCTTTCTAAGTTTTTACTCTTTCCTCTGACAGACCCACAAGTACCCATCCTCCATTTTAGCAATTACACAAATGGGCTACAGCAACTGTTTCCCCCCAAACCCAGCACCTTCATGCCATCCCACTCAAGCAGGCTGGATCTCCCACAAGGACTGTCAGTCCCCTGCTTGGAAGATGAGAGATGTTGCCTTAGTGCTGCTTTCTCTCCTGCTGAATGAGGGTCAAATGTGCCCACACCTGATTCCCTTCCAGTGTTTGTGATGTGCTGCTTTCTGTCACACGGGGAGCATGAGGAGGCCTAGAGGGCACCACTTGGGGTTTTCTCAGCTCCAGGTCTTGTCTGGGACCCTGCAGCCCATCTGTGCTTATCTGATGCTGTGTCTTGGCTGTTACATGCATTTTCAGCCAGGATTGCATATTCCTCCTACACTTGTAATGATATCTTTCATTTCTTTAAATATTAGGGAACAATATTGGAACTCCCTCAATTTTAGGGAACAATATTGGAACTCCTGGAAAAAGCTAACACATTTTAAACTGCTTAGTTGAAATAAATATTAACAAGTTTTCTGAGGATGAAGCACAGGGAAAAATAATATTTTGGGGACATGAAAATGTCTAGAAAATGGTAAAATGGAATTTCGGCCCATTTTGCAAAGGGAAAGTTTTCTTGTGGAATTCTTGCAATGAAGCAGTTTTGAGAAAAAAAATTATTGACTACAATATTGTCCTATCTTTGTAAAGCACCATGCTATGAGTATGTCCTTTGTCTTCATAACTGCACAATCCTATTAGGAAAAAGAGAAAGTAGTTCTTGCACCATGACCGCTTTGTCTCCTTCTCATCTCACTATCACATAATGAAATTGGAATTGGAGGGATAGGACAGGATCCTGAAAGTCATCCCACTCTGACAGCTTCCAGGTCAGAATAATAGCCAAAAGTGTTTGCAACAGTACAAGTTCTACCTTTAGATTTATCAACCTTCAGGAGTTTGAAATCAGTTTTTAAAACATGGGTTTCAATATAGAGTGGTGGGGCTGAAAAAAAATTGTGTTTTTTCTTTACAGGAAACAGCAACTGCCAGGATGTCATATCTGTGCTGGGCAGTGGAGTGAGGCTGCACAGGGGCAGTGAGGTGCATGTGGAGGTCTCCTTCCATTTGACAGTACAATTCCAGACAACATCTCTGTTGCCCTTGGCTGTGTCACTGTGAAGCCTAACTTGGCCTTGGAAGCCTCTTGTTTTTCTGTAGTAGTATAAAAGTCTAAACACATCAGACTTTGTTTTGTCTGCCATTTAAGCTTACCACCAGTGTTGCTCATCCAGGCATTCTTGGTTTGTGATTGCATCTTCATGTGGAATAGCAGCAGAAGGAAAACAAAGCTCTTTCTGGTTTTTGTTTTATGCACCTGTGTGTGTGTATGTGCACACATCAGTGGCTGGATCCTGCTAGGAAGTAGGAACAAGCACTGCACCAAAATAGCAGGGAAGGACTAGCAGGACTCACAGGGAGTGCAGTGGTGTATTGTGTTAGTGACCCATGATTTCAAGTAGTTTGAACTAGGCTGCAAATCAAAGTATAGCTGCAACATGTTGCACTAAAAATCTTTAGATAAGAAATTCCATTTTGTGGCCAAATGTAACAATAAACTGTAAAGACATTTTGTATGAATTACCTAAGGTTTGACTGCATTCCCTACTCTTACTTTGTTAAAATATTGGTATGATGTTAATAAGGAATAAATTTTACAGATAAATTAACAGAGATTCTCTTGCCTTAATCCTTAAAAAGAATAGAATAGCTTGTTTCAGGTTGTTTTACTTGTAAGATCTGGGTCCTGTAAGCAGTTGTGCACAGGCTCACCTTCATTTCTGCCAGGTCTCATGCTTAACTGGTGAAGTTAAATGTGCGTGTAGAATTTGATCAGTGCTCTTAAAAATCTTAACAACATTTAGTAAACAAGGCCAAATATAGAAAGATTAAGATTTATTCTGACAAATAGCATATAAATTTTGCTGGACTACATTTACAGAAAGAGTTTTGTTTAAGAGCCTTCAACAAAATTTAGTAAATATCTTTAAAGTTCTGTGTATGTTTTAACAATGCAAATGTCGTCTTTCTGGGGAAGGGGGAAGGGAAATGATGTGAAGACGCTGTAGTTTCTAGGATGTCATGCTGCTTGTTTTTCACAATATTGCTAAAATGTTCTAATAACCTCTTTTTCATTAGTGTTTCTTTGCTCACTCCTGAATCTTTATAAAGTGAACATACACCTGATATGGGACTCATTTTCTACAAATTATCATAGCTAAGTTTGGTTGCTCTTTTTATGTTTTTCTAAAGTTTGTTAGAGGTTTAAGGCTGAGAAAAGTATGCAACAGACTTAAAATAGAGAATTAATCTGAACTTTGAAATGTCAATATGGGAAAACAGATACTGATTTGATTTTTACTCTAAATGTGTAATTATGCTTCATTTATTAAAACACAAAACTTTAAAAATTTTTAAAGATTGTTTAAATTAGATGCTATACTGTTAGTAGTCCCATGCAGCTGAAACAGAAAAAACAGCAAATAATAGCCGCTCATTTAAAAACAGTAAAGTATCTGCAGATTCCCCTATTAAAAAACCATAGTAAATAAAAATAATACAGAGTTTAGTGATGCTTTCCCTTAAGTGATTCATTATTCACTTTATGTCTCCTATATTCCTAAGAAAGGCATAGAAATTAGATAGATGAAAAAAACTCCACTGAAATGGCTGCTATTCCTCCACCTTGTTATAAGTGTATGTGTAAAATCACATTTTCTTTCTATAAAGAGCCACTTAGGTCTGAGGAAAAATATTGGAAAAACTGCACAGAACAGAGCTATTTCCCTCCCACTTCCAGCTGAACAGGTCTATGTAATTACTGAAGGCACAGTCGTCTCCTATTAATTGTTTTTAGGTGCCAGTTGAAATACAGTGGTGGTGCTGATGTTTAATCTGGGATACTTTTCCTTACTCAGAAGGTGGTGTGACGCAATCCACAATTTTAAGACTAAACTGTGATTATTTCTGTTGTTTGACAAGGAAAAAATAGAATTTTATGACAGATACATCCTGTGTCAAATTGGCTCAGTGCATCTATTTCAGACAGTTGTCTATCAAAGGGCAGAAGGTAATTTGGCAACAAAGCATTCCTAAATATTTAGACGTCTAAAAAGTTAAAATGTTAACTTTCAGTTCACACAGTGCCAGAGTTTTGCCTGTGTTGTGGACTGCAGACTTGAACAGCAATGTCAGCTTTGTGCTATACCACTAGTATAGCTCCAAATGAACTTTTAGTAACAAATAGGGACAAACTCAGATTTATAACATGCAAATCAGTTTGGGACATTAAGCAAATTTTACAAACTATCAGAGACTGCTTTTTTACTATTTCTATTTTAGTATTTTACTATTTCTTTACTATTACTATTTACTATTTCTAGGTTGCTGTAAATGGTATGACATGGGTGAAAGACATAGAAGAACTTGACTTGATATTACGGGATTAAAAAAAGAATCAAATGTCCTTTGCAAGACAGTTGCCATCTGATTTCATCGCAGATGGAGAAAAAAAAAACCCTTACGTTTTAGTCTCCCATGCCCTCCTTTACATACTACAAGAGAAAATGTATCATGTTCACTTCGTGGGAGATATATTACATTTTTAAAGAGTACTTAAGGGGTTTTCTGCTCTGCAGTGAGAGAATGTAACACATAAATTGTTAACTCTGCAGTGATAACGTGCAAACAGAAATAATCATCCAGAAAAAAAAAATCAATGCAAGCATCCCACAGACAATGAGGTGATATTAAATGACAGTATTAACTACAGATGTTTTCATTTGAGTATAAACATGTCTTGCTTTGATGGTAGCTCTAGGAAGGAGCTGGAAGAGAGTAAGCAATACTTTCTCCTCCTCACTTCTGGTGTTTAACGAGCACCCTAGCCACGATGGGTTTTGTTGCATGAGGCTACTAATTATTTTGTAGTCAGAAAGTGCTCTATAAAAGGCATAAGAGAGTAATTCAATGCAGTTTCCTTTTATCTGCCTTGCCAATTGATGTCTATACAGAGCAAGCAGGGCTCCCCAAACACATCAGTCTGTTTCAGATACACAAGATTAAGTAGCAAGTGACATTCAAGAGCAATCAGCCCACCCAGGAGGAGTGAAACCAGCGGAAAAGCTGTCAGATTCCGCCTTTTCTCCATTAATCTTGAAGCTTTTCAATGCTGCCAGGTCGCATATCCATCAAACAAACTGGGAAGAGTGTCGGGCTATTTTCTTTAGTCTCACCCTCCCCTCCCCATCACCCCATTAACCCCTGCCATGCCAGGTTCCTCTGGTTTGGGAGCAGCTCTTATGTTAACACCAGTAGGTGGGGCAGCACAAAGGGCTGGCTGCAGCCCAGTGTGGACCTTTTTTAGGTGCAGGCCAACATTTAGGTGGTTGGGAAAGAATGTGGCAGGGGTTTCTTCTGTGATGGAACTTCAGAATGCTTATGCAAGAAGGTCGGAAATAGCAGGTGTGTTTGTCTTCAGTAGCCAGAGTACTTCATATAATGAAGTACTCTCTTCCAGGTTAGTCTGGCTTGGAGTGAGCTGTATTTTCCTTAGTATAGATTGGAAGTGTAGATTAGATATGTTATATTCATGCTTTCCTTCACTTGCAGGTGATTTTTTGCCAATTTTAAATGAGTTGGCTGCGTTATGCAAGATCCCAGAGTTGTCCATGGCATAGACATAGCCTTACTCCTCCCTGGGTAGTTCCTACAGCGGGTTGGACACACTGCGTAGCTGTCATGGAGGAGGCGTTCAGACTGACGGCAACCTTCAGAAGCTGAATCATAGAAGCAGAGGGTGGCTGAGTGGCCGGAAAGTGGCACAGATTGTGAAGTGTTCATGTCAGGAATAAGTGATAATATATGTTGGAACTGGAGCCAAGTGACTGTGTTCCTCTGATACGAGGGGATGGGCCTGGCTGGAAGGAAAGAGGCCTCTTTACTTGAGTTCCTAGGGATTGCATCCTGAGGATCATATTGGGGAGGGTGTGGTTTTCAGAGGGAGGAAACTATTGTGGAGGCAAAATCCAGGTCTGAGAAACTAAATCTGTGAGAATGAAGAATAGATGTAGCATGTAAAGGCAACAGTGCATCTCAACTATCTCTGATAGCAAATGTCTTGGGAAGATTATATGAAACATATAGGAATCATATAGTGATAGCTCCTTGGATAGTCTTCTAGTTTGCAGTAACTTGTAGGTAAGGAATTTCCCTATATTGAGGTGGCATCTCTTTCCCACCACCTCCCCTTTTTTGCTATAATAATATAATTGTAGTGCTTACTTTTCTATTTTCTATAGGTCTCTTGTGTTCCTTTTCTACAAGTGATATTTGAATATCTGACAATCACAGACATAGGGACAGTGGATTTGTTTCTACCATAAATCAGAGAGTGAGAATCATGGAAGATGTGTGCCCCTACCCAAATCATATACCACTATCCCCTTTCTCACTTTCAAGCAGAATTGAGGCCAAGCAGAAATGGTCAGGGAGGAGCTGCAAAGTAAAATGATTTCGAGTTTTAAAAACATGAGGTGATTGTTCCTAGGAGGAAGGAGTACCAGGAGGAGGTGGCCATGGTCAGTCTGCAGGAAACGTTTACTTGTATCCTAACCTGGTAGATGCACCCTGGAAATATCTACCAGATATTTCACCTTGAATGTAAGAGAGGGGTACATACTTCCTCTAAGTTATCCATTCCCGAACACTGCTTGTAATTCTCTCTCTGTGCTGTTACAGCAAAAAGAAGTGGTATGATTTAGTTTGTAGGGTTTTTCTTTTAAAGGCATTTAAGAGGATATTTTACTAATGCAATCTAGGTTACTCCTTGTTTCTCCCTACTAGCTACTGTTAAACCAGATATATTTTACTTAAACATGCAGAAACTGCATTAGAAAATGTAACAGCTCTTCAGTTAATGCTGTAAGTATGCTGCTAGTATGTTTCAATATGTTTGGATTCTTAAGCTACGTTTGTAGGTAATAGGCCTTCATATTTTTAATAGAATTCTGCCTTTAATGGCTAGCTGTGTAGTTCATTCTCCAACTGCTCTTTATCAATCTCCTGTCTGAGTAGGGCAGTTGTTTCAATTGGTCATTTTTCACATAAGGCACAACCCATGGTAATCTTTGTAAACTGAATTCTGTATTAAGGCAGTGCAATCTGCAGCAAATGGGATATTAACACATTTAATGGTTATGACAGAAGAATTATGTTCCTTGAAAAGTGACTGTGTCATTCTCAAACATACATGCAGAAGGATAAATAGTGTGCGATATAAAGAATAGTGTGAGGGGGAAACAGCCAAAGATGAGAACAGGCTGAAAATGGTACTTGGAAAGTAACAGCTGTATGGCACAGGCATAGAGGGAGAAACACCTCCACTATGATTCTTTCCAGACTACTGGCAAGTAAACGTCCATATATATGCAAAAATAATGCACTTTAGGTGAAGAAAATTTTGTATGTCAGAAGAGATAAAGACTCTAATACTTATTCAGTTGTAATCTCAGAATGACTGGTTGAGGCTGGCTAGCATGTTGTGCGTTGTGACCCAGTGCAGTGCCATGCCATGTTGTTAGCAGGTGTGATTATAGAGGCCTTTATGAACAATCACAACATTAAAGGTGAGTCATTTCCCCTCTGCCATTGCACTGAACATGCAAGCAGAAACATATGGATGTGCTGAGATAGTCACTAAGGCACTTAGTGTTTACTATTCTTTGGTTTGTACTCAGCAGACAGAGCATTAAAAAACATAATGACATTACAGTGCTGGTGTAAGAACTGAACAGACCACTTGAATAAGACACTCTTTCCCAATGCTCACGACTTACCCATGCACCTGGCATTTACGAAGCCCACACAGCCAGTATGTCCCACTCTTAATTTTACACAATGGATAGACATGAAGTTTTCCATTATGTTAATTTATAATTCAATGACATTTATCTTTACTAACAACTACAGTAGCTGTCTGTTCTCCACAATGGATTACTGCCAATATACAGAAACGAATGACCTTAAAATGTCTCCCCTAAATATCTCCCTACAGTTCCTTTTCCCATGCACGCTCTTCACCATACTCCCCAACTTTTAAACTGCCTCCCCACCCCAGACTGAAAAATAAACGGTTATCAGTTGCCTCCTTGTAAAACAAGATTTCTCTCCTACCTTTCTTTTTCTCTTAATTTTCTACCTTTATTGCCCATCTCCTTTTCCTACTCTATTTTCCTGCCTGTTCTATTTTTTTTGTTTGTTTTCCTGTCTGGTTTGTGTTCCCAGTTAAGGATAACTGATACGTTTATAGCCCTTATGGCATCTATACTCACATTATGTCACACCTTTCCATAGTTGTAACTACTTTAGTACTGCAAATTTCTCTAGTCTTCTCTCATCTCCACTTCCATTCAAGCCTTTCATCATCTACCAAGGGGTTTAAGCTCCAGTGCTTTTCCTTTCAGTTATTGGAGTTGTGTTTCTTCACAGCTTAATCTTTTTTTATAGGCATAAGTCAAACATGAGGTTTGGGACATGTTGTTTGTGCCTGCTAGACTACGCTAATTAAGGCCTTCCTGATGCACAGCCTTTAGTGGTACTTCTGTGAAATCCTATGGGATTGCAGTATATAACTAATTTTGGAAACAATGTTCTTGCTAAATTTCCATGCAAATTCCTGCCTTCAAAAAACAGGTGGGGACACTGCCCCCCCCCTCAACCCCCCTCCAATATCATCTTCACATAGTGGTTTTGAGTCCAACTGTTAGCCCAGCATGGCCAAGTCTAACACCAAACCATGTTCCCAAGTTCCATATCTACATTCCTTTTAAGTATCTCCAGGGTAACTCCACCACTTCCCTAAGCGACTTGGCCCAACGCTTGAAAAATTCTCTCAATGAAGAAATTTTTCCTAAATTTCTATTTAAACCTCCCNTGTTTTTCACTGGGCAATATTACAGCCACTCTTCAGTATTCTTCTGGGTTTGTTGTGACCATTAGGATCCATTTCCACCAGTTTATCCTTCCTGGATCTCTGTTGCATTAGTAAAAACCAACTAGAAATTCCAAGGTTGAGAAAAAAAAGTTCATTACATTCCTGCCTCTGTCTTTCTTCAATTCCTTTTTATCTAGTATTTCTACATATGCAGAGTTCAGATGCATGTGTCTTAAAAAATAAAATTATTTAATCTAAAGCTGTAATCTGTGACTAAAAGGATCTTGCTTTAACCAAAATTATCTGTTGAAACCTACACTATTTTTCCAGAAGCACAAAAATAGCTTGGAAAGAGCTAAATTACTACTTTATTCTCAGTCTCCTTCTAGTGTTTCCTAAAAAAAATTCCAATTATCATCCTTCAGTGGATCAAGAGATTCAGAAATGTGTTTTCCTGATAAGGTGAAGTTATTATCTAATGTATAATACTAGAATAATTGATATATTAAACAATTGCCAGCAATCATTCCTTGGAACAGACCAACTCAGAGATGAGTAAGTGAAAATGATGGTAAGTTTAACATCTAATCTAAGTATTTATTAAATTCAACAATGTTTTCCATGTAAGTTTCCATAAGTAAACTTTTGGCAGAAGAAAATATTTAGAAACACTGCAAGACCATTAATACTCATTTCTATTGGGGATCATCATGTTCTTGCAATGATTCTTAGGGCAATATGTTCCAATAGCATTTCATTCTTTGTTGAAAAGCTCAAAGGAAGTTTGATCCCTGACATTCATATACACAGAGTATAAAGAAAGGGAAACTGAATTTTCCTTACAAACTCAGAGTCCAACAGAAAAATGAAAGTCATGAATCTGCCAATGAAAAGAATAAAATTATTAATGTGCTGTCTGTTTCTCTGAAAGGCTTGCTTGTAATGCTTGAAGATTGAAAAAAATTAGGGTACCTATTCATCTGTGTTGCATGAGGTTACATAATGAGTAACTGATCTAGAGGACCTCTTTCCTGCTTTTATACCCAAGCAGAGGCATAAAAGAACTCTGGGAAAATGAGTGTAATTTTGCTGGAAAAATCTAGATCGACTTACAAACAGATTTGGCATTTTGAAATTTAGTATTAGACCATTTTGATCTGCTCTGAAGCATTTTGGGGAGTATGGAATAGAGGCGGGTGGTTTATTTTATCTTTATGAACCTTAAGGGCTTCCTTAAAGAAAGCATTAATAGAGTTCTAAATTTCTACAATCATATACTCAGCTGGACTATAACATCCTTTTACTATCAGATTTTAAAAATTATTTGTGATTTTTCATAAACTGTTTTACTTTATGGGCTCTTTGGAATTCTTAGGTCTAATCTAATTTTGCTGGTAATACTNGTAACAGCAATACAAACAGGAGCTGTGGACCACAGAATGCACAAAAACCACAGTCTGCCTAACACTGAGAGTCAAAACTGAAGTCTGGACTTGAAAATGGATGTATCTGTATAGGTATTCTTGACCACTTCATTTTTTGTTTACATTTCTAACCCCTCCTCTCCTCATAGTTCTAGAACAGAGCTTGTGCAAAGTAATAAAAGAAAAACAACTCAGAGCTACAACCACTGGGGTTTCAGAGCAACTGCTGTATATTGCATTACAGGAGCCAGGAGCTACAACAAAACTTCAATTTTCACAATGGACGTATTTTCTAATAGAAGAGTATATTGACATTATTCTCTTGGCAAAGTGGAATTCTCTGTGTCTCTGAAGTGGAGACATGTGATGTGTTCAAGAATCCACACAGGATTCATATTCTACACACAGGTTTCAATTACTGCCTTATTTAGAAATCACAACTTATGTGCAGTACAGCAGTAATGTAGTAGTATAGCAGAATAAAATGATAGACCTGAATTATATGTCACCTTTTTTCAGAGTATGTCAAAGAAATATGCCTCTCCCTGCTCAAAGGCACTTTATTTTGTGAGCATTGTACATCTTCCTACTGAGTAATCATGCCTGCTTTAATTGTTACTCACATATTGTCAGTCCAAACACTAAGAGCATTTGTTGAGACTTCTTTAGCAGCACTTTGAATTATTTCTGAGGAAATGGATTTTAATTCCAGAAACCATTACAAGCTCTTCCTTGTAATGGTGCTGTACTGTGGCAGGGCATTCAACAGGAAGTTTTGTAGTAGACTTGTGAGTGGAAGTATGTTAGGCAATGGAGGCTTTAAAAAACAGTATTGAGAAAAACAAGAAGAGAACAGACTATTCATTATACAGATAATATTATCAGGATGAGGATAATTTGTTGTTATACTTTGGAGTGTAGAAAATACCCATTACCTTCTGACTCTCTAATGTGAAGTGCATGTTGCTTAATGCTCCTCTGTGCAAGTTCTGGGACAGCCACTGAAGTCCCTGGAGATAGCTATTGCAAAATGCACAGCAACTGGCTGAAACATTTATGCCTTAAAAGACCCCAAGTCTACGGAAATGTGTTACATGTTGCCTCAGTTCTTGCAGACCCCTACAAGGTTACAGCCTCCATTTGAGGCACAACGACAAAGTCTGAGCAAGGTTTATACAGCTCTGCTGGGAACGGTCTCCAGGGTAAGAGGCACCCTACGTTCTGAGTTTGCTCAGCCTACAGGAATTTTGCTCAGCCTATAGCTATTGATGAATTCCTCCTTTTATGGGAATGATCTTTGGCATGGACCTTTTCTTAATCTTGTGCACCTGACAAGTATTTTACAACAATAATGCTGACTGGCATGTAGATTCTTTCACATTAAGAATGAAATACATTTAGACTGATCCTTGCCTGGTTAATTTAGGTCACTTTATCTTGCCATAAGCTTCTGCCATGCCTCATGACAAAGGTATCAGATACACCCAACAATAAAAAACACCAAGTGGAAAAGAACACAAGTGACAGGCAGTGCTCAGCTGAGTTAACACTGCTTTTTGTATTCACTGGTTTAACTATGCTGGATTGAAAGCATGGGTCTTGCTCCCTGCCATGGAGAAGGCACTCACAGGGTCTGTTTTTCACTACAGCATCGTTCTATCTTTTTCTGGTATGGGGCTTGCTGAGAAGTTATCATGGTCCATAGTACCAACAGCTCAGTTTTAATCACACACGAAATGCATAAAGAAAAGAATGCTTACTGGTTTTTTGAAAGGCAGGGCTGTCTCAGTGGCTTAGGCCAGATGCTATCTTGGCAGATGGTGTAAAGGCAACAAGATGAATACAACTTTCTCCTAGTCTACCAGCTCTGAATGCTCTTTAAGATACCATGTTCAAAAACATAGCAGCAACTTCATCATTCAACAATGAACAGCCAGTCATGCCCTCTTTTGAGGATTTCATCTGCACAGCTTTGTCTCACTTCTGGAATCCTTCAGCTTGCCCTTCATGACAACGGGGACTTTGGCAGAGCACTGAGGATTGGTTAGCTAACACACTGTGTTTTATTATTAATTTTTTATTTCCATTGTTTCTATGCTATTATTTCATATGATAGTCAAAGGTTGTTATTTCTGACAACTCAGATAATTAATCTCCCTTCAACAGCTCTTCCTGTGCAAGGAGCAATAGTTTCCTCTTCACTGAAACACTCTAACGCAGCATTTTGTGGCAAAAAATAGCCTTTGCATTTCAGTTAAAAAAGAGAAATTGTTTTTCTGTGCATTCTTACTTCATCATGCATTTCTTTCTTACTGTCTTCCAAAGCTGCCAGTGTCAGTACCATGAAACTTTGAAACATGCAGGTTTAATACCTTACATCTGTGATAAGCAACCTTTTGATTTCTTGATACAATTTTGAAAACATGGACACACAAAACAATTGTTGCAAATGCCATCTGATTGAGAGGTAGTTTCCAAACCCATTTCAATGCCAACACATAATGGAATGTCTTGTGGACATAGCCAAGTCTCAGCAATTCATAGAATTGTTTAGGTTGGAAAAGACTTTCAAGATTATCGAGTCTAATCATTCACTCATGTTCCTCTTCCCTTCCCTTATCCAAACTAGAATATATACCTATGTGTATCTCACCTGGCATCTCCTTCTGTAAAAAAGCTACCTCAAGAAATTATATGGCAGTGCATTTAAAGTTCCTAGAAATTGTAAAGCAGCTAATTAAAATAGCTATGTAGTACATAGTAACCTGTTCAGGATATTACTGTTGTCAGTTTTTGAAAACTAACAAGTTCAAAGAATAAATTTTGTCACAGAACTTGGGAATTTCAAGCTAAAGCTCACATACTGTTTGGCAGTCTGACAAAAACTGAACTTTGCCTGGATATGGATGAAAGTTTGATGAAAATTTACTTTGCTTACATACTTGTCTTCTTTTAGAAGAAAGTTGTTGCTACTGCGTGGAGGAAAGTAAAGCCATTTATCCACTGGAAACAGGCAGCTTCATGCTTTAACTGAGTTGTTAATATTAATTTCACTGAAACGTACATATTTAGTTATGGTGGTGTTCTTAGCTCTAAAGTTAAATTGCAGTTAAGTGATTCAGGAAGTATGCTTTCAAGTAAAGTTTACACTTTTTATAATGCATATCTCTTTCTTCAGCCCTTAAATAAGGACCAAAACAGTAAAGCTATCAAAGGAATATCTTAACACTTTGCCTTTCCTAAACAATTTGGGCTTAGCAAATCAGTGTTTGTTTCAACAGTTGCAGTCTTGATATATATTGACCACTGTCACATTGCAGTTTGCACTCCTGATGAATAACTTCCCTTTCTCCTTCATCTATCTTATTTGTGACTACACACAAATAATCATCGGATTGGCAAACTGTGTTGCAAATGGAAGGTAAATATTAGTAGACCAATCACCACCACTGGCACTGTTCTAGTAGGAAAACAACTCCCATTTGTTATTTATTGACTATATTCAGTCGACTCTCTACTTGTTGTTTTGAAGTTTATAAGACAAAGTTTGTAGAGAGAGGTGACAACATTTTCAGGCCAATTGATGATAGAATTTTATTGGAAAAAAAAATACCAACTCAATAAAGAAAGTGAAAATGGAGACCCACCCTCAGTACTTTCAATGCTCTAAATGCTATCTGTTTTATTTATGTATGTATTTATTTGTTCTAGCCTCTGGACATGTCTCACATATTGAAATAAAACTGCTAGACCCAAAGTACTTCAGTGCCATCAGAAGGCAGTTAAAAACTACTCAATCAATTCCATGTTTGATTGCAACTTGTTAATGAGTTACAAATTACTTCCTTAAGAAGTAAAAAGAAAACAACAATAAAAATCAGAGCAGCATTTATTTTTCCCAGTTTTTAGCTGAAAATTTTCAGTGTCTCCATTTAATAGATTGACCAGACTGGTATTGCAGACTCTCCACTTCAGAATCTGATTTGCAAGTCACTGCCAAATTTACGGCATCTACTTCTGAGAAAATTCTTAGGCTGTGATCTTTCATACTCAATCAAATGCTGGTTAGGGTTAACTGCACTTTGTGGCAGAAACATGTTTCATCAGCTCAATGACAACAACCAATTACAATTCCCATTCTGAGTAATGTTTTGACTTTGCATTAGGCATGATTTATGCATAAAAGAAATTAAAGCAATGGCTACCAAAGGGATTTGGCAAATGACAAGCCATTGGCCTGAGAAGAGATTAAAGAAAGAGTTTGATATGCTTAGTTTGTAATCAAATCCTAGAAAGGAATCTGATTAGGTATTTTAATTCAGAAAGCCCTTACCAGAGAGCGAATATTGGTTAAAGCACCTAAGTGGAAAGTTGAATAAACTGCTTATAAATAAAACTAGTCTGTAAATAAGACTAGAGTTTTGAAGATAAGCCATTCTGGAGTAGCATTTGAAATAATGACCACAAGGAATAAAATATTTTATGCTAGCAACTCACAAGTGTATAAGTGGGACTTGATGACAGGATACAAGTGATCCTGTTGTTCAAAGTTAAAACTTGTGATTTGTATCTTTGAGTGGTTAACTTATATCTGTAGCAGAGCCTTAAAAGGAGACTGCATTTCCATATATCTTTTTTGCACCATGTTTTAAATACTTTAATGCTGCCAGCTGTTTACCTGCAGGGGCCAGATTTACATTTGCCTTCAGTGTATAATTTGGCTTTTGGGGAATGAAGGTAGACAGGGTTACTTTCTTTTGAAGCATCAGAAAATGGCCACAGAAAGTGATGGGCTATTGGGGCAGAATTTACTACTATTTTAATGATATTGAAAAAAAACCCTTGCCTGTTTCTGTTCAAAGAGGTCCAAAGAGGAGCTTGATTGTCAGATCTGTAGTCGGAGAGGTTCCTAGCCTGTTTTCATAATGGAGTTAACAGTCCTATCTGTTTTCTGCCTTTATACATGGGGTTAGGCAGTGCTTACTCTCTAGATCCACTAGGCAGTTTCTCTTAAAAAATGTCCTATTGCTAAGCCCATGGTTGAGACACTGGTGGCATGTTTAATTTTTCCAATTTTACTCTCACATATTATCCTCCACGGTGGTTGGCGTGTTTTTTTGTTTGTTTCTTTTTGTTTTTCCTTTATACTGAATCTACATTTACAGCAGATATTTTTGTAGACAACAGCAGAATATATATCCACGGTTAGCTGTGATTGATTCCAGGTCCCTCAAGACTTGTGTTTCTTACTATTTAAGTTCACCAAAAATTGTTAAACCTCTGTGAGTGTGGCGAACTGGAAAATGTTTGATGCCCTAAGGAACATTAAGCATAGTGAACTGCTCCATATGTCCTTTTGTCTGAACATTCTGAGAATGTGGACTTTGCAGAGGAGATACGTTTGGTTTTTTGTAATGTAGGCACTCTTAATTCTCTTGTAATCTCCTAAACTCTGTTTCACCAGTTGATCACCTAGAAGAGTAAGTCCTAGCTTCTGGGGATGCACGTTTGTAATAATCACTTCATCTAGGTTTCCATTCTAAATTCAGCACGTAGGCATGTTGTATATATCAACAATATATCAATATGTATAGGCAATACATCCAGATTTGGTCTTTGGAGAATGATTTTGAAGATGTGAGGTCAAGAGTCATAGCCTTCTATGCCAGATGGCATAAAAAACATCTTGGCAACTTACTTATCATTGATATTTTCTGGTACCATTCTGAAAGCAAAGTAAAAGATTGGACAATGTGCAGTAGGGTCCCTGCTTAGCTTTCTAAGATCTCATTCACCACCTCCTATCCTTCGTCTTGACACTTGGAGAGTATAGGCCACTTCTTTTATTGCTTCCAGATGTATAAAGTCAACCTTTAGTTCTACAATTAGATTTATGATGAGTGAGACATTTTTTGGAGGAAAAACAGTCACTTCTACTAATCCAGCTCATTCTGTGTATTCATCAGCACCTTGATGATGCTGCCACACACACAGCAACAGGAAATCCTATTTTCTCTTGAACATAAGAAATTCCAGAGCTAAAAATGCTTTGCAATATATTACAAATTTTTCTGTTAAACATACTGACTAACCAGAACAGTTTTTCAAGAAAGGATCAATCTTGGGAAACCACTCTGAACCATCCTGCTGGAGCTAATATGATGTCCATTCACTGAGCAGAACTGTGAAGATCCCAGAAAGGAAGAATAATTTATGTATCCTAAGTTATTATTGAGTTAGTAGCATCAACTTGGAATTACAGCTCAGCTGTGGATAAAATGGGATGGGATGTAGAGAGAATACCAAGAGCTAGCTAAGTATGCAGACATCAAACCAGTTGGACACCTTCAGGGAAACATTTGAACGTAAGCTTATTTGACTAAGCAGCATTTCAATCTTTATTTAGCTGGATGGCAAACATCACTTCCTATCACTGGATTAGCATCTGCAAGGTACCAACAGTGAAACACATAAACACTCACTCAAAGGATACTCCACTGCTGCTCTGATGATCACTGTTTTATAACACCAGTTTGTGCAGTGACTCTTCACCTGTTGCACACATGCCACAAATACACAGCCAGAATGCTTTGTCCTGAGTTGTTAGATGGTCTTCAGTGGAGTCCCAGATATCTCCTTCATTTATAATTCTGTTAAAAGCTTTGAAATAGCAGTGTACAGCCTATATTTATAGAATACAATAAACAATTAATTTGGGGAAATTGAAATGAGAGAGAAAAGGTATAATATATTTTACTTCTGGACATAACTTCATTGGCAGGAGGTAATTACTTAGTGTCTGAAGATTAAAGTAGTGCTTTATCAAAATAAGCATACAACCCAGACTTGTCCCGCAGGGAGCAGCATTTCATAAATACATAAACAGGTGGCAGAGTGCATACTCCAAAGATGGGAATATTTCCAAAAGAAGTTGCAGAAGCTTTCATGAAGTAAATCTTTTATCTGACTGGGGAGAAGGTTCTCATTTAGCTATCTGTTAACGTAGAGTATTTGAGTTAGTAATCCATATGGGTTCATTTTGGGAGAAAATCTGCAGTACTGCTTGCAAAATGGTTTATTCTTTCTCTCTTTCAACAAAGCCAGTCACCTCAGTCAGGGTTGGGAATGTTTTAATAAGATCCAAATAACTGTAAACTGTTCTAACCATAGAATGGTTTGGGTTAGAAGGGACATTAAAGATCATCTAGTTCCAACCCTGCCAGTACACCTTTCACTAAACCAGGTTGCTAGAAGTCCCATCCAGTCTGGTATTTAACACCTCCAGGAACGGGTCATCCACAACCTCTCTGGGCAACCCTCACAGTAAAGGATTTCTTCCAAATATTTTATCTAAGCCTACTCTTTGTCTGTTTGAGGTCATTGCTCTTTGTCCACACACCCATGTGAAAAGTCCCACCAGCTTTCCTGTAGGCTCCCTTTAGGTATTGAAAGGCTGTTCTAAGGTATCCCCAGTCTTCTCTTCTCCAGACTGTGCAGCCCTGACTCTCTGAGCTTTCTTCAGAGGACAGATTTTCTTAACAGTAATGAAGTCATTGACATAGAAAGCTACAACTACTTTAAGGAAAAATTTTGCTTTGGAATTAAGGTAAGGTGGACTTCTATTGGTTTTCAAGAAGTAGAATCAAAATGCTCATGAAGAATCCTATATTCACACAAAGATTTAAGAAAAAAAAGGAGTTAAAAACCAGTCCTTGTACATTTCACCTGTAATGCTAAGAATGAAGGGCTCAATAACTGCAGAGTGTACACACAGTAATGCTTTTGAGGCTATAAGAAGCTGGACAAATAGCTGCTAAATTAAGCACAAAGAAACCCTGAAACTTGCTCAGAATACCCAAGTCTCAGGGAAACAGCAGGAGAGCTTATTTGGATGAATGTAAGATTGCAAATCTTTTTATCAGCATCAACTGAAGGTTGTGAGAACAGCCTTATATATACTGCAAGAGGATTGTTCCACCTGATATGCTAGAATGTTTTAGTCTCTGAACCAGGATGCCAGGCCAGAAACGCTTGCACATAACAAAGACAAAATTTTGCTTCAAGAGAAACAAATGCACCCCATGTCACATGACTAAGTATTCTCAGATTCAGGTTATTATTGCCCAGGGACTTCTTTAAAATTGAAGCAAGTTTTACTGATTGCTATTGATGCTCTGAAAGCCAAAGTTTGCAAATTTGCTTCAGTAAGATGGCATTAGAAACTGGATTTCTTTTTCTTTCTAAGCCAAGATTTTGGCAGAGAATTGTGAGGCAGCATATTCTGTCTGCGATCTGGCAAAGAAGATACCCTAAATTAATTAGAAGTGGGTGGGGAAATATTATCCCTGAGGACCTTGCCTGGAAATAAAACCTGGAGCTTTTGAAGTTCCTTGCAAAGAAAAAAAAAGAAAAATAGTAAGATAGAAATAAACTACAGCAATTAACAGTCACAGCAGCTTCCTAGGAGACATAAGATCCAGAACTGAAGTTCTGGCTTCAAATCAGACCTTGGTCATTCCTACCCAAGATGAGTGAGTATCCCATCAGTATCTATTGTCCTTGCTTCAGTCACTTCTCTAGAACAGTCCTATTTCCTGTAAATAACTGGGTATTAGTTGGGTCAGCAAACAAGAGGAATTCCTTAGCCTAACAGTTAGGGAATTCACCTGGGTTGTAGCAGCAGCATGTGCCACACCCTTAACTGCATCTTCCCAGATACTGCATTTGCCTGCTACTGGCTACTCCCATGCAAGTTTAGTGGTTTTGATCTGAAATCATTCCCAGGCTGCAAAATATTTCAAAACTAATGTTACTTCAGCCGGATTTTTTCCCCAAATCAATATGATTTCAACCAATCAACATTTCCCAAAATTAATTAATTTTTTACAGAGTATTTCCAAGCTGCAAAGACTCAGAGAACTTTTTACATTGCTGACAACTCAAACAGCAGGGCTGTAATAGGTAAGAAAAAAATCAAAATGACTAAAAATAAAACTTTTTTGATTTAGTCTGCCACTAGATTAGCGATATGCTACAGATAAAAAGAATTAAGNCACAGATGAGGCAGTTGGCTACACTGCCATTTTATGCCCTCAGGAGATGGTGAAGGTCATTTAAGTGCACCAATGTGGGACACTGAGCCTACTGGCCAAAAAAGAAATTCCAAACTCCAGAAAACATAGCAGCAGAATAGAGCACACGCAACCACATCACTCAAAGATTCATCACTGTGAATCTTTAAGGCAATGCCTATGGAAAAGAATAAAAGGCCCAGGAGGCACCAGTAAGAACTGGATTTTTGTTTCTGTGACACCATTTGTTTTCTCTTAGGTTAACATTCCTCTGAGATAAGGCCTCCTACCTGATAACATTTATCCCCAGGCCAGGCCACTGATCTATGCCCCTGGCACAACACAACTGTTTCTGTCTGGAACCCAAAATACTTCCAAGAACCACATCACTTTGAGTAGTTTTTCATATGGAGAACTGGTCAGAAAAATGGTCCAGTGAGAGAAAAATAAATCGCGATCCTGGAAAGAGACCCTGAGCACGTATGAAAGACCATATGGTAATGATCAAAGCTGAGGAAAAACAAAAAGCTCCTTTCCACCTGCAAAACAGAATTGTCTGAAGATAGTGAAATGGGAATGCTTTGAAGATAAGCCATCATGTAGTGTGGGAAAAGGAGGCAAGAAGTGAAACCTGGTATTGAGACAATTTCCTAAGGTGTATTCTGTGATTGGTGGGTGGTGGAGCCAGGTGCTGATTATTTTCTACCCTGTTCCAACATGTAAAAATCAGCAAAAGAAGTGGTAATTGTATTTGTTTCCCGCTTTTCCTCATAACCTGCTTTCCAGTGTGTAGAAAGCAGGCACGGGTGGATCTAAAAATTATCTTGGCTCTTTCTTTCAAATAATTTCAGGTTGTAAAGTAAATCATCTGCCCTTTCTGAAATGAAATTCCTATATTATCTTCCTTTTGGTCTTCTGGCTCTCTTCAGGAAAACAAAGGCTTGATTTCAAACATTGGGCCTGCAATTTCTCTCTCCTGTGCTTCTTAATCAGCCTGAAATCTGAAGATAGGCACTGATGTGAAGACGCTATTTTTGAGGGTTCTCATCAAGAGAACTGACTACACCCAACTTTTTCCATGCCTCTGTTGCACTGACTGGTAGCATCTATGCCTCATTCAGAAAGCATATGGAATTTTGAGACATAGGCAGGACTTTGACACCAAACTAAACTACTAGTCTGGAAGAAAAAACTGAAACCAAACTAAACTACTAGTCTGGAGGAAAGAAAAAAGAAAAAAAAATTTCTTAGTCATTCTTAGTAACAGTGGAGGATGCTTCAGTCATTATTTTTAAAGCAGGCAGGATAAAAACCTGAAGGAACTTGAGATAATACAACAAAATAAAAATATGTAGGTAATTCAATC
>VXBC01007348.1:77868-88532 GCA_013399945.1 Ploceus nigricollis
GAACTGATCAAAAAAAGGTGCTGGAATAAGCACAGAATTTATTAGGGACTGTTTGTAATAAGAAGTGTGTCCTGGTTTTAAATTTACAGTACTTCTCAGTTTGACATTTGACTTCCCTTAGCTGGCTAAGGAAGAAGGCAGCAATGACAAGCTTGCATTCAATTATAGAAATCATCTCAGTAGACTGACTACAACTTTGCATACATATTCCTGTAACAGACAACCAAGGCATGCCAGAAGACAACTGCTTTACTTGATAGACATTATAAGAATTTTCTCATTTTCTCTACCTAATAACAGAGAAATTAAAATATCTTCCAGTATTTATAGGCACAGTACCAGAACAAACAGTTTTCTTCATTTCTTCTTAGTGACATATTTTTAACAATAATTGTAGTTATTTATCAAGACTAGCCATTGTTTTACCAGAATGTTTTAGGAGGAAAACTGTACATGTATCTTCATTTAAGTATTCCTGAAGTCCTAGAGAATACTCTTGAATCAGTGGAATTTGGTCACAAGTAAGTCTCTGAGTATGATAACCTGTTTTAAGAAACCTGATGATCACTAAAGATCATGGCGGTCAACAGCGAATGTTGTTCAGCTTCAAAGTGGGAACTGTTTGTGGTCAATTCTTCACTATAAAGGATGTATTTAATTATCACAAAACACTGACAAAACACAATAGCATACAATGCTGGAACGCCACACTGGCAAACAGTACAAAGAATAGCCATTCTGAGCCAGATCAGGATAGACACTTGAACAAACCCAGCTTCAGCAGTGGCTGATAGAAACAGGGACACTCCAATGATCCAGAATACTCTGGGATACGTTCCTAGCTGCAGCAGCATTTAGGCCAGATATTTTATTAAACAGGATACTATTTTATATTTAATGCAGATTTTTATATGCAGTTATTGTACTGAATCTAGTGTAAAGCTAGTTTTGGTAGTCAAAAAATTGCCAATGAATTTCAAAATATGCTATGTGAAAACATACGTATTCTCATGAGATTGCTGATGTGCCTGTTTAGAAGCCAGTGAATTATACAGTTTTCCCTGGATTACTTGTGATTTTAGAGGCCACCTATACTAATCCTCAGTCCTCTCTCCTCCATGTTAGAGATTTCCTCCTCAAACAAAAGATACATCTTTAGGTGTGTTGTTTCTCTGTAACTTTGCAAGAGACCTTTTTGAAAGCCCTCTGTAAATCCAAATGAACTACTCAAATCACCCTGCCCCATAATCACCAACTACAATGAAGAATGTAAAAATAATTATTTATAGAGTTTTTCAAGGTGTAGGGAGGAATGAAAGAAAACCCAATAAACAAAAAACCCCAAGATGTGTCACCTGTTATTCAGATGTGAGTTTTAAGAAAAATGTTTAAACCACAAGTTATAGCTATGCAGTTTCAAATTTCAGTCACTTCAAGACTCTGGTCTCATTCTAATCAACTTATTTGTACTTATTCTAATCAACTTGTTCTAAAAGGTGTTAAATTCATTTTTTCTGTGCAGGAGGCATTCATGACAGGAACCTTTTCACCTTCCCTCATGATGAACATGGATGTGAAGAATCAGTATTTTACAGCCACTGAAATCAACATTTTAATACCACTTCAAAACTATTTTGCACCCCTTTTTTAAAACTTGCTGTAAGCACAATCTTGTGAAGTTGGTGACATACTGCAGCATTAAGCAAGTAGCAACTAAATGCAAATCCCTCTCAGAACGTAAGAATGAAAAAAAGGAATTATCAAAGCAAATTGCCTTACCAGACATGCCATAACTTACTATACAACTGTCTAAAATGATTTTCTTAGGTTATTTCATGTTTCCTTATTTGCATGTTTTATCTTTGTGGAATAACAAAACATGTTGACCTCCCCAGTAACTAGACACAGTCAGATAGCTGTATCTGGCAAAACTAAACCTCACAACTGTGAAAATACAGGCAAAAGCTGGTAATTGTCCAAATTAGCCTCTCCTTTTCTATCCAATGACAAAACTTTGCATATATGGGTAAATAATTTTTCCATTTCATAGTATCCATTAATAGTCTGATTTGTTTCAAATTATCCATCAAACTGCACAATTAAGGAATACTCTGCCAGAAATCTGAAACTGTGCTTTTAGTTTCCTGACATTCTTTATGTTCCATTATAACATCATGATTTTAAGAACTGCAAGGCCTTTATTATTAACTTAAAAAAAAGTTAATTGGAATTATGAATGATGCCAATATTCCTGGTACCTGCAGGATGCACACTTGGTATCAGCTGACAGGAAGGTGGAAACACAAATGTGTGGTAAAATAAAGAAACTGTAGTTTATGAGTGAAGCTAAAATTTCACCAAAACATTCTTAGTTTCACATAGTAATTATAGTACTGGAGTGGCCAACCTTTCAAAACTCATGTACGAAAATTTCAAGTGGACAACAGACACTAAAAATCCCCCAAACCTATATACCACCTACCTTGTAGAGTTAATGGGAGTAAAAAGTAGTAGCATATGGGAGGAAAGATATTATGATGTTGCTTGTTTCTTTGAAGAAGGTACTTTCACCAAGACTTGACAGGAATAATCCAGACTCATGATATGTTGGCTGAGACAGCAATGACAGATAATAAGCCTTTTTCAGTAAACTGGCGGCTCTGTGGAAAAATTTGCTAGAAATGGGAAAGGACTTTGTCTCTAGCAGCAGCATGCTGCCTCCAGTGCTTCACACAACATAACTACCAAAGCCAAAGTACTTCAGATCATCCCATTCTTCGCACAGGGCTGTCCATAATAATGGAAGCTACAAAACTGGAAAGAAAACACCTCAATTCTGAAACAGCTCGGTGAAAGAATGTAAATGTAACATCTGTGGTACATCACTCTGCAATACTGCAACTGCCTAGTAATTCTTTAGCATTCTTTTGCTATTGCCATGTAACGTGGCAAGACACGTGACCTGCAAACAAATCTCACTTGGTAAAGAACATATTCAGTTTACTTGTGAGCTTTACACTTTTTTTTTACCCAGTAATAATTTTGTTACTTTGACAGGTTTCAAATATTCCTCCCATTAAAAGCTTAGATTAGTTGGATGCAACACAGCTAAATCTACCACCAAAATGAATTTGTAATCTCATTCAACGTTCTAATTCTCCTTCGGATGAATTCCTAATCTCATTCATCATAAACGACCAATTATGGTAGTTTGTGCCTTTTGAAAGGTTCAGGAGCAATTTTACTTATCCCAACACACTGTGGAGTAAATAGAAGCTGGAGTTCACCTATCAAACATTCACTTCTGAAGGCACTTAACTAAAGACAGCCAGATCATCTTGTAGAATCTCAGTTCCAGCCTAGAGTTGTAATAATTTCGTAAATTAATGAAAGAGTAAAGCAGTTTAGTATCTAATAGAATTTCTGATCTCTAAAATATATTCTTGCTGCAACTGATCCTTTCCAAGCTCATGCCCTCAGTACTACTTTTAAGGTTCGAAGACCATAGTGACTACAATCAATTCTATTCCCACTGTCACCACGGTCATTCTTAAACCATGCAATAGGATCAAAAAATCCAAGTCCTAGGAAAATGATCAAAGGAAAAGAAGATCAGGGCTCAAACACAACTTAAAGACTTCAAGGTGGCATGAATTATACACAATCATAAACAAAGAAACAAACAAAAAGANTCTTTCCAGGAGAAACAAAGAAATAAGAAACTGTGCTTTATGTGAAACTGGTTCTAGTTATGAGAAGTATAAATTAACAGACAGCAATTTCATGAATTAGGTGTCCAAAGATAATGTTAGGTATCTAACACTAATCAGTCAATTGCACGGACCATGTCATCTCAAAAACCAAGATGTGTCTCTGCTGCATTAGATACCTGTGGATTTCTCATTCTGATAATCTGATAAAGCTTGAAGATCATTAAATTAAGAACTTGCTGCTCTTTATTTCAAAAAAACAGAAGAAAAAAACTCCGGTGAATGGCTTTCTTTTTTACTGTCTTCTTAGTACGATAAACATGTAAAGCTGAACTGGAACACAAAGAGATGCAGTGGTTTCTGGCTGTTAAGATTCCAGTTTGCTGCACTCTGGCATTCCTGGAGGACTTCAGGCTCCACTGCAAAATGCAGCATTCAAAATTCAACAGAAGATGAATTACAGTAACAGTTGTTGTCTGTGATAGGAAAATAGCAACTTCATCCAACTGGTTGATTATGATGAAACTAGGTCAGAACCAATGCCATACACGAATGCTAGCCAGCATATAGGAAGCTGGTTAAAACTGAAACAAGAATATACACCATATAATAATAAAACCTGGGCAATACAAGATAGTTTTATGCCTTCTTTTTGTTAAAATGTAACACAGCACTCACATCATTACTTAGGTCTATGTGGAGAGAGCTGTTTCAACTGTATCTTTTGTGACAGCTGGGATAAAACTTTTCAGTTGCATAGGAAAAAGGTGTACAACCCCCCACTTGTCATACGCTTTACTGATCGTGTGCCAATACCATAACTTGTTAAGCGAAAGCAAATAAAGCAACAGCAAAGATATATAAACAAAGATTTAAAATACAACATTATGCATTTTTAAAACTAATAATTCAATACCATTTAAGACAAATTGAGCTTAGAATATATACTTGTTGAGATGCTATCGCCACATCTCCTGTAAGCAACAGGAAACCTCAATTCAGATAAACATGTAACCAGCAATAAAATATCCAGAACTGTAATTATGTAATTAGTATATGCTGATACTGCGTGAGGCACTCAAGTATTCTGATTTCATTTGTGAATGTTTAACTGGCTTAGTTTCACTTTTCAAGAACATCACAGAGAAACAGCTACAATCTTAATCTTTCAGACTAAACCTGCTCCATAAGCAAAACAAAACCCAATGCTTTCTATTCCAGTCATGAATGCTTCTGGAATAATGACAGTATTAATTTCAGCAGAAAGGAGTTATATAATATACATTTATACAGAAGAGTAGACCCACCCTTTGCTCTTCAACTGCCAACACTGTCTTGTACAGAAAGAAAAAACCCAGCTTTTATTTAAAGACTTTGTCTATGCAAAGCTTACTGAACTTACTAACTTCAGAAGTTTAAACAGGATAGTAGATATAAAATCACCATCAAAGATCAATCATAACCTCTAAAGTGGCAGCTGATTTCAAACATTCCTTTTGATAGATTCCTAGTACAGCAAGTTTTTAGAAGTATGAACACTTTAAATCTCCTCTATTTATAGGGAAGTTTGTAACAGGTTCAATTGGAGACATGAAAACCATTTTAAATAGACATCACAAGATGCATCTGTAGTTTAAAGGTCAAATTTATTAGGAGATTAAGAGATGTATTATACATGGACTATAAATACAGCACAGCTGACTTTATTCACAGTCACACACCCAATGCCAACCTATTTTGTAGACACTCTTGTTCTTTTGTTCCAAGAAAAATTTGCACCATAAGACTTGGATTTAGGTTTTGGCATCTTCTTCTCTTCAACATCATAACTCCAGCCTAGAGGTTATGGGGTAATGGCAGGGTGAGACAAGAAACAAGGAGAATTATATTCTCAGCATACAATATACAGAAAATCCAACTTAGAGGTTTTAACTTTAATAATGTTTTTTCATTGTAAGCACTCACTAATCTGTTCCTTTCTAGTTGGCAACGGAGAATAATGAAATGCCGTAAGTGTGGCAAATGACCATTCTGTGAGATGGGAAGACCTGCCCATACTACAGACCTCCATGCCAAAAACTTGACAGTCATTAATGAAAAGCTCAACAGGGAAGACTGACTGTCCTGTAAGTTCATGGCTCCACAATTCCATAGCACACAGAAGCACTAAGGCTCTCTGTATGTTGGCACAGGAAATGAAGAAAGTAAGAAAACCCATGCCATAAAAAAACATACAAAACATCAATCTCAAAGGCTGGGAGACAATGGAGACCTTGGAAAGCTAATAAAAAAGAAGTGTAGGAGGACCAAAAAACCCAAAAAACAAAGAAAAAACTTCAATATTAGAAAGGAGTTTAATACTTAGCATTTTTTATAAGAACATAAAAAACTAGGAGTAAAAAGAAAACGGAATGAAGTGATAGAAGACAAGTAAATTATGTGATAGTTAAGCAAGAGAAATGCTTAAAAATGTCAGAAAAGAGGAGGTGGAGACATTAGTGTTTATGTAAATCAAAATGCAAATTGATTGCAGCCTCCAGGTGCCTGGAAAGTTGCCAGGGCAGCACTCAGTACTCCGAAGTTTGGTCTCTTTAGCTGCAATATTTCATTCAAAGTTGAGATTCTTCTGTTGAAGCCAGAAGTGGTTAAATATGCAGTTTTAAGTGATACTCATTAGACAGTACTTTTCTTACTTTTAAAACTGAAAGTTGCAAGCCCTAAAATGCTTAACATATATCTGAATTTTTATACTTAAGGTGCTCGCAGTAAACAGTCAAGATACAGCTACACATCAAAATATTCTCTAAGATACACAAGTTGTCATGTCACTGCATCAATTTTGCGTATTCACAAACGTCACACAAACATTTTCTTCATGTTTATTAGTCTCAACCAGTGTTAATTTCTAAGTTAACTATTCTCTGAAAGAAACACTGAACAGAAGTTTTAAAAACATATTCTTTCCATCTGTGAGAACACTGGCTTTTGCCTCCTGTTCTGATTAAAAAATATAAGCTTGAGTAAACAGCCAGAACTGGATCCAGAGACAGACTTCAGTATTGCAACATTCAGCATTGTAACACCTAACATTGAGACACTTGGCTGCTGGAATGGAATCTACAGCCCCAAGGTATTGCTTCATCTTTTTATACACCAGATGGAGAGGGGCCGAGTGCCTCTAAAAGAGATTTGCAACTGCCAGCACAATGACTTGCACTGCCACAGATAGCCAAAATGCATAAAGTCAGTTACATCTAACTAATGATTGAAAGAGGCCACCATATGTGATTAGGTTCCACACTTTGGAACAGACTCCTTCAGAGCAGCACTTTGAGATGTTCACAACAGAGAGCAGAGGTCGCTTTTATAAAAATACCGGAGTGCGGGGGGAAGTTACTCTTGCCCAGAGCCCTGCCATACAAGCCAACTAGACAGAAAGCAGATTTCACCTTCTCTGGAAGAACACCCTCACCACCTGACTAAAGGTTAATGTGGAGTAGAAAAACTCTCCATCCTTGTTACTTAAGCTGTATGTTTTTAAACAACTGCTTCAGTGATTCACACAGGACAAAAAAAATTAGGTCAACAGTCATAACTTTTAATTTCTTCCAGTTAAAAATGTTACCTCCTTGCCTAGAACTCACACCATCCTCAGCTGTAATACTCTGGACAGCAATGTCTCCTGTTACTGTATCCAGTGCTGCTACTCCGGCATTAGAAAACACATCAGATGGGGCAGGCAGAAAGACATCTCCTTATCTCCCTAAGTTCTTAGGTGAGAAAGTTTTTAAGTTAAGAGTCTTTAAGTTTACTAACTGTACCAAAATAACCTGCAATATCTAGAATTTTCAGAAATTACATCCCAGGTTCTTAAGGAATTCTGTCATGGAAAATTTCTGTTGTTCATACAGGAGGAACAGAGAGAGGTAGTTATTTGTATTCCTAGACGTAGATATGTCTCAAGATTACCTTGGTTATGAAGCTAACTTCCAGTGTAAACGTGTGCCTAAATTTCTAATGTCTTTTAAAAAGCAGAACTAAATAATGTAAAATTTGTGTTTCTAGCTACACATGATATTGAAACTATCACTACAGAAAATATTATGCACATATCATATACAAAAATAAAAGCTGAAATTAAAAGTTAGGCAAGCCAGTATCTACAGAAAAGTTGCTGCATCTCAATTATGGTAAAATTAAGAGTACAAGCTAAGTGAATACTGAACTACTAATATTAACACCAAGTCATAGCCTTAGTTTAGTTGGTTTCATGCACAATGGAGTAATTTCTAACTCAGTGGATGCATAAACTTTCTATACTGAACAAATGCATTTTACTTGAGTCTGCATTTTGAAAAGACAAAATATAACATCTACAAAGAGATGACATAAGCAGGTCATTACATTAATTTTTTTCTCCTGTATGCTGAATTGTTCAAGAAATAACATGAACAATACAGAAGCATAAATGCCAAATTCTCCCAATTCTCACTGTTCATAAAACAGTAAAATACACTAATAAAATTGCATAGATTATCCAATGCAAATGTGATCCTATTAATTTCTTAGATAATATAACCTATTTTTCAATAAAATTAGTACTACTAAGCCAAAAAAATTTCCTTTTAAAGAGGAACAGACAAATTAGATTCTAGCTTTTACTATTAAAAAGTGAAAATAAATTGAACATTAAATGGTTTAGTTTCTTAGATGTACAGGTTAATGGACTTACCATGTTTGTGATACACAATATCAACCATCTAACAACTTTGCATAATTTGGTCTGACCAAGGAACTTTACTATTTACCCTGGACCAAATATAGATGAAAGCTACACACCACAAGGAAGACTTCTGAAGAACCTTACACTTCATGTGCATTATTCCTGGCTTTATCTCAATGTAATTAATCATCTTCACATCCAGAGGGACTAAGCATCAAGCTTAACTTTTTAAGGAAAATGGAGTTGATTTAAAAGAAGAAAAAAAGAAGAAGAAAAGAGAGCAGCAAAAAATTCATGCTAACACAAAAAAGGACTGCTGAATATTCAAAAGGCTGAGATTATGGGTACTGTTTGTGGTACCATCATTCTCATCATTCTGTCAGGAAATACAAGCCTAACTAAGTTTACAGATACATTCCCTCTGATATAACATTGGCTTAATAATTATTAAGTAATTATACTGGCTTTTCTACTGCCTTTTTCACAAATAAGAATAATCATCAGGCATATGGATTTAGACTCTAATGCTGGGCAGAGCTAGGCATAACATCCTAAATCTACAGGTTCCTCATGGGGAGCAGCGAGGGGATGTGCTGACCTCCCCTCTGGTGACCAGTGACAGGACACAAAGAATAGAATGAAACTGCTTCTGGGGAAGTCCAGACTCAACAATAGGAAAAGCTTATTCACTGAGAGAGTGTGGTCATGGGAACAGGCTCCCCAGGGAAGTAACCAGAACACCAAGCTTCTCAGAGCTCAGCATCTGGGTGATGCTTTTAGTCACACGGTTTGCTTTTAGGTAATGATGTGAGGAGTGGTGCGTTGGACTTGATGATCCTCTTGGGTTTATTTTACAATAAATCTATGCTGCAATATAGCCAAAAATGAAGTCCAACATGCTTACTTGGTAGTAATTAAATTTTGGTTTTTTGATTATCAAACATTTACAAGAACTCTGACATTTTTGCTTAGCAAGAACTGAGATGCTCTTATTAAACCTTCAGGCAAAGATCAAACCACCATGCAGCTGGAACACCAAGCCTGGGATACACCTGAAGTATTAACTTTCTTCCAAGACCTGAGCAAGGTCTGATTCAGCTCTCATGTAAAACAGAGACAGTTGCAAAAGAATTTTAACATTAATATTACATTCTAATAATAATATTAATGGCTGAAGCACCTTTCTAGAGAGTGGAAAGTCAAAATTCAATGCCTTCAGCACCCCTGGAAATATCCCCCCTTCCCATTTTTCTCCTCCCCATGTAGAACACTAGTCTACCAACTCTGCAGAACAGAGGGAAGGTACTTTATCCTGTACTTATTCTGTTGTTAATACTTTGAGATCAAGATTGCCTATAGAAGGATTAACCTCTCATAGCCCATACATACAATACGTACCATTTTTTTCAGCAAAAGCAACGGCATCTTCTTTAGTAGAGAAAGTAAGAACCATGTTGGATAAAGGATCAGCCCTGTAAGTAATCAGATAACAATTTTTAGGCATATTGGAAATAGAAAAAAATTATATCTGTATCTCAAATGTTAAATCAAATGCAGTATTACACAGCTCACTGTAGTATGCTAACTCACAAACAATTCAACAGACTTCTAAAAATTATTTTCAGGGTCAACGCTTACTTTCTGCAAAGTATTGTTTTACTCTTTCTGAGTGTTAGACTTCCCTCACAACTACTTGCAAAAATTAATTGGGTCGTTAGACACACACGTCTAGCCACTTGCTGAGGTTATAGTAAGTGCTCTGTGAGACTCTTTAATTTAAATTTGTAAAATCCCTTTCTTTTTGTAAGATCAGGAGGTCTAAGGTAATTCTGAACATTTCAAGGAGACCAAGTGTCTGTAGAATAGCTAGGCAAAGAATAATCTGGGACAGAAAGGAACAGAATACTGAAGTGAGTAGAGAAGGAATTAACCAGAAACTGAAAAGTACATTAAAAAAATACTGAGAGTTCTGCTTTGGCTGAGGTCACATGACTCCCACAATTTATTCCTACACAGCAAGCAGATCACAGGCCACAACTGAAAATGAAGCTCCAAAATGAAGCTCCAAAATGCAAACTGCTAGCTAACTAATTACATAGTGGTTAGTTTCAGATGACCAGCTATTCCTCAACTGCATGAATGAAATACCATAAAGGTTTCTGAAACAAATTAAATTCTCAGTAAAAACACAAAATTGCCCTATTTGTTGCTAAAAAAGCTCAATTTAAGAC
>VXBC01007348.1:97083-132716 GCA_013399945.1 Ploceus nigricollis
TTTTTTTTTTTTTGTAACTCAAAAAAATTTTAACACTGATTTTGAGGCATTTTGTCTCTTCTTGGAATAAGCTCAAAGGGACAAAACCCTTTTTTTTAAAACAGTGGAAATCACATAAAATTTCTTAAAAACATAGGGGTGTTTCTTTATTACAATTTACATTACTTAAGAATGTTTGTCATGGTGGAAAGCCTGCTAAAGCTGTTCTGGAAAGGGTAGTAACAAACGAAATGTGCTATGCAGCAATAAGAAAAACTGATTCACAGAGGCAGTGTCAATTAAAGCCCTATTCAGCACAAAGGTGACTTTTTAAGAAAACAAGAATTTCCTTCTTTTAAGTACTCCACTAATAGCAGAAATTTCAATGGGGACAAGAAATGGAACTCTCTAATTAAAGGAGAGAGACAAAATGGATGAAAGTAGCTCTGAAAACAAAATTGCTCTGAATAGATGGGTCAGGTGTACATAAAGGTGTTATGTTTCTTCTATGGCATTTCCTTCACCATGAATACAGAAACTGTACATAACTACTATTAACTACCTACAGTTTAGCACTCCCCCTTTTTTTTTTCCTTTTTTTTTTTAATAAAGGAAACAGGGAACAAGCAATGGGAAGTTGATGTCAAAACAGAGAAAAACCTCCCAGCAAGCTTCCAGCAACCACCCAGGATTTAGAGTCTTGCTAGCCGCTCTCTTTTCAATACCAGAATTTCACACATTTCAATGACCATTATGACTTCAAAGAATCAAATTTTCATCATTGTCCGTCATCTGCCGGTTGATTTGTATAAAGCAGTTCTTCTGCATGCATTCCAGACAAAGGGCTCCTTACTTTCGTGGCTATATATCAAGTTTAAAAGTTCTATTTGTGACAGTTGTGTCTGTGGTAAATTAGGGTAACACTGAAGGAGTGCAGCTGCTCCACAGGAACCTCCTTTTTGGCATCATTTCACTTAAATAAAAACTGAATAATTAGCTTCTGCCTTTATTAAACCACAAAAACGCCACTAGCCTTAGCAATTACTTCCGGTTGCCCCACCTACTTAACCTCAATAGTTTTACACTTGTTAGAATGGAAAGTAGAAGTTTTCTGTATTTTATAAGAGTTTACAACAGCTTGCTCTCTTCCCCACCTCCAACATGTTTTACCAGACTATCTACGTAAAGTTTTGCTATAAATCCATGTTGCAATTCACTTTATTTAGAAGTTGTTATATCAAAGCACAGAACATCTTGCATAATACCCACAAAGTAGTTGCTGTGAAAAAAGTTTTTTATTTAATGTGCTCAGCTGCTTAACTGTAAGTCAGGATCAGAACATTTATGTTTCTACATTTCAATACAATATTTTTGAAGGAAATGCAAGAGAACAGAATCTGCTATATAAACTGCAAACGGAAGAATGGAGCAGAATGAACTAAAGATGGTCAGACAACATTTATCTAACAGCTACAAACAAAACAAGGGGAAAAAGCATATTTGCCCTTAGGAAACTTTGTATCACATAGGATACAGTTTTCTTTCAGACTTCACAATCATTTTGCATTATCACAGTAAATGATGAACAACATGGTATTACTCATAACATATTCTCCCATGTAGCCACCCTGTAGAATGATTAATAAAGAAGCTGAAAAAAGCACCCAAAGAACTGTATTTTTAAAAAGAAAACCAAACATTGTAAACAGGAAACAGAATTTGATAATAACAAAAATTTCATGAAAGCTTCCATTTAAAGAAAATCTCTTTTCACAAGCAGTTTTGTAAAAGACTAAAGAGAAACTCAAAATGCAGAAAAGTAAGTCTAACAGAAGCAGAAACTGCCACCTTACTGGAATCAAGCTAAGTCCACTATAATACTTTTTAGATTGCTGACTGCCATTATGCAAAGGAAGTGTCAGCATCCAAAACAAGCACTGGTAGCTTCAGCATTTCTATTCATCAGTTTGTATTTCACAGCTGAGGCAATACTATAGCAACCATGATGTCTGAGCATTCACTGAAGTTGTAATAACTCCTTCAGAACTTCCCTGTTGTCCTGCTCCAATGGTTCACTACACTTTCCCAATATTTTACATGCTTAATATTATTCTATGCTTGCATGAGATACTACAAATAAAACAGCATAACACATTCCACACACCATTAAACCAGCATCTCTCTGAATCTGTTATTTGAGAAAAACACTAGGAAAGAGCAAACAAGAATAAAGACTGGAACATGACTTCACAAAAATAAGTAGAAAACATCCTTCTCACCCACCCTTCTTTCACGTCTTTAAAAAACACTTCATTTGAAGTTTGCAATGCATCCCCAAATTTTCTAGTCACATCTATCCCAAAAGTCACAGCAAATTGGTATTTATAAAAGTGATTACTGGCAAGTTATGGGAAAAGCTGCTGAGTTGTCTTTTGTTTAAACTACAACACTGAAAAGAAAAACAAAAATCTATGATTTGCACTTCTCAGTACCCTGACAAGACTCAAAACAGAGAGTCATTTTTCTTGACACACTTGCAAAAAATACCAACCATTTAGTCTGCATTCTGACAGACAAGTAAACAACATTTTACAAACTTAAAAATTAAACACTTGAAACACCTAAGTCTCACTTTCAGCACAGACAGATTATTTCTTGTTCAGTATAATTTTTCTGCCAAAAAACAACTGCAAGAAACAAAAATGTATTTTTTATTAATACTGTATTTTTTTCCTGTAACAGTATGCCTTAGCTGTGTAGATGTTGTCTGGGTAAATAAAAAGATGTTAAAAAGAAAGGAAATCAAATAGCTGGGTTTACACTTTGGTTTCTCCACATATCTATATTAAGAAAATCATCATTAAATAGAGGAAAGTGGGGGCAGTCAGGGGCAGAGAGTATATTTCATAAAAATAGATGTTGCTACTAGTACTCATAAGAGAATTCAGTGTAGATGCAATATTCTTCAAACTGACAAAATGACAAACAGCATGATTATCTTGAACAAGATGGCAAAAAGTCTGAATTACATAAGATCTTGTAAATTACTTTTTATTCTAACCCAACAATATTTAGATGAAGTATACTTCCTAGAACTCATCCAAACCATATGTAAGCAAATCTTTCGCTTGCACACACAGACAAGTGGCTAGGTCTTTTTGTGACGCCTTTTAAAAATACAGTTTTCTACAGTGCACGGATTTCAAGCACTCTACTAGAAATTCACAATGCTCAGATTAAAAAGCATGCAAGAAAATCAATTAGTGAAGAATAAGACTGCAGACACATTTTTAGATTTTTAGATGACGGACTTTCAAATAAAAAAAAAGGCAGTCTTAGTTTACCTTATAAAATGAAAGAGGGTAACCAAACAATTGAAATAAGCTGATTTATCTTAGCATAATATACATTATGGTAACACTTCCCTGCTGTACTACCATAAGCAACTGCTCTTACAGACACTATTACTCAGTGGAAAACAAGAGAACAGGCAGGAAAAGCTTTGAAAGAAAGCAGACAGACGTACTAGAAGATAGACACTACCTAGGATAAAGAATTTTGTACCTATTCCCCCAGTTAGTTCAATTTTGTATATACTATTACATAAACAGCATATTATAGTTTACTTGTAGTTCAGTGATGGCATGTTTTTCAAACATAATTTATGCAGTTTGAAGTATTTATAATGCAATCTTAGCATAAGTCACAGTAAAGCAGATTGTCTTGCAAAGCTAAATAGAATATTTCAATAATATCTTGGTGAATTATTCATTACCAATGATTTATAGTCTACAAAATGCAATTTTGATCATGGACACCAAGAGCCTTAACCAGCAGTTCAGGATGAGGTCCTCATATCTGAGGTGAAAGCCAAAATTCAGGTACTCTTGTGCACTGGAAATAATTTCTGTATTTTTTGTGTGTTTCTGATGCCATTTTAATCAAGTACTTACTTTTACTTTCACTAAAAGTTAAGTGTATTTACAAAATAAACCATAAGCATATGACTCAAATGAATTTTTTAAGGTTACTGTTTTTCAGGAATAAGAAAATTAAAAATTATGATCTACTTTTATGCCCATCTGAAAACCTTACAAAGCTTCCTTTGAAGTACCAATTAAGAAAATTTCCAAATAAGGCCTCAGTAGAGTTCCCAAATTCAGGTACCACTTGTTTCATAATCTTCAGCTTTCGGAAAGGCTTTCAATTGATGTTAAATATGTGGCTGTTTCTCAAAGCTCCCTTATCCACTGAAGCTGCAAAAGACCCAAGGAAACAAAACATTCAGAGCCTGCAGGGAACTAGGAAACTACTTACACACAGGTAGTGGAATTGTTACTGTGAGGCAGGAACACCTTGATCAATTCCTAATCTAACCTGGACAGCAAATATTCTAAGGTCTGAGCTGCTGAGTATCCATTTGGATGTACAGCAACATCTTAGGAACTGATAACTCTGGTAAGATTTTTTATGATGAAATCATAAGATTGTAACTACAGTGTATGAAACATTAATTGTGAATTCAGTTTTAACTAACGAACAATGTTCTATGGCTGGAAGCTAGAGCGAAGAATACTAAAATTTAAATCTCATTATCGTGCATTTTCTAGTGTTTTTTTCCTTTCACCTCACAACTACCAATTAATTAATTCCCTATTGAATGGTAGCTATGGAGCAGCATTTAACTCTAAGGCTTAAAAATAAGCAAACTATTTAGGCTTCTGTTTATTAAGATAAAGGTACTCATCAAAGGTGAGGGTAAAAAAAAGGGCAAAAAGTAGTTTTTAAAGTTCAGCTTGACAGTTCTGTCACATTACTTTATCGTCTGCTACTAAGAAGAGTATCAAGAAATTCAGCCAATGCTTGCCTTAATTGTGATGCATGTTCTCTATTCTTCACATCTCCTTTACAGAGAAAATGATTTCTGTAACAGGTCTTTGCCCATACAGTTACAAGTGGTGTGAGACATAAGAGAGAAAAACAGAAGCAAATCCCCAATCAAGAAATGCAAATTTAGAGCAAAATCCCTGTTAGTGCATGCTTTTTAGAAAAAGAAAAGTTGCACTTCAGAAAGTACAAGGAAATCAGACCTGTTAAAAGCTGCCCCTTACCCTAATGCAGGATGTAATGCTTCTGTGTAATATGCATGCACTTTAGAAGTTGAAAGGAAGTGCTAAATAGTGTACATAATTTCCATACACAGCAGGTAGTGAAGCAAGAAAAGAACTGACACAGTTACCCTCATTAAAGAGATGCACAATAGAGAACTGTTATGCAGTGTTAGCATATTGAAGGTCTATGCATCAGGGATGTTGCGGCTATTAACAGCTTAAATGTTCACTGCATTTTGTTAATTAGTGCATATAGCTTTTAAATCTTAACTGTGTTTTAGAAGGTTCTTTTCTAACAGTAGCACAGTCATTACTTCCTGGTGGCGATGGAAAGAGTTGATGGGGCTTCAACTGTTTCAATGTTATCAATAAAATACACCTTAATACCATTGGACAAAATGGGTTTCTTTACATTTATCTATACAGCTAGTTAAAATTGATGGTTTCAAAAATCTTTCTCTAAAAAGCTGAATCATAACTAGAACATATTATTATTACTTCCCAACTGCTTTTAGCAGTTACCTCTACAAGTTCATTCCTGTAATTAGTGCTTTGGCCTTTATATGCTTGGCCTTTACTTACAGGACAGAAATCATGGTCTTACACTTTCTAATAAAATAGAAAGAAATCCATCATCAAATAAAATCAACTTGATACACCGATGTTTCCTTTCACTTTTGTATTGCTGTGGGGAAAAAAAATCAAAGGAAAGTACAATGTACAATTGTGTTTACTAAATGGTGATAAAAAAGTAAGAATTTGTATTGGAACCAGCCATTAGAGAGAAGCTATTCAACTTCTGACTCAACAGACGCAGAATGAGTTGACTCAAGAATGCTATCAAATAGAGTCAAAAACAAAACAACAAAAAAGTGGTCCTAAGAAAAAATACAAACCAGAAGAATAAAAAGTAAAATATTACTGCAAGCTATAATATTTATCTTAAACCAGCTTCTGCCTGGTTAATATGATACTCAGTAAGAACTTCAAATACATGATTTATACAGATGATGTTTGCCTACACAGGAAAACAGTTACTTATTTTCATACGTGAATTTATGTGCACATCCAGAAAATGAATTGATAAGTAAAATCAACAACTTCTGCCGAAATTTTCATCTGAATTACTACCAGTCAAAATTTTTCAGAAATATCTGGAACATAATTAAAACATCTTTTAAAAACACTGTCTTTGGTATGTCTTACCAGCATTTTGTAGAAATTCCTTGTAGCTCAGCTTCTTATCACCTGTTAACCAAGTTTTCAGGGTAACAGGTAATAGGATAAAAGTTATTTTCCCATCAGCAAAGACCTTCTTTTGCTTTAAACTCAGAGTGAGTAGAACTGAGTATGCCAAAAAATTATATGAGACTAAGCAATTTCCCTACAGTGCATGTTTCACAGCACAAGAACTAAATGACATACTAAAACTCTAGTTCTGAACATCAGATGCTCCCTCCACGGTCCATGTCTCCACTTAATACAGGTTAACTTTGCCAGTCTGGGAAAGGAGACATGAAAGTGCTTAAAGATACCTCAGAAACATGCCATCAAGAATTTGAAAAACATCTGATTCCATCATTGATTCTATGAGTAGAGTCAGAAAGCACTGAAGAAGCCCCAGGCTCTCTTGCAGCATGACCAAGATGTTCAAGGATTCCCATGAAATTACCAGGCTTTCCAAAGAAAGCTTTTCCCTTCTGACTTGATAAAATGATTCAGCTAGAACTTCATGACTAGAACCAGCTTTCATGTCTGTACAAGGAACTTTCTTAGGATTTGTGGTTTTCTAGCCTTTCTTAAGCTAGGATTTGTGGTTTAAGTATACAACTTAGTACCACATAAATGCAGAAAGACCCACTTGAATGCACAGAAAAACTAGCAACGTACAGGAAGTTTATGCACTATTACTGACAAAACAAAAAGAAATCACGCCATCTACAATAATATTTCATAACATGGGATACTAACTTGGGTATTTTAGAAAAGGTTCAGATAATGGAACTGTTTTATGAGAACGTGGACATACCCTCCTTTAAAAAGAAAAACTATTGAACAAAACAGCTCCAAAAAAGGAAGTTACTTCTTACTCCTGTTGATTACTTGGTTGTATCCATGACTTACTTTTATTCTTTCTAACACACTAGAAACATGGTTTGCATATTTAGACTTCTAAAACCAAGTAGGTATTTAGATGTTGAATAACCCTTTGGAATCCAAACAAAACACAACACAATGATGCCCCTTTAATTTGCTCTGAGCAGCCATTACAGCAAACTCTTCAAAAGCATTATTCTTTCACAGAAAATTAAATACTATGTAATGAAAAGAAAAAAAAACCAACCTACATACTTTTCAAAAAAACATACTTTGACCAAATGCCCTAGATTGAAGCCTTGAAATTTTTGCACAGTAATGCTGTATGAAGGAAGCCCAGACAAAACAGACACTCAGAAGGGTTGTGTAACCTCAATCGCAAACAATCCTCCTTCCAACAGCCAGCAGAGAGAGAGCACTACTGTGTACCAAAAGAAAAGACCCTGAGACCAAAGAAATACAAATCCTTTACCCCAGCCTAAACCCACAATAAACCTACATAGGGATGAGAGGGAAATTGCCCTCATGGATACAATGATATCCATCCACTTTATACAGGGTTCTGAGCTACCCGCAAAATGTAGTTTTCTAAACGGAACACCAGAAGTATCTTCAACTACATTTTAATAATACATAAATATTTATTGCTCTTAGAAGACAGATAAAGGTGATGGCAATTTCTGCTCGGACTGTCAGAGTTATAGAAATCACAGGGAGTAACTTGTTGCCTACAGACATTCTTTATCATGCATCTGGGTTTCCTAAACCACTGCAAGCTACATCGAACTACAGCTGTTTACAAAAACAAGTTGTTGCAAGTAATACAGACTGAATTGAGCTAGGATATTCCAAATGAGAAGGGATTTAATTGCCAAACAGCAAAATATAGTAAGTATGCAGTATTGAAAGTATGTATGTAACTAGACAAACTGGTAACTACACCTGAGCTTGTACTGTAATTAAGCCCAAATGCAACTACCAACCATAACTATAAAGAATATGTTTAATTATTTCAATTAGAAACGAAGAAAAAAAAATGTTTAGGAAAAAATATATACTCTGGCAGACCAGAATGGCGTACATGAAGTAGGAAAGGTTATCACCATCTCCAGTCATTAAACCCTTCAAATATTACATTTCACTTAATCTGTTTCTTTAACTTAAACAAGGTTTTTCCTCCCCAAAGTAGTATTTCTTAGTCTTCACTGGGTGAGGGGAGAGCAGGAAGTGGGGGAGTGTGGGCAGGGTATAACAGAGAAATAGAAAAATAACTTTGTAATCGATTATGTTTTGCAGCAAAAATGCAGTTTCACACATAAACTATCAGTGACTCCAGAGTAAGGGCCTTTAAACATTTAACCCTATACAAGTCCACTCTTAGATTAGACAGTTTTATTGAAGTAGTGCATTTTTACTTCCTAATGGCCTTCCCTTTTGAATATTTTACTTTTATTGAAATAATTGAAGTTTGAAATAATTCTAGAACGTAGTTTTATATCTTAATCAGCCTCTAGCATCTTTCAAACATCAGATCAGTTAAACACAGAACTGTAGAGACCAAAGGCAAACAAAATACTTTTTAAAGTCTTGAATCTCAAGTACAACACAGTTCAAATAAGCTGATCACCTGCTTATTTGACACAGCCATGATCGAAGAAAGTACTTCTCAAATCACAGGCTTCATAGGCAAAGCCCCTCTGTGCAAAACTAGAAACTGTTTCACAAAACATATTTGCAAAGTAAAGGATGGAAAAAAAAATCTTTATTAGCCTGATTTTACTTAACAGCTTTATGATTTCATATTCATTTTCCACTATTCTGAAGCAAAATGCAAGCTGCTGATCTAATTTAGAGAAAAAAAATAAACAGAAGGAAGACCAGCCACAAGAGGAAAATTTGAGGCTAGGGGGAGGGAATGAGTAAGTCTAAACCCCCGAGGAAATTACCATCCTGGTCCTGTGTATGCTTTGAATATGACAAGTCCTTATCAGAGCTATACATATAAAGTACAGAAAAACTTCTAAGTAGATTCCTCATCTACAGAGCAACATTGTCCTGAATTGAATCCTTTAGGGTAGCCACTTGAATAAATACTGCAGCTAGAGTGGATTAAATGAAAAATTATTGCAAATTCTTTTATCCCATTAAAGTAATTTAGGAACAGCTTCAACTCACCCTTAAGGAATTAACCCACAATGGGTTAACAGAATTTTGAAAACCAAAACATAGAACATCCACTATATCCTTATGGTTTAACACAGCGGTAATGCTTGCAGAATTCTTGGCTGAAATAGTAATTTCAATAAAAGAAAATCTACAAAGCCTGTCCTCAATAAATGCACACTTTGCCAAGTGTTTCTCTTCACTGAGTTGCAAAAACAGCTCCTACACACAGTCTTCAATGCAATGTCACACTGTCTCACACATAATTTTATGACACATTACTGCTTTGGTTTTCAGAGTAGTGTATTATATACTCTCAGTTCTTGGGAAAGCAATGATTACACTTTAAACTGTGATTTGCTATGTCCTTTGTTTCATAGCACGGTAGACTATCAGACTGAGTTTTGAAGAAGTTTCATCATTCCAGACTATTTTTCAGTTGTTTGTACATTTTACTTTGAGCTGCAGTATTATCACTGTTTATTATAGTAAAGTCTAGGGTTCTTTAATCAAACAAAGATTATACAATTTCACTAATTTTTAATCCTAGCCAAAATTGGGATTTGGATGGTGAACAAACTATGACTCAATCCTGAAAACACCGTGTGATGTTTGCAAATAACACAGTCTTCTAGAAAAAATGGACTNGAACCCATCTCCTCTTCTCCTATCAACTCCTGCTTAGGAGAGGAGACCAATCCCACCTATGTCCTCCTTTCAAGTAATTGTAGGGAACAGTGATGTGTGCTCTGAGCTTCCTTTTCTCCAAGCTAAATACCCTCAGCTCCCTCAGTAAATATCATTTCTCCAGCTCTGTTGCCCTTCTCTGCACTCACTCCTCAATGTCCTCCTTGGAGTCTTTCTGGAAGAGCCCAGAGCTGGACACAGCACTGGAGGTGTGGCCTCACCAGTGCCCAGTACAGCGGGACAATCCCTGCCCTGGTCCTGCTGGCCACACCATTGCTGATCCAGGCCAGGATGCCATTGACCTTCTTGGCCACCTGGGCACACCCTGGCTCATGTTCAGCTGCTGTCACCAGCACCCCCAGGTCCTTTTCCAGTCACTCTTCCCCAGCTTGTGGCACTGCTTGGCATTGTTGTGACCAAGGAGCAGGACTTAGGTCTTGTTGAACTTCCACCCTTGGCTTCAGCCCACCAATCAGCCTGTCCAGATGCCTCTACAGAGCCCTCCTACCTTCNGGAGTGTTTTCACAACTTTTTGGTGGAAAAGGTTCATATTCTGAGAATCCTATTAATACACTGTTACTCCTGGATTATCTAGCAGTGAAGATTTAAAACAGACATTAAATGATACATCTACACAGCCAAAAGGAAGCTGCTAAGATTCTTGACACAGATATCACAATAGTTATTAGAATCACAGAAATCACTGCAAAGGCCCGTAAGATAATTGAATCCAATTGTTAACTCAGCATAGCCAATCCCATCACTAAACTATGTTCTGAAGTGCCACATCTACACATCTTTTATACATCTCCAGGAATGGCAACTCAACCACATCCCGAGGCAGCCTGTTCCAATCTTTTCCTGTGAAAATTTTTTCCTGTGAAGAAGTTTTTCCTAATATCGAACCCATCTCCTCTTCTCCTATCAACTCCTGCTTAGGAGAGGAGACCAATCCCACCTATGTCCTCCTTTCAAGTAATTGTAGGGAACAGTGATGTGTGCTCTGAGCTTCCTTTTCTCCAAGCTAAATACCCTCAGCTCCCTCAGTAAATATCATTNACCAGATCATCAATACAGATATCAAACAGGACTAGCTCTGATACTGAGCCCTGGGGAATACCATTTATGATCAGTACCAACTGGATTTAACTTCATCCACCATCACTCGCTGGACTTGGTCTTTCAGTATTTTACTCTTGACTATCCAGGCTTCCCCTGAGTGAAAAGTACACCCATCTAGGCCATGAGCAGATATTTTTTTTCAGGAGGAAGATGTGGGAAAGGATTTACTAAAATTCATGTAGACGACATCATGGCCTTTCCTTCATCCACACTGACTTTCATCACTGGCCTAGGCTGCTGAGCAGTATATGCTCATTTTGAGTTCCAAAAGTATGAACTGCTCACCCTCAAATAAAGGGTCAGATTTTCTGTGCCCAGTTTGGTTTATACAAGTTATCTTCAGCGAGTTACACAGTTTGTCTACAGTGTGATGGAAAATGGTCCTTTACTGAGGTTCAGTACTAAGACTTCTGAACCATTACTTAGAAAAGCTTAACTAGCAGTATAGACAAAACAACTTCAGGACACACAATGAAATGTTAATAGCATCATTCTGTTTAGCCTTTCATGCTTGTAATAGTCTGCCCCTAGATGTTCTCACTATGCTGAAAAAACTATTTTAGTACCATTTAAACTGCACTGCATAGCTCTGCCTGGAATGATTAACTCTGTGCAGCAACTCATTTTATCTTGGCCTGATACAGAATAAAAACATCTGTGAGGTAACTACAACTCCCCAGTGACCAAGCCCTAACTGCTCTTGCAATAATTTTTGCATTGAGCTACAGAATATATATTATTAGTTGAATATTCTGCTTTAGCAATGCAACAGATAATTTCTGACAGCAGTTCTAATTTTGAAACATTCTTGAAATATCATAATTTAACCAATAAAAAAGTCCTTTTATTGACAAATATTTGTGGGAACCCTTCAGCTGCAAACAGCAATGTCCACCAAACTGCCTAACTCCAGGCTAAATATCCACAATGTAGCCTTACCAGCACTGACTGGGAAGCCTGCTTAAAGCACACATCCTGAACTCGATGACTTTCAGCTATGCACAGTATCGGTGCATCCTACTCACAACAACTGAGACAAATCGCAGGAATTAGAATGGCTCAAATCCCCATTTTCAGGCAAAACCACTTCAACTTTTTATAATTATGATATAATGATGTATGTTATACCATATACACAAACAGTTAAATAATTTAGAACATTACCTGAGTGATATTTGCTGCTGACAGCCTTTGCCCTCTATAGCCCAAATTTCCTAATGCAAGGAGGGTCTTGAGAGACTACTTTTCACACAGCTATTTGTCCAGACTCTTGGAATACGACCTAATTGGTGGCCAGAGAATCAAAATGTGATGCAAGAACTGTATTTCTGTTGAGCTTGGTTCATTTTGTATGTTATTTTCTCCAGGTTTTACTGTTCATTAAAGTTATTTTCTTCAGTATTCACTGAAGACAGCTAACAACTGAGACAAAGATATCATTTCTTGGATATGTTCTACATAAGCTCAGCATTTAACTCCCTTTACATTAAAGAGATATACCTTTTTTCTAGTGCGACAAATGAATGTGGTTTAAACTACTGGTTTTCCTACTATTTCATTAGTACTCATTTTGCTGTTGTATTCAACAGAGTAGTCTAGGCTGCAGTAAAGAAGTGACCGACTACTGCCTAATTATTCAATCTCAGGATGCTCATACATCTTCTATTTAATTTGTGTTTCTTAATACAAGGAATATTTTAGCCATGCTAGAACCAAATGATTCTGTTGAACAAGTTCTAGCATATGCATGTACACATATGAATACAAGGTCTACAAGAGCACTGGAAATACAGATTAATTCCACTACAATATGCAGTTAAAAGTTTTCAACAACCTTAGCATTACTCTCCCAGCCTTGTAAATATCAAGTCAGCTGAGTTCAGTTTCAAAATAAGTTATAAGATGAGAGTGGCTCACAAGGATAACCATATCCCCTCTTCCACCTGTTCTTGCTCCTTCTGAAATGCAAGTAAAAGTTGAAAAGGTGATGTCCAGCTTAAAAACAAAAAAAAATTTAAAATATGACAAAAATGACAAATCCATCCAAGTAGATTTAATGATGTCTAACAATCTGTAATGGAAAATAAGTCTTTTTCAATTAAATGTAATGCATCAATTTCCAGAGTACAATTTAAATACAACTTGCATGGAAATAATAGTTTTATGCTTTGTAACATTAATTAATAGAAGACACTTGTAATATGCTAAATTAGTCCCAACTGGTTGTAATTAATCATATTTAAAATTAGGAAATATATTGCAGCAACCTAAAATAAGGTAAGATAGTACTCTACTTTAAAATGAGATCTAACAGGTGTCTAGAGAACTTCTTCTAATGCTGAAAGAGTTGAAAACCACATCAAACCCTGAGACAATTTTTCTTGCTAATGCGATATAATTTTTGCCCATTAAAAGAACATGAATTTACATTATGAAAACTATTTCCAAAATCTAATGAAATCTACAAATGAAGTTTCTAATTTTCTGTCATTTTGTTTCAGGCCCTATAATAATCAAAAAAAGCAGAAAAAAGATTTTTGCATTTAGAATGTGGACCTACATGCACAACATTGCAAGAAAACACTATTCAGTCAGACATTTAACCTAACACTAAAGAAATAAAGATTAAATAATCATTTAGATACATTATATGTATCAAAGTAAAAAAACTTAATGGCTGCTAATATGAGACCTCAAAAAAACCTCAGCAAATATGATATGAGAGTTTTCAACTCAATGACAACATATAATGACATCAGAAATATGCACTCCATGTATAGTGTATCTACAACACTAAAGGAACTGAATATCTGTATTTCAAACTAGTTTCACTTTAAATCAACTGAAAGTATAAACTCGCATAGCTAGACAGGGTAATGTACAACATTAACTCTGGATAATGTACATTTGAATTCAATATGGAAGATGAAGAGTATTTCTTTTTGTGGGTCTCTCTTTGTATTGTAGTCTTTTCAGACATATGTATTCATCACCCAAGGCCACAATAGGGAAACGCGACATTTTTATCTTTTATACTAGCTATGCAACTAGATTAGCAAGATAATCATATTTGTGAGAATAAAGTACTAATTTTTCCTTAATTTTTAAATCTAAGATTATACTGTTACTTCTTAAATTCAGAAAGAAGTTTATGAAGTAACTGATTTTTTTTTGACTCGTATGCAATTATTATTGCTACATCTATATACAAAGCATGAGAGAAAAAGGCCCTAAAGAGCTGTTAAGTGTGGGTTTTTTCCAACAGCCTGTTAAACTTCAGCTGTTTCAACTTGTACATATCATTACAAACGTACAATTTATAAATAAAAATTCCAGAGATTTCTTCGGTAGTTCATATAGCTTTAGGGATACAAAAAAGATACATACAATGTGAACTGTCTGGTACATATGATAGGAACATTGTTTTCCTGGAGATTCAAAAGTGATATGAAAACCAATGAAAGTCATGCTTCTGCTGTGATGCATTCCCCCCAGAAGTCTTACAAAAATTATACTATTGAATAATGTAAACATAAGTGTCAGGTTGCATCTAGAGTAACAGACCACACATTATGGAAGAAGTTACAAGAAAAGATTGCCAAATTTCTGATCTGCTACTGATTAGCAGAAGAATGTTATGCATTTGTTTCCAGTTGTAATCTAACCTTCATGCATATTCAAAAGCTAGAGTGTATGTGCATAGTAACAATAATCTTCCATGACATATCTTTACACAGTATCTTCAGTAATATTGGTACAAATGAAGAAAATTTCAGGAAGCTGGCACATTCCGTACAATTTCACTACACAGAAAATATAAATAAATTTCAAAAAGAACAAACTTGTTATTAATTACAGCTCACACTGGTCTTTGACTAAAATATAACAATAATAAATAAGGTACTCATAATTTTACATTGCTTAACACTTTGAATGCCATATTCGTTCACATACTTATGTTTTACTGATGTTCCACTTTTAAAAGTGTATAAAGCACTGTTGTTTTGTAGTTCACATTTATATGGCTTTCCTAGAAGAACGCAGATTACCATACTGAATGCCTATTGTGCAGAAATAACCCTGAAGGCTGTATCATAGTATTCAGTAGAAAACCCTTACCAATTTTTCATCAACTGTGATGAGTTGCGTGTCTCGAGTTTGGTTCTGCGCCAGCCGCCATGTGGAAGTGCTCAGTGACCTGCAGTGCAAGACTTGAAGTTAAAAAATGATTCATGCAATGAGAAAATAGAGGCAGACAAATCTTACATAAACAAGTTACTTTAACAATATCCGTCTTGTAAAAAAAATTGAAGAGGGAGAGATGAGGGCACAAAAATCCTTTTTCTCCCCAATTAGTTCTGTCTGCTGAGTTTTTGGCAGACTCCCACTTAGCAGTTCACAACAGGCTGCACTTTATGTCAGCCTACAGGCTCTCTGTCACAGAGAGACTGCCAGTGGCAAGGACTGTACTGCTCTATATGAATGTACAGTAGCTGGTTTGTCACGAACAGACAGAAAAATACAAGGCTGCTGCAAGCATTCTGGAACTCTGATCCTTAAACCGATGGCATCAGAGGAAAAAAATCCTAAATCTATTCGTAATGGTAAAGCTCCAATTCTACACTTCAATAACAGGACATTAACAAATTCAAAAAAACCCAAACCAATCAAAAAAATGACTAAACAAACTCTAAGCTGATACTGCAAACTCAGTTTTCAGGTTGTGAGTGGGCAAAACAACTATTTTGCTTAATTTCTAAATAATTTTGGGTCAGCTTATTCATGTCCAAGAAATACAGTTTATCCTCTTGCATAAGTGCTAAATCTGTGAGATACATATGGAAACAAAGAACACAATTCCACATCACTGAATTAACAAGATTTGCCCTTAGCTTACCTTATGTCACTAATGACAGGATTAGGCCCTTTGAGTACAAACCATCTTTTGGTGAAATAATGCAAGAGCAGGTGAAACAAGCCAAGAAATCTAATTCTCTGACCTCATGATAGAATACCAGGTTGGAAGAGAACCTCAAAGACCATCTGTTTCAACCCTTCCTGGCAAAAGCACGGTCTAGACAAGATGGCCCAAAACCCAGTCCAGCTGAATCTTTGAATTGTCCAACACTGAGGAACCCACCACTTCCCTGGGGAGATTGTTCCAATAGCTGATTGACTTAACTACATTGTGAAAAATTTTCCTTGTGTCTAACCAAAATCTCAACAGGAGTAACTTGTACCATTAGCTCCTTTTGCATGTGACTCACTGTAAAAAAGGAGTGTCCACCATCTGTGCAACCACCTTTTAAAATATTGGAACATGGTGATAAGGTCACCTCTAAGTCTTCTCTTCTCAAGACTAACCAATGCAGTTCTTTCAGCCTTTCCTCGTGTGGCAGGCTTCCCTGTCCTTTGATGATCTTTGTGGCCTTTCTTTGGACCCTCTCCAGCCTGTCCATGTAGTATTGCAGGTATGGCCTGAGAAGTGCTGAGAAAAGTGGGATCATAACTTCTTCATCTCTGCTGGTTATGCTTTTGTTGACGCAACCCAGCAACCTGTTGCCTCTCTTTTGCTCAGAAGCAACTGTCCACACAGACTGAGACTGTTTTCCTCCAGGACCCCTAGGTCCCTTACCCCAGAGCTAGTCCCCAGTCAGGTAAATCCCAGACTATGCTGCAGTTCTGGATTATAATTTCCCAAGATGAACAACAGCAACTTGCTCTTGCTGAACTTCATAAGGCTCTTGTTAGCCCACTCTTCCAGCCTGTTTAGGTGTTCCTGCAGGGTGAGCTTCCTTTTCAAAGTGTCCACTTCCCCACTCAGTTTGGTATCATCAGCAAACTTTTATCAGGGTTTGTCAGGATCCCACCATGGATCACTTACGAAGAAATCAGTGCTGGGCCCAAAGCTGATCCCTGGGGACCCCACTTGTAACAGGCTGCCAATGTGAAAAGGAGCAAGGCACCACCACCCTCTGAGTGCTGCCTGTCAGCCAGTTCCCCACCCACTGCATGGACCACTTCACTAGACTGTAACACAGCAGCTTTTCTGGGAGGAGGCTTTGACAAAGCATATCAAAACCCTTGGAGAAATCCAGGTAGACAGCAGTGTGCTCCATATTTGATTAAGGCCATTTTAAAAAAATGAGGAACAAAAATGCAGGAATTCAGTTTTCTCTATAAGAACCTTCTGAAACCAAGCAACTGCAACAAAGTTCAGTTAAGAAATATCTAATATAAATCTATACTTTCAACACAGGTTACATTCTACTAAATTATTTTCCCTCTGCCATTAACAAGTTCAAAATATCTCCAAAGCACAAAGTTTATAGACTTACCTAACTCTGTGGCATGGACAGACAGATCTATTCCTATTTAAAGTGACAAAATTTGTCAGGAAAGTTACTTTGTTTCAAAACACAGAAGTTTTCAAGTGCAAGGAAGCACAATAATTTCATAAAAATTGAAGGTAACTACTTTGTTAGTTCAAAATCTCTGTACCACAGAGTTTCTGGCTCAACACAGCACATGTAAAATAATACATCATAAAAACAGAATAGAGAGATACTGGGGCACTAGGAGAACAGGCTGTTACTTGGACCTTATTCAATTACACACCAAGAGAGATGTTATCCTAAGAGTGTCCTGAACAGCAACATTACATTTGTGTTCCAGACTTAAGTAGATAAAGCCAGAAAATATTCAACCTTAAATAAGGAAAAAAACATTGTAACAGGAAAATTAGTTTCTCCCCCACTACAGTAGCTTTACTATCAAAGTAATATTCTGCAGGTATCCTGGAACTTCATGTGATACAGTGTTCATTACATTACTTAACATCTGCCCAAAGAAAGACACTGGATTATGCAACTTAATTCTTTGGTTCTCTAAAGAAAACTAATCTAGACTATGAATCAAGAAGTTCTCTGAAACTTGTTCTGTGGAAAGGTCTGATCAATATGTAAAGATTCAGATATGCAAGGGTTGTAAAAAGGCAGATCAGGATGAAACTTTTTCTTGTAACATAAATTCAATTATGAACAAAATTTACCACAATTTAGTTTGAACATGGTTGAGAGTGGGTTGTTTTGTTTTCAACTGGAAAAGCATTAATCAGGTTTAAAAAGTACAAATGCCATGCCCTGGAAAATTATTTCCACTCAGCATTACATCATTAGACACTGTTTTTAGTAATGCCATGATAAAGAGCAGAGTAAAAACCCCACCAGATTAAAGGTAGGCAGAATCTTTTTCTGAGATGCCTCCACATTTTACACAGAGGGAGCTGGGTTTTTTGTTGACTCTGTCAACAGGGATAACTTCCAAGGCATCATAACCTTATAGCTTTCCATGATATTTTAGCTATTCTTCAAAAGCAGATGGACAGCTTACTGACCTAAGTCAACTTCTCCTCTTCATAATTTTTCAAAGACATTTCTGTTGACTACACAATTCTGGAAAACACACAATTGTTACTGGAATTTGCAACCTTGTACACTTCTTAAATGAGCTGCGTTCTGTCCATCCCTGGACTGTAATGAGTTGGACAGAACATACTTTCTCTAAGAACTTCCTAATTGAAGAGTGGTTGAAAACTGGCTTTTGGACTAGGAAAGTTAATCTCAAGTAAATGGAGGAGAGACCTCCAGGTGAAAATACATAAACACCACATAAAACATAAAGTTGTGCTTGAAAGACGACAGGCTGACGATATTTCCACTTGTTGCATCTCTCATAGGAAAGTAATCTGAAGTTTGGAAAAATCAGCAACTCTGAAATGCCATGTGAACTGAAATACTGCTATTTGAAAATTAATAGAAAGCGCAGTTTGATTCCCTGAATGCCTGTTTAATTTTCAACAGGCTTCATTGCAAGCGTGTAGCTAATGTCATGCACTAACCTGAGGACAGAAGCAGGAAATGCACCTCTTTCACACAACGCTCTCTTCTCAAACTCCCACAATGGCAAGTATTATTTCATCACTCAAGCTTTGCCTTAGAAATTGTATAAACTTTATAAAATCTATTGTACCTTCAAGTTAAATGAATCTGCAATCCAAATCACTTAAGCAAACACTTGAGTTAAGCCTTTTATTTCATCCTCAACAGTACAGTAATTCTCAAAAATTATCTATTAATATTTGCCCACATCCAACTTGACTTTTAGGTAGCTTTTCTGATGGATAATCTTGCAGAAATATAGAACACACATTTTACACACAGAATCACACAATCACTGGGTTGGAAGAGACCTTCAAGATCATCGAGTCCAACCCAGCCCCAACACCTCAACTAGAACTACAGTTCCATTCTCACAAGATCCTACTGCTTTTTCCTATTACTAACCTCTGGAAAGGTAATCTGCTTTCTTCCTTTCTCTGTGTAAGCAATATGGGTATACACTACCCCATTTTGCTTCTTTTTGACTGCTTATGCTTTTTTTTTTCCTGTTGAAATATCTTGGGATGAGACCCTATGAGAAGGAAGTTCTACTTCTATCCTGTTCCAAGTCTAATCAAACCCTGATTTAGAATTACTGTACACAGAATACTTAAAATAATCACAAATAGACTGCTAAAATAATTCAGAACTTCAGAAACTATACAGAAACCTTTATACCTAGCTAGCAACAATAAACCTTGTTATCTTCTAGGCTCATTAATGACCTATTCAGAACACGTACCAAATGAACTTCCTTCATGGTTACTATCTAATAAACAAAGTGTGACAAGGCTCCAAGCTGGCCACAGCTCTGTTGTGAATACACCCAAATGCTTTACTTATAGTGAGCTTGTTAGTGATGAACAAACAGGCGTTCAAATGTAAAAAACTAGGTTTATTGTAAAAGCCCGCCTTTTAAAACAAAATCTCTTCAGCGTTACATAAAACAAAAATGAAGGTTTACTAAAAAAAGTCACCTCTCTCCTCTATGATTGTCCATATACTTTCCTACAGTATAGCAACTCCTTTATCTTCTGAGTCCACTGTTTAAATGTCATTTAATGTATATTTGCAAAATTATTTTCTTCCTGTCCCATGCCATTGTGTTGGGAATCTCAATTCCTCAATCTTTATCTATATGATCTTATACCATTATTTTACACTACTGTAAGTTAAGATTTTCTGTAGTTTATGATAATTTCATTATACTAATTTCTACAGTTCATTTAAACTGTAACATTGTTTACCAAAATTTTGTCTTTACCACTAATCTGATTACTTCAGCACACACTTTGTTAAACACATGCTACAAAACAATATACTTTAATGATATTTCTGGGTCTCAGTGTTAGGAATTTTAAAAATGTTAAAGTAACTTTTTCTTCCACTGTGCATAGTTCTTCAGAGAGGCATTACAGAACTGGACATTGCATCTAGAAATACTTATGGCTACCATTTGTTATGTTAGAGTCTCACAATAAATCTAGATATGTAAAATATCTTTTACACTGTAGAGAGAAGACAAGAATAGATATTTGGCAAAGACTAAACTACACAGTCTTCTTATTAAATACTTGTAACTCTTACATCAGCTCAGTAACACAGAGTGAATTAATGAGGACTACCAGCAAAAATATGTCTTTGTAGAATTCAAAACTTTCTATAGGTACCATTGTATTGAAGAAACAAATGCTGTGATCATCTAACCACGTCTTCCATGGTAAGTGTGTATTCTTGTGTGTTCCCCTTCCACCATCATCTGTAGTTACAGCAAAGTCAAAAATGGTTTCCACATCCCTGCCACACAAATGAAGGAGCCCAGTGAGAAGCCTCTGAAATTCTTCAGTCTACTGGAAAACTACAATATTCATAACAGTATCAGGTCTCTCAACCATCTTTTACCACTGTGGGATAAGGACACAGCAGTTCCTTGTTGCAGGGAAGATTCTTAGGTCTTCACTTCCCTTCTTAAGTTAGAGGCCCCAGCTCTGCTGAAGCCATTAACTTCCGTTGAACAGAAGAAACCAAACAGTAAAAAAACGGTCAGTGGATGTCTTTTGTGGTATCTGAATTACAGCATCTGACTTGAAGATATTACTTGGTTTTTCTGGGTATCTGTATTCAACTGCTAAAACTCAACTAATTTGACCACTGTAAATATCTGTTAAGTAACCTACGCTTAACCCCTACATAGTAAGAAGCTGCCATATTTACGTGGCATGAATTCGCCTTCCACAGAGAGCAGTGCTGTGACTGGAATGTTACACAACATCCAGATGTGAAAACTTGTATTTATCTGACACAATTCAGTAGCTGGGACTTAAAACCATTGCACAAAAACTTTTCCTTAACCTCTTTATGCAACACATCTGACTGTTTGATCTATTAGCACCCCCTTTTGGTCAACTATTGGAGATATAGTTAAAAAAACCCAGGTATCATCAAACAGGTAATCAGATCATAATCTATAGGTAAAACAAAGTCTTGAAGAAAGCCCCATATACCAAATGAAAAATGAAGACAGTCATCAAGAAATAAATCTAAAGGATGTTTTAAAGAAAGACCTGAAAGATCAGGGCACCAGTGGATGTGAATATACATACAAGCAGAAGCCATGATGAACAATGCAATAGATTGAATATTCTTAATTCTTAGAAGACCAACCTTTTTAATATTATTGCATTTAATATTATTGCACTTCTAACAATATAAGCTTCAGAATGTACAGCCACCATAAAAACATTAAATTCTGAACAAAAAGAACAAAAAGAAACACTACCAGCTAACAACTTCCACAGCATCCAACCTAGACATACACTGTGATTAAACAGACTAAATACAAATCAGTATGAAGTTCTGGCACATAAAACACAGGCAATAATGATACAACATCAAATACAATACAGATCACAGTGTTCAATATAATATATTTTTATTTAGCCCCAACATAATGCATTTTTATAAAGACAGCTTGCAAAGTTAAACTTTTGAGAGATGAATTTAAACACAGAGGGATAACATTTCCTTGGTATTAAAGTCACTACTGTAGTTGAAGTGATAGTGACTTAACAGAGTCAATGGTATTTTATTTTTACTCGGTTTCACTTACTAGTCTTACTACTTTCCAACAGAAGTAAAATATGGAATATAGTGCCAAACTGCCTATGGCAACACGTAGTTCTATTTTGTAGTATGAACTGCAGGAGTAACTTTCGTGTTCAGAGGAAAAAAAATTCCTCATTAATAAATAATATTTTCATACTCTAATGAAGTTGGCTGATCATACTTTTTCCTTTGCCTACAAAATGATGTTAAACAGAGTAAATTAGGTTTCTAAATGGATGAATGCAGTATTATTTGTTTAAACCACTGAAATTTCTGTACTAAGTTGCTGAAATAATAAAAATTGAAATATAAATATAAAGACACTGCTTTTACTTGCTAATAAGTTAAGATGCAATAAATTTTTTTTTTCTAGTCGTGTGTTTGGAAAACAGGGCAAGAACTGACTATGCTTTTCTGTCAGGCAAAACGTATGAAAAGAAGCAATGGTTATATAAATGTACTAAATTAACATGGAAATAAGCATTCAACTCGTGGTTTGGAACTTTGAAACTAAACGTTAAGTTAACCTGCCTTTACAAATATTAAACTACAGGCCTGTCAGTCTCACTTCAGTGCCTGGTAAAGTTTTGGAGAAAACCATTCTGAGAATTACTGAAAAACACACGAAGGACAATGCAGCCATCAGTCACAGCCAGCACAGCTTCATGGACAAACAGTTCTGTCTGTCAATTTCCTTTTATGACAAGGTAACACACCAAGTTGCTCAAGAGAAGCCAGCTGATGCGATCTTTCTGGATTTCAGCAAAGCTTTCAATACTGTCTCTCACTGCATCCTTCTGGACAAAATGTCCAGCTCACAGCTGGACAAACGCATCATGGGATGGGTGAGAACTGGCTCACAGGTTTGGCACAAAGGGTTACAGTGAAAGGGGTGGTATCAGACTGGGGACCTGTCACTAGTGGGGGTTCCACAGAACTTCATCTTAGGCCCTAAGACTTTCAACATCTTCATTAACAACCTGGATGAAGGACTGGAAGGGATACTAAGCAACTTTGACAATGATACTAAATTGGGAGGAGCTGTTGAAGGCAGAGAAGCTGCACAGAGAGATTTTGACAATCAGAAGGACTGACAATCACAAAGCAGATGAAATTTCACATGGGCAAGTCCTGGATTCTGCACCTGGGATGGGGCAGCCCTGGATGTACAGACAGACTGGGGAATGAGAGGCTGCACAGCAGTGCCATGAAAGGGCCCCGGGGCTCTGGTCCATGGCAAGTTGAACATGAGCCAGCAGTGCCCTGGCAGCCAGGAGGGCCAAGTGTGTCCTGAGGGCANAGCAGCTTGGTCTGTTCAGCCTGGGGGAGAATGAAGAGAGATCACTTGCAGTCTGCAACTTCCTTGTGAGGGGACGTGGAGGGCAGGCACTGATCTCTCCTCTGTGGTGACAGCACTTGAAGGAACAACATGAAGCTGTGCCAGGGGAGGTTTAGGTTGGATATCAGGAAAAGGTTCTTTACACAGAGGGTAGCTGAGCACTGGAACAGGCTCCCCACTGAAGTGGTCACAGAACCAAGTGAGACAGAGCTCAAGAGGTGTTTGGACAAGGCACTCAGGCATGTGGTGTGACTCCTCCTGTGCAGGGCCAGGAGCTGGACTCACTGATACTTGTGGATCCCTTCCAACCCAGAATACGCTATGATTCTTTTAAATTAGTTACATTTTCAAGCAGTGAATACATCATCACATAGAAAATAATAAAATTTTAGTTATTTTAGATTCTACTTTAATTATCCCACAGGTGAGAAAATGCTGTAGACCTATGATATTCAAACAAGTATCAGCTGAACCACTGCACAACGTAAAGACATGGTCCTTCCAGAACTACCACAGGACCAGAGCACTATATCCACCCCTGCACCCCAGTGAATTCCTCAGGACACAAGTCAGTTCTGCGAAGACATGAGTTGCCTACCACCAGTTTTCTTAATTAATCAGCTTTCTTGCAGTCAAGACATAATAAAGAAGGTTAGCTCTGACATAGTACCAAGCCTGCACTTTCTCTGACTCAGACAGGGCCTATTTGAGCAGCCAGCTAACTGAAGTGACATGACTGGGTGCACAACAAAGACCAGTCCTTCAGAAGGCTCCACATGAGGCAGACAGTATGCCCAGGCCAGCTCAACCTACTCCTGCAGAGCTGGTGTCTTTTGAGATTTTGAGTATAAGCACATGTGCAATGCAAACAGCTTGAGCTGAGGAAAGGTTCAGCCAAAAATCCACAGAGCTAGCCTGAAGGTTCAAGTCAGCATACTCGCAAGCAACAGCTGCATATCCTGAAACAGTTCTCTGCAAGTCCCAGGCTGGTATCAAAACATTTCTTGAAGTGCTTAGATGCAAACTGAGTCATTACTTGCAACTACACTTCTAAAAAAAGCCATGTCAGTGCTCCTTGACCCTCACATGCACATGACCCAGAGCATACCAGTGGTCTCTTGACAGATTACAGAAAACAGATTAGAAACACTTTTGAGAGAGGGGCTTAACATGTTAAGAACAAAATTACTCAAAATTATTTAAACATTTTTGTTGTAGAAATAAAAGAACCCATTACGAAAGGAGACCAGGTATATTACATTTAGAGCAATATAATATGTAATTTGTAAGATGTCCAACTGCTATCAGGTCACATGAACTCTGAATTACTGCCGCTTGTACAGTTACTAATAAAGCATTTCATTACACATTACTCTCCTAACTGGAACACCTAATCTTAGGAATTAATCTCAGTTCACAATCTGAAAACAGCAGGCTGCTGAGAACAAGAAACTTCTTATAGGCAAGTTAGGTGGAAGACAAATACTACTAGAAATGTTGCACAGCCCATAACAATTATCAACTAAATTTACATTCTCTAGTTAGAAAGCCTAATAAAGTTAAAAAAAGAAGAGAAAAAAGTTGTGTAGGGTGTAAAGATAAAATACCCAGGTGACACATTTGCTTTGTTTGTGCTTTCTAAATGTCAAACTCCCCACACATACACATTCAGGAATTCACACAACTTGACAAAACTAAAAACTGTGCTCTCTTTATAGAAGGAACAACAAAAGTCAAAGGGTTTCATTTCAAAACTGTGAGGAATGAAACTAATGTTCCACATCCCACCTCTGCCTTATTTTGTGCATTTTGAAAAAAAGCTTTTGAATCATGTTAACATTAAACACAAAAACAGAGTAAAGATTCCTCTGTGTTTGCAAACTGGTTTATGGCATAGCATGGTCCCGTATTTCATCTCTATACACTCCTATTGATTTAGCCCTTCAATCTGACTGCATTTACCAGCTTAATTAATTCTTATTCTAATAATCTAAGGCCTGTAAAACACAGCATATATATCAGCATATATATATGTATGCATATCTATGTATATATACATATATATAAAAAATGCAACTTCTTTCTTACTTAATGCTCTCAAACACTTGAACCGTAAACTACAACACAAAAAAAATCCTTTAAAGTGTTACTGGAAAACTACATCTTGGTTTATAATGGTTTGTGAAAGTCAAATAAGCTATTTGGCAAGTAAGCCTTAGCTGTTGGGCAGCTATGACAAACTGTATTTAAGAGCTATATATTAACATTTGTAGTACAAGACAGTTAGAGAAAGCCAAATGCTTTAGAAATGGAACATGACATACTGGTTTCTTTTCAAAACTGTGTGTTCATAGGAGTTGTTCTAGATGAGAATGGGATAATCTAGGTAACATTATTTCGCATGATTTAATTTCACACTTGCTTTGTGAACTTCACCTTGTCTCAGCTACCTTTCTCTTCAATTTCCTTTCTGACACTAAGCTTTTGTCCTCAATTCCCCTTTGAACTGCTGCCATTCCTCAGTTATCATGTACCTTAGCTACACTCCATGTCACACACCTTAGTCACACCACTTGATCTGTCAGCCCACATGGTTCTCACACAGCTCTGAGGAGAAAAACCTCCATGATACTTCAACAAATTTTTGACTACTGAGTTACATGCAGAGAAGATACACCAATGGTGCCACCTTACGTGCAAGAATATAGTCTGAGTTTTCAAGTGCTCTAACACTAACAGTCTGAAGACAAACTCTCTCGGACCACACATCAGGACACTAAGGGCACCAGCAGGTCTTAATGGCCATGACCAGCCTCATACAGGGCCTCCATGGACATCCCCTGCCTGTGGCTCTGGAGTTCCATTTAAAAGCTCTGCTCTGGGTCTTCAGCCCTTGCTCAAGTGGCATCATTAGGTGTACCCACCTCCAGCCCTGGTTCTGGCTCTTGCTCTGGTCAGTAAGGGGGCACTGTCCCTGCTGGGGTCACCCTCACTTTCCAGCTTGCCTTACCTTCTGGAGTAGACAGTCTTTGATGTTCCTTGACACTTTGCTTGTCATTAATTCCTATCAAATAAAATACAATACTGTTTTTTTCCAGTCTATGCAATTTATCTTCACTTGGTTTTCAGCCTCATATTGCAACCAAAGCAAAGGACTTAATTTTTATGTAGTCTCTCTATAATGACTGATTTTAAATCTTATCTTGTTTTAAAACGATACTAACCACACAAGCTTTTAGTTGTGGGTACCAGAATGATTAAATACCTTCTACAATACACATCTGTCTTGAGATGAAAACAAATGGTTGGCTGTAGTGTAAGCAACCTATGTGTCTCCCACAAGAGTTTTGAAAAAAAATTACCAAACCAAAACTTTAACTCCTATTCTACACACAAGTGCAAGCAACAATTACATGGTACTAGCTAGGAAAAAAAAACCCTTCCTTTCTTTTGCATACTGAATCAGCATCTGCAATCTTGGAACGGCAATTCTTTAAATTGATGAAGGACAAATTTTTGTGCGGTTCAAGAGAAATATAATGAAACTACCAAGCTACATAAATGAAGTCCACATTCAAAGAAAGCTTGAATGCTCTGTTTTTCAATAATTATCTGATTTAATTTTATTTCCATCTGTCATTATTTATTAATGTAAACACACCGCAGAAGCATTTTTGAGAACTCACCTTTGAGAATAAAAATAACCTCATTAGCTACCCTATTTGCGTGTTCGCTTCTACACCAACCCTTGTACTCCGATCCCCTCCTCCCCCACTAGTACTATTCTTTCTTTTCATATTCTTACTATCTAATCAGCTGTTAGCTCTCTCTCTAAAAGGAGACTGCAAGTATTGATATTACTCACGCTTTTCTAAAGCCTTAAAGGCAACACTGGTGATTTAAAAGCAAACCTTATTCTTGAATTTCAGTTCAGATAATATGCAGATTATTTGTCTCTTTCTCTGGTAGGCACAAACACTGACATATGAAAAAACATCACTCTTGCAGAATTTTCTTTCCAATCACTTATGCAGCAGATGCAAATACTCCTTGAATACATGACAGAATAGTCAAAGCTATCGCATGAAGAGCTTTCTGCCGTTTCCCTTCATTTAAAATAGCAGAAAGATGATACATGGTAACTTCTGAAAATGCAATATCCATAGAAATCTTACCTTAAAACTACTGAAATCTAAAAAAAAAAATATTAAAAACTCAACAGCTATCATCTGCAACAAAATTTTAGTTTGGACTTCAATATAAATGGCATCACTAACACATAGCAGATTACTTCATTAACATTTAGCTCTTCAATACTGAAGAGCTTCAATAGACTGATCACAAATGACAATGTCAGAGGTGTTCACATATAAAATAAACACTCATAAAAGGTCTAAAAATATTTGTATCAAATACATAAAGTCTGACTTTAAAAAAAGGAATAGGACTTGTTTGTGAACTCTTTCATGTTAAGACCCCAGTAATAAGCAGCTGCAAGAACTGTTTGCCCACACACATTCTGGAGCTGCCTACAGACTCTCTCGTTGAGTCAGAAGTTACTTTACTTCTTCAACACCAGTCATGGGTCAAGGGAAGATTCAGATAGAAACTACTGCAGCCAGAAAGAGCTAAGTAAATACTATCTAAATATACTGTTACACTGCCAGGAGAGAACAACTGCCCTTTGAAACTCAGACGGAAATAATGCCATTAATTTCTTAGGAAATATGAAAACACACATTATAAAGAAGGTAATGTGAACTGTTCAGCTTGCCTCTTGCTAGCTTAGAGATTTCTTTTATTAGAAACAAGAAAGGATGCGATCTTTAGACAGTTCAGAGTTATATTTTTTAACACACTCAGAATCAAATGCTTACAAAAGAATTTTTAAAATGTAGCAAAATCCACTGTATTATCATAAGAATGAAAACCTGCACATGGGTAAAACATATAAAACATTTAGCTATTAAGGATTATACAAATTTACTGAAATTATTAGTATAAAATAGGAGTTGTTAAACTTGATTTTTTTTTAAACTAGTTGTGAGTAGGTTCATGCTTCCCTGCTAACTATAAAATTCTCAGCATTTCAGTCTCTTAAAACAATCAATTTCATCTAAGACAGACCATAATAAGGTCAATTGAGTCACAATGCTCAAACCTATACTAAGGCAAAATCAATGTTATTTTAAAAATCCAAACAGCAGTATTTTTCCACCATAAGTTAAATCCGTTGAATATGTTATATTAAACCTACATCAATAAAGCAAATTTTATTATTTTGCTAACACAGATTTGAAACACTGTCCATTGACAGTTGGCATAATTATTCCCTTTCCCCATGTATCCATCTGGTATTTCATAATCTTACTATTGACTAATTTATTTGACAAAAAATGTGGTTCAACTTAGTGCAACAAGTTTTACAAATATATTTCTCAAACTTTGAGATATCGAATATTTGGTATTAGGATATATCAACATGAAATTCTATTCTGTAAGAATGTTTGAGGAATTTTCTTGAAAACAAAGGGTCATTTTTCAAATGTAGTGTTAGATTCTATTTTAAATTGTCTAGCCCCTGAAGGAAAGTATTATGTCCTTCTGTTTTAAGACACTACTGCCAACAAATTTCACCTCTACCCTCCAAAGCTTTTTTGATGGGTTGCTTATTTGTTTTTTGTTTTGGTGCAGTTTTGGGGGTTTAATTCTATCTCCACTCCACTTCACATCACCTAAGTATAGAGAAGATTATTAGGTTCTCAAATCAGTAAATTTTTGAAAAAAGTTATTATCACATGTAACAATGCTTTTTTAAAAGTATGCCAGACTTTATGCAAGCAAGCTACAGTTCTGAGCCCACAATGGTTAGCTGCCACAAAACTGGTTAGAAGAGCATTCAGCTGTTTTAGTGGAGAAGCAAGCACAATGGTTATTTACTAGTTAGCTTTCAACAAAATATATCTTACACATCTGTCTGCTTGTCTCTGTTTAACCTTTACTTTCTGAAAAGTGTTATTCCTCCTCTCTGGGTTTCCAATTCCAAAAGTGAAGGAACTGAATGTAATTAGAATAAGTCACCCCAAGTTATATGACCAATAAGAAAGAGCAATCAAGAAGGCCTATCAGGAACATTTTGCTGTCATGATGCCTGCTCTACTTACTTCTCCATAAGTACATTACAAAAACAGCCATTTCCAGAACAACACATCTCCTCCTTGCCCCCTTCTCAAACTCTGGCTCTCCCAAACTTTTTCTTCCTATCTGCCCCTCTTACTTGCATATCTTTCTATCCATCCTCTTCCTCCTCTAGAATACTGAAAATACGTAAACCTTCACAAACATTACAGGAATCCCATACACTTTAAGAACTCAAATGAGATTAATCTGAACTCACCACTAAACTACACGATACACGGTATTTTTCAATTTTTCATTGTGATGGAATTGTTCACATTGACAGCAACATCCTACTGCTCCCATGTTTCATTAAATCCAACATCTTCATTACTCCATGGGGACTTTCCAAAGCTTACTCTTTCCACTCCAAAAGAAACAAGGAGCACTCCTACACCCTACTTCCAATAAAGCCAAACAGAGAAGGCAAAACCAGGAAATCTAAGATACCATTCAGGTTCACCATAGTCACTTTGATATCTTAATAATGGTGCATATCCATGAATCTGTCAAAATACACAACAGACATGAGTAAATTATCCTGTTGCAATTACTCAAGTAATGATGGAATAGCAGCTTTGAGATAATACATAAAATACTGCAAAGGGACTGAAGTCATCCTATTTATCAGAAATTTCCCCTTCTCTTCCTCAAAGCATGCAAAACTGTTCTGGAAAGAGGGCTGTCCTTCACAAGAGCCAGATACAAGCCGTCATCAAAGGACCTGTGACTACAACAAATAACAACTGATACTGCTTTCAGTCACAGTGAACAGGCAAGACTCGGCTCCTAGACCCTCTCTTAACCACACAATCACTATTTGAACAGTGTGGACAAGACTCAAAAGGAGCTGTTTTTAAAGGAATTATACTTCAGACACATGAAATACCTACTCTCAAATGGCGGCTTCAGGGTGTCTGCAAGACCAGACAAACACTCACTGATGCCTGGAGTTTTGTTTTTAAACTCATGCTCATTAAATGTATGAACTGTAGTGGATTTCATCTTTTTCCCCCCTTGTCTATGTCCATTTGTCTCTCCATATCTTTCACCTTGAGTCTTCTCCAGTGCTCCATGTCATCACAATCTCACAAGCAAAGAAAACCACTGGAATTTTATTCCAGATTTCGGTTTACTCCAGTGCTATTATGTGTAAGATACTTTGACTCACTGTACTTGCTCTGATACACATTACAACCAAAATACATACTTAAGATAAAATTGTAAAATTCCAGCCAAACATGTATTCCAAAAGCCAAATACATCTTTTTTCCCTGGGGACTACCCAAAATGAAACTATCTATAAACATCTCTTATACAGCAAGACTGCAAAAAGACTGCTTTTTCTCCTGGTCTTTAAATTTTATTCCAGGTTCTCTATGCAGATTATATCAGCCACTGGAAATAATTTTAACAAAGATAAATGATACAGAACTATGTTTTTTATTAATGAAAACCAAAGCTTCTGATGTGTCTGAGCCTGACAACACCATTTATACTTTTATATATTGTGTGGTATAAAGGAAGCAGCAGATATGTATTACAGATGGATGAAATAATAAATAATACAACTTCTGCAACATGCTACCAATTCCAGACTTGACAAAAACCTCACACTGGCTAGCACTAACACTGGCAAAATAGTGTTTCTACCAGCCAGATTCAGTGAGGGCTTTGTGCATCTTTAAACAGCTCTCTGCTCTACCCAGACCTAGCTCTGCGAAGTCTACTAAGCCATATTTTAACACATGCTTTGGTATTGACATGCAACAAAAATGTCAATATTATTTCATGGAAGAAGAAAAACCAAATCCAACCAAACAATAACACAAAAGAGTAAGCTATTATCTTGCAAATTTTTTTTTAAATTAGTAAGCATTTTCTCTATTTTTTTATGGAAGGACAGGATAAAAAATTAAGACAGGAGTTTTTTCTGTTTTACAAGTCCTTTATTTTGCCACAAAAATGGTTTCTCCCTCATTTTCCTGAAAGGGAAGCCTGCTGATAAAGACAGTAACTGAAAACTGAGACATTAAATGGCATCCCAGATTTCCTCAATTTTTTAAGAATGAATTGAATAACGGGCTTCGTACTACACTAGTGCCCATAATTCTTTACTTTCATAACCTCAGATATCCATTTATGATTGTGTCAGGGACAGAAGAGCTGCCATATTTGGTCTGCTCTTGTACAGGTGGACAGGATAATGGAAAAGACCTTATGGTTAGTTTCAGTAATGAAACTATGTATCAGTCACTTGGTGGGATTCATCCTGATAAAGGGGAATAACATACAATAAAACCGTTGTTGGCAGGGAGGTGTGGGCCCTTATGATCTCATCTCGTGCACTGGCCCTGCGTGAGATGATGCTGAAACTGGCCACTCCCGAGAAGGTGATATAAAGGGTAGTTCTGGGGTGGACGGGAGGAGAGGACATGATGCACGCAGTTTTCATCCAGGGGATGCCCTGAAGGTGCACAGCCTACCTGCCCCTCCTGCCTGAGCACCATGCTCCATCTCCTTCTCCTGCTCAGCAGCTTCTCAAACATCCAGGGGTTGGTATGTATTTATGCAAAAGTGACTAAATAAAATTGACTTGCTTTGCAATTCTTACTGTGTCCTAAGTTTTTTGTGCATGGGCATCCTCCAAAACCCATAACAATGATGAATCAGCAAAACATTTGCCGTCATACTCAGAGTCTTTACAACAGCATTACAAGAGGAAGTTAACACATTTTGAAAAACCAATAAAAAGTGACATGAAAAATTCATTATCATGAAGTGTAGAGAGCGCGTGGCCATACTACACCTACACACAAAACATTCTGCTACAGGAACAGAAATTAATTCTGACTCCAATATATTGTGATAGAAAGGGCTTCTCAGAAACACTCTGAAGTGGCTTGGAAACAAATATCTGATTCCCAGTTCAGAAGAAATTTGTTTGAAGTTTTCTTTTCCAGCTTCAATGGTCCATACCTCTAATGGAAGGAAACACTGCAATCTTTTAGGTCATACTAATGAGAGCATGTTCAACAAAATTTCAAGCCTCCTGAAAACTTCACAGATCTTACAGTATGAAAGTCTCAAAATATAATTAAAGCAAAGGAGACACTTTTACTTTCTCAATCAGCTCAAATATCTGCTGATAGCTATTAGGCTAAAATAATGAGGGATGCAGTAACCACTGCTTAAGTGATTTAAAACAAGCACTTGGGATTTCATAAAGATATGAGGAATGCTGCTGCATGTTCTCTTAATTTCAGACTGAACAATTTATGCCCATATTGTGGAAAAAACCAGTACCAGTTTAGAATTACTGGGCAGCTTGGGCACGTGTATGTTAAAGTGTCTAAATATGTCCCAATAAAAGCAGTATTTGTGCTAGATGATGTAATAAAATTTCTAAGAACCAAATATCACTAACAGAAATCAGAACAGAATCTCTCTCGTAACTCTTGGAAAGTGATCACATTATTATTTAATTGAACTTCTGAAAACTGGAGCACTATCAGAAGTTTCACACACAAGAATCTACATAAAAATGCACTGCAAATAAAACTACATCTTGAATGCTTAAAATTTAATCCTACAGTGTCCAAACAATAAGCTATATTACTCTCATAACCTAATTTAAGCAAGTAACATGAAACTTGCATTAAGTTTTACCAAACAGTCAAACTTTACTCTCAATCTAAGTAAACAAAAGCGTAGGGCTGGAGTGATATAAGAGTCATTCAAATGCCCTCAGAGTTTACAGTTCCAGAATCTTCTTCGGTCATCTCCTAAGAACACCAATAATTTTTATTGTTAGAAATTGTAACACCTGTATTTACTTAAAGATACACATCTAGCATACTGGCATAACACTGGTATTCCTTCTACAGTTTGACAACGACAGAGATTACTCCACTAATAAATTAGACAGACAAATACTTCAAAACAAAGAGACTACTTGTACCAAATTGCATCTGTCAAAATACTTTTCTGAAAGAAAACCAGTATTGCAGGATTTATATATCCAATTGCAAGATATGCAGCAAACTACTGGTTTCTCAAAGAAGTAGTCTTTTGGATAGTTGCTGATCACTTCGGTCTTTGGCAAACGTTCAGTTATGTGAGGTCAGGAGATGTGAGACACTAAAGCTAAAAATGGGACTCGTACACTGTCAAATTCTGAGGCATCTATCTGTATACTGAAATTTATCTAGGTTTCTGATGAAATACAAAGGATTACATGCTCTGCATGAACGATTATACTGTATGTATCAAAGGAAAACAAACAGCTGCATACAAGAAGCAATACGAAGTGAAAAAGAAAGAGATACACTTTCTCCTGTCTACTTCTATCAGATTTTTCACCTCACTATGAGCTGTAGGAAGACACTTTGAATTTAAAACATAGAACCCTAAACTTCTTCTGTAATTATGTATGTTGATTCTCACTCCCAAGTAGGGAGACTACAGAGGTTGGGCAAGAATAAAATTTCATATAAATATTTTTCATATAAAGATATTTTTATATAAAACAGTAATTGAGAAAATATTTAAGTTTCAGTGCCTACCTAACCAGGAAATAATTACTTTGCAAAATTTATGCAATAAATGACAGTCCTAAGCATTCCCTCATACTGCCAAAACCATCTTATTTTGAAGTGTCTTTTCCTTATTCCATGGAAAATTTCTCATTCTAACAACAAGCAGTGATTACAAAGCTGTGTACAAACTTCAAGAGAAACTCGTAATGCTCTCCCTCTTCTCCAAGAAACCTGCCGACCTATGGTCAGGTCACTGTCCTACAGAATGTGAGGCATAAGTTTCAGTTCCACTCAGGCCAATGTCCTCAACATCTCTCTTAAGGAAAACGCTGAGGGACACTAATTTTTCCTCACTCTCTGTGGCAAGCAAGGAATCTAATGCACTGTTTCAAAAAAGAAATACCAACTGAAGTGTACCTACCTCATATTTCCATGCTTCTCATACCCCACCCTGATACATCCTACAATTTTTTTTGTGAAATAATTACTTGAAATGTAGAACGGTAAGACTTTAAAACAAACAAACAAAATTATTTTTAGCCTGAATCACTTGACTGATGCAATTTACGACATGGGACAGGCAACAGTTCTGTCAACACCAGAGGAGTAGAAGGGTGGAAAGAAACAGCTGAACATGAACAGTAAGTTTCTGGATTACTGCAGAGGAACTTCTAAATTCATACTCACAGATTTCAAAGCATTTTTAGGAGACTGACAATTAACCTTCAACACTATAAAACAGGTGCCATTTTAGGAGGGAGAAGGAAGCAGTAGCCAATGGGACAATCAGAGGACAAAAATGTGAAAAAACAGTAGAGCTATAGTTCTTTCTCTGCATGTATATATATTTTCTCTGTGTGTTTCTATATGCACACACACATATTTATATACAAATACATATTTAAATACCCCCACAGATTTAAAAAAAAAATACTAGAACTAACCTGTATCTGTTAATATCTAGAGACTTAAGGAGCATAAAAAGAAAACCCTCTAAATCACAGCTAAAGGCATGAAGCTACACTGTTTGTCCTGACTAGACTTCGGTCTTACACAAGCCTTGGGCTTGTGAGATGCATAAAAGTAAACAGATGCACGCATCTTCATCTCGTGGTTCGGTCATGTACTGGTCTCTGCATTAAAGAAACAAATAACAAAAGTGCCACCTAAGATTATAAAGCCATTTCCAATATTATTTTTAGGAAATCGGTGAAAAATCAGNACGAGGCCCCTCAGCGCCGCTGACATTGAGAGAGACGCCGCCATGATGCTCAACGCAGCCTCTGGGAGACGGCGGCGCCGCAGGGCCAAACCTCCTCCGCCCGGACAGGAAACGCGAAGGCGAGGCCGAAAGAGGCGGCAGGAAGGGCGGGCG
>VXBC01007348.1:142695-161779 GCA_013399945.1 Ploceus nigricollis
CCCCCTTTTTGTGTTTTTTTTTTTTTTTTTAACCTTCCTTATCATCTTTCTGGTAGTCCCCACCTTCTTCTAGCAAACTAAGAATTTCCCTTATGGTGTCATGGCATGATTTTTGCTGATGCCCAAGTGGATTATCTCTGTTTCAGTTCCTTTGCGTGAAAATATGTTGTTTATTTTTAAATGTGTGCAGTTCTATGTCTGATCAGAGGCTGTCATTATAAATAATAATCTTATCTATAGGGAAGCCTCATGGAACCTGAAGCTTTTTCCCCTAGGTCTTCAAGACCAAGGATTACAAGGTAGAGATTTTCCAGAATGTCATTCACTTCTTCTCTTTGCTAAGTCAACCAGCTGAAAGCTGTTAGTCAGAAACTAAAATTTGCTTAATAATGGAAAAATACATCATTGGGATTTCTGAGACTGTAAGTATCAGTGAAAGTTTAAATACTTTGATGTGAAAATAAGCTCCAAACTCAGACTTTCTAGGGAATGTTTTTATTAGAAGTTGGTTCTATCTTAATCCAGTTTCTTGCGTTTGTATTACTCATTCCCTTTTTCACAATTCACCAAGTCATGCTTTTTTCTGGCATAGATTGTCCTCCTTTTTATAGCAAAAGTAGATGGAGAGGAGTCAGTAGAAAGGAATCACAAAAGATCCTTTTATTTCCATATCATCCCATGTAAATATCTGGAGGAAGATTGTATTTCTTTGTAATATCCTAGGTACTGGATACTACAGTTTCACCAGTTCTTGACGATAGGTTTCCAGAATTAGAGTACAATTACCATGTAACCTGTCCAAGAAGGACTTGAAGACCTCTTGCAAAGTTTACAGCAGCTGAAACCCTACAGAATTATGGATTTGGAGTGCAAACTACAACCAAAAAAGGGTCCCTGTTAACTATCAGGATGGTTATAGTAAGCGCTCAGAACTTCCATCTATTTAGTCTTAATTTTTATGTATTTTTAAAATATGTGTGACTTTTTTTTTATTTAAAGGTCATCATTTCTAGGGATGTATGTGATTTCCATAGTAAAGCACTTATTGACAGTATCTTTTAAAGGTATACAAGCAGTCTAGATACCTTGATGGAAATAACAATGATGTAAAAAAAAGGCAACTAGCCCACAAATCCTTGTGTCTACAGGAAAACAGAACAGTCTTCTCTTCCTTCAGCATGGACCAAGAAAGTTAGATCAAAACTTAATTTTAAGGTAAGATATTTTCTTGACAGGTGAGATAATTTCTTGACAGATTTCTTCAGTTGCAATTAGGTCTGCTGGATTAATTAATGAATCTTTGCAAACTGCCCTCCTAAAATTAGCCTCAGAAGTGCAACTATTTTGCAAGTCACTATTTTGTAGTTTTCTTGTGCCTTTCTAACTGGTTAACTTTTTATTTCTAAAGTTGGGATTCCACCTTTGCCGAGGCTGATTGCCAACTTCCTTTGCAGTACAAATCTGTAGTTAAAGTCATCAAAGTGGTGGTGGTTGTCTGAGACTCTCAAACAGTTCTACCCAAGACAGAATGTTCTTCCAAAAGAAAAATTAAAAAGCTTTTCTTATTGCAAGAGGATGGATTTTCGGTAGATGCGCACACAAAGGGACTACAGCTTTTACAAGTGGAGGACTAATACTGCACGAGACTCCTGGGCTGACATGGATGCTCAAATCAGGTGCAGATTTCTCCAGCTGGCATTGAAGTGAAGGCTCAGAAGCTATAACTTCACTAATTTCTATTTTGTTTGGGTTCTTTTTACCTCAGTGAATCAACTAGTTCCTGCTAACTAAGCCTGCAAAATCCTAATGAAGACAATGCAATTATCATACTGCTCTGAAGTAGCAAAGCAATAGCCTTGACTCTGCTTAGTTACTTCTGGAAAACTAGAGTGTTTTTTTTCCACAACGATGCTCCAAGCAGGTAGCTTTTAATAAATCCTGTGCTGGAAAGCCACCTTTCTGGAATTAAAAAAAAAAAAAAAAGGCACATAAGCATCTGTGATTTAGCTCCTCTTATTTGCTTCCTAGGACTAGTAGTCCATCTGGCTATTTTAATATGCTTTGTCATGCATTCTTCCTTTTTTTTTCCCTTTCTTTTTCTATTTTTATATTTGCTTTAACCTTGACAAAATTTCTGTAATCTTTTCTAAAACAGAGCTTCATGATTATTTTTGTTCAGAAAGTTAGATAACCTGTTCTCATGCAGACAGATCAGTGACATACAAGAAAGGAAATGTGAATTATCTGCCCACATCCCATAGTGTAGATAGCATCTCAGACTGAGCTATGCACCTGGAATATTCCTAGTAATATCAAGAACCCATGAAGTGTGTCCAATAGCACTTCATTCCTTCTCATTCCTTGCTTCAGTCTGCCTAGTTATGTTTGTGCAGACAGCAGCTCTTTAATTTAAGGATGAAAGAAATTATTCTAAGCAATTTTTTACTGAAAGTGCTTTGCTCTTGAAGTAACATGTTGATTCCACGTACCATTGAGACTGTGTTGTGCAGTTCATTACTCAGAATATCAAGACAGAATTGCCTAATAAGAGGAGCATAAGACAAGATGATTTACACAGCTCAGTTGAACTTCAGAGTTTGCATTTCTGAGCAGGAGAAAACGCCAAGATTCCATAAGGCAACTACTTATTCCAAATCTGGCGTTTCTCCTATTCAGAAACACAGATTGTGAAGTTCACTGAAGTTACTGAAATCAATCAATTTTTTACTGAGTATTTTAATAACAAGTACATTTTCTGTTTATTAGTGTTTTGCTTGTATACTGTTTGCATATTAAGATATTAATTGAGTATATTCACTTAACTGCTGTCTCTTTCCTGATTCTCCAAAAAAAATCCCTGTGGTACATTTAAAGGAGTAAGGAACATATTCAGGTTGGTACATGCTTGCCTTTGCTGGAAAATTAAGATGCATATCATGCACAGCTCATTTGTGGCTTTGTCTTATGTCATTCCATCAGTTGCAAGTTATACAAGTAATTTCTAGAACCATATAAATAAGGTGTTTCACACAGACAGTGTGTAAACCTGACCTGAATGTTGTGTCTGTGTGAATGAATAAAATGGGCTCTTCTTTGAAGCCAAAGCCTGTGTCTGTTTGGCTTTTCCTCCTGACTGTATTAACTGTATTCTTACTGGGGACAATGCTTGGCCTGTGCAGATCCTGGAAATGCAATTCTGAATTGTGGAAGAGAGGTAGTTGGCCTGAGCCAAAAGTATGCCGGGATCCTCGATAACAAATTCACGGTACACTCTCACATCTATGCTGTGACTCTGCTGAGCTTATCAATACAGTATTACCAGATTTTATTGTATCCCTGCCTGCCTTAGGATACTATCCAGGGTCCCTTTCTGGCTCTTAAGCCCCAGCACATGTCTCTGTACTGAACTCAGTGGCTTAGGGATATGTGTCCTCACATAAGTGGTGGAAGGGCAAAACCCACCTCCTTCCTCAGCCTAGATTTACTTAGTGGCAGCAGTGCTGCTTTGCAACCTGGGGAGAGGAAAAAATAAATGTAATGGTGGATCTGTCAGACCTTCCTCATGAGCAACAGTTGCTACACGCCCTCTACTTTGTTGAGCCACTTGTTCCCCCTCTGGAGGCTTTAAACAAAGATCTCAGCTGTGATTTGCAGGTTTTGTGAAACCCACGGAACCTTTGAGGATTCAGTGCACAATCTGCCTGAGACAAGACAGCACAGCAAGTGATTGTATGTGCAAATAATGACATTCATTTGGTTTCAATATCCAGATAGTTTGTGCAAGCATTTTTCCATGAGTTGCTGAAAAACTGATTTCAAATATTTTAATTTCATTAGAAAAGATGAAGATTTCACAGTGACAGACATATTCAACTCTCCTTCTGGGGATCACATATGTCAAAATATTATGTTGTTTTGGGTTTTTTTTTTTATTGTTAGCATCATCAGAATAAAGAGTGAGAACATAGGTTCTGGGCTTGATACATGTTGTTGAATATTTTACAAGACTATTATAAAAGATTATTTGGTTTGTTCTTATATAATTTGCTACTGCAGTGAAAAACAGCTATTAAAACTGTTTATAAGCAGCTGTGGCTACTTGCCCCTGCGAAAAATCAAATTCTAAATAACAATTTGGTTTCTGTGGTACTTCCAAAAATGGTGTATTCCAGTCTGGTCTATAGAGATAGATGCATTTTACTGACATGATTATGTTTATGCTAGCAATGGAATTTAATTTTTTTTTGTCATGAAAACTGTCCTTTACACTACGTTTCCGAAGATGTAGGTATGCTGACATTCTTAATGAAGATACGACCCTTGCTTCACTACCAAAACCAGGATATACCTTTAAAACATGTTTAAGCTAGAATTACTACTTCTAGAGGAGGGTAATGATTTGCCCTATGTGGGACTAATTAAAAGAGGTGTTCTTAAATGCAGATAAGACTTCAATTTCATAGGACAGAGTTCTGAATAAATAAAATACTCTCTGCTTGGCAGCAGCCTTGCTGACTCTTAATGACTTTGTCATATTTTTCAATGTTTGTTTTTGTTTTGTTTCTTAAAATCCTCAAGTTCTTACATAACATGATTGCTTCATAGAAGCCTATATTTCTAATATCCTTAGTTGTGGAGAAAAAGCTTTAAAATATAATATTATTATACAATCCCTACTTCTAACAGAGGAAATGGAGGATCTGAAATGTGCAGTTTTTTAAAAATATGGTAAGCTTTAAATAAAGTTCCTTTTTTTTTTTGAAACCTACCATTTTTACTTTTAATTATAATGGCTTCTATAAATTTTATTTGCCTCAGTTAATTTCAAATGTTTGGATTTCAGTTGCCAAAATGTTCAGGCAAAAATTAAAAATGTAATTTTTAATAGGGTTGCAGACATTAGACGAGTATGTTTTTCAGATTTGGAGACTTCTGCTCAATATTGTAGCTGTTTTCTCTTTGGAAACTGCTTTCAATAAGTATACTTGTCTTTTTAAATGTGCTCTGGGAACTAAAACTTGGGAGTTGAACTCTATGCAGATACTGGTTATTAACATATCAAGATGTGTAGATTTGGAATAAATTTCACAAGCACAAGATACCCCACCATTTTGTGAAAATAAACAGTGTCCATGAGCCTCCTCAGATGTAGTATCAAGAAGGGGCTTTCTGCCTGTGTGTGACTGTACACATCTGTTAATTCAGAGATTTAAATGTGAAATCCAGCACTCAGGGACACCAGGTGGATATCTGATAGTCTCTGAGGAATCTGTGCTTCATAAACCATTCTATGGATTATTCACAGCCATGCCTTTTCCCCTGCTTGTGACATAAAAAATATGGATGAAATATTTGTATCAATAGTTAATCCTGGTATAAATCAACACAAGTAACTAATGAATAAGAAACAGAGACATGTTGCTGCCAAAAATCAGCTGTTAATGCCTCTTCACTTACTGAAATGGCATACTGCATATCACAATTGTTCTGTTACTGACTACAAAATACTTCTCTAGGTGAAAGTCAGAAATATTATCCAGCTCCACAGTGAAAGCTGCAGTCATGGCACAGTATAATTTTAGATTGAAATAAATGTGCATAGGGCATGAGAAGTAGGAAGATGCAACTCTTTATGTCTACTTTCCATGACTCTTCAAAAATACATACATGATTTAAGAGCCTAAGGGCTCAATTCACTTGTCCACAAATAGGGATCTTTTTCTATTCAAAACTCATTGGCATATCAAAGCTCCCTTGTGGGGTGTCAGAAATTACACTGGAGCTATGGAGAAACTCTCTCATTTGGGTACAGCAGCTGTTGACCAACAAGGATATTCTACAGTGCCTGAAGTGGCACTAGATTAATGTGTCCTGGCCGTTAAACCTTCAAATCTTCACCAGTTTGAGCTGGTTTCAATCTTAGGATCTGTTCTTGAAGAAAGTGTCTGTGCCACTTCTTCTAAGAAATATCAGACTTCAGAGTGGTTATGCCTTTCTACTGAGTATTTTTCTTAACATAGTAACCCTTTTCTCAGCCAACATACTTGTTCCTTGCCCAAAGATTATGTAGGTGGTCAGGGACAACCCCCATGTTCCCCGGTAACAAAGCAGAGTTCAACAAAACCCAAAGACTTTGCTGCATGCCACAATAATGACCTGGTGGTGTGATCATACTTTTGAAAAATGACAAAAGTGGGAGTGATTTCTTCGGCCAAGGATTGTGAGAGAAGGGCTCAAATCTGTAAGTTGTAGCTACTAATGGATATTTTAAAGAAAATGGTGGAGGTGTCTTTACTGTGTTATAGGCCTTATCTTTTCAAGAGGTAATACTCAAAATTCTGAATGTAATGCTAAAATCTCTCTTCATGTACCTGAGACATTTACTTGAATCTGGCAATAAATCAGTCAGAAATGGGACTTACCTCTGAGAAATATAGACACTGGTAAAACCTTTGTCCCTCCACAGTGATTAAACATATCGTCCATGTAGGGGTCTCACCTAGTAGCACAACATCAGTGCTTCCCAAAGTTTTCCCTTAGCAACCCTACTTCCAGGGTCACAACCTCACTTTCATTTTCACTTCCAGGCTTGTGGGCCCCAAGTGGGATCATGACCCTAACTTGGGAACTGCTCTATAACACATTGAAAAAATTAACATACCAGCCAGTAAATACATCAGCAAAACAAGCCCATCCAGTCTGCCCAAGACCCTGCCTGTCTGCATCCCTAGGGGCCTTACCTATTAAACCTGGGGCTTCAAAACCATCTATCTACTTGCGAGCTCACATATTGCTTTGTGCATGTGTTACTATTGTCTTGTATTCTTCCTTTGTGCTATTTAGCTAAGGGTGGTGTTGACAAATATGTGCTAACACTTCTGAAAATACAACCTCCTTTTTCTTATTCATATGTTGGAGGTGCTGCTTAGATTTATTATTTGCACATAATAGAGTTCACAGTTATTGTGTGTCAGAAACAAGATCTGGAGAGTCTACTGTTCCCACAGCTGGAGCAACACATACACATCTGGTAAAACTGCAGCTTAAATTGTATTGTCCATAGCAATTAATCACTTACATTGTATTCTATTGATTCTCCTCCTTCTTAACTCCTACTGGTTTTTACCTTCTTCTCTTTTCTTTTTCCTCATCTGTCTTCTGCTCTCCATTTCTTACGAGTCTCACATTTCATTTTTTAGGATCTTGTCCAGAAGTGCTGGGTTTGGATGTGGACATGCGAAATTTTCTACTTGTCTTGCAGAACATTCAACCACTACATTTCAAAGAGCTCTGCACTGGTTATGAAAGCACACACATTCATTGAAATCTCAATATCTGCCTTTTACAGTGGAGAGATTATAACACAAGGTCCGTTACCCACAGTCACCAAAAAGTCAGTGGCAGAGAAAAACATGGATCTCCCATTCCATGTGGAATCCCATGGTGGACTCCAGGCAACATGGTTAGCACAAGATATACCAGTAGATGGCACTTCAGCGTTCATAGCATTGCACATGCATCTGAGGGTCTGCTACAACTGGACTTCACATGCAACTTTTAGCACAATTTTATTTCTTTTTGTTCTTGTGGTCTTTTTCCTTGTAGCTTTACTCTGCCATCATCTTTTCTTTTTTCATTTACCTTGCTGTGACACTTTTCTGTTACTTCTTCATTTCTCTCAATTTTTTTATATTTGCTATGTCTGATTTGAAAAAGAATAAAAAACCCACCCCCACCAAAAAAAAAAAAAACCAAAAAAAAAACCCCCACAAACAAACCCCAAAAAAGCACCACCACGAAAAAAACCCCAAAAAACCCACAAAAAAAAACACCAAAGAAAGAAAAATCTCATAAAGGGAATATGACTCACTGATTTTTTTTTTTTTCAGAAAAGAGTTATCTAGATCCTGACTAGTTCATTACTAAGGAGAATTGGGTGGTGGTGAGTGGAAGCAGTAAAGTTAAGTCTCAGATGTTCTGAAGACTCACCATGTATTTTTTGCTGTGTGAGGTGAAGAGCTCTCTGCTAACTTGCAGTGTATCTGCAAAGCACACTACATGTACTCAACTCTGTATGTAAGACTACCCTTGCTGCACACAGGCTGTGGCTACACACTTCAGGTTCTGGCTTTTTTTCCAGATAGGAAATGAGGATTTTGTTTGGGTTTCTGCTGTGGGCTATGGATGGGTTTTGCCCCATCAGCTCATGTGGTGCAGCTTGCCACATTGCTGACAGTGGCAAGTGCCTTTCAATTAAGGCTGAAGTTCCATCAGAGCCTGTAAGTGGAGAATGCTGGGGAGATTAATAAATGAATTGTCACAGCTTCCAGGCATTGAGTAGTTGGGTTGAGTAGTACACAAACTCTAGAGTTTGTGCGCTGTGTAAATTTGGAGCTCCAGCTCTGTATATTTATAGGGATGGGCTCAATCCCTTTTTCTTTCTCATAAAAAGAATGAAAATTAGTTTCTTTAAGGTTGAAGTCCAAATGTGGAAATACTCATTATTTGTATATCTTTAATGTCATGCATTTTAGGCTTTTTGCAGTTTGGGTGGAGTCACCATTTGATACAAGGATTTGAATTGTTCTGACTAAACCACTGTAGGTGGGAAAAGATTATGGAAAACATCCCTGAAGATCTTTATTTACTTGCTCCAGCTGGTATTATCTATTATATTTCCAAGTGTCTTGTCTTGGGCTTGGTTTTTTTTGGCTTTCCTTGCTGTCTTGACCAATCTAGCTGGTACTAGTTACTGTCTCTTTGGGAATTATTGTCACTACTAAAAACAAAAAATCGTAAATCTGAACAATAGCATCATTTTAAACTGCATTTTAACTGTTTCTCTCATTTTATTTATTTGGTTTCACTTAAAAATATAGACATTTTATGCATTTTCTTGCATTTTATCTACTACACATTCTATGCAGCACAGAGTAAATATTCTAGGGAGAGGTGCCACTTTCCTTGAACTCATTAAACGTGGTGGGAAAATAGCATTTATGGGAAATTTTAGGATCACTTAAAGATCATATAATGGAAAGACGTATTTGAGGAGGAACATTCTCTATTACTACTGACAACTGCATCCTAGCTATGTGGTGATACGGTTGTGCCTTCAAGGTTTCTTGAGGGAATTATCTTTTCAACTGGATATTCCTTTCTGATTTTGGAGTCTGCATGACTTGGAAGTAGGTAGGCATTGCCTACAGAAAGCCTGGCTCTGTCCACAAGATGATCTGTCTATAGGTGGAAGAGACTGAACTGAGGTGCTTCTTTTCTCCAGGCAGAAGCAGCTCCACCACTCAGACTCCCCTAGCAGGGCCAGTGCCCCGGCCCTTGGGACACTGCAGAGCTCACTTCTCATCAGCGCAACCTCCGTCTCCATTATCCAATGAGTTGCATAATTACCTACCTCCTATCTCTCTTATCTATGTGGTTTGCCTTTTTTGACCTTTTTTAGCAATGCTTCTAACTCAGAAATAAGATGGAAGCACATTTTGGTACCTTTGATGGCCACTGACCAACATCAGCCTTGTAGTTCCAGGTGCCTCTTAAAATATGAAGGTAATTTGGAATTAAAATGACAAGTACATTGCATGAAGCTCAGCAGAAGATTATAGAAACACTGTTATCTGAGTAAGAATACTTCAAATTGCTAAGGGATCTTGGAAAATTTATTAAAACTGTTCTTATGTAAAACATTTTGCATATAACCATCATACACTGGGTAATAATGATTTTTTAAAAAATACTGCTTTTGCTGTCGATCTCTAAAATGCTATTAAATATACAAATTAATTTCTAATTCATTTTTAAATAGTTCAAAATCTTGAAATATTAAATTTTCTATTTTTAATAATTCAAAAATCTTTCAAAACTGATGGCTAAAATTTGGATCTGGAATATGCATGCTGTGGTTTCATTTTGAGAATATCTGAGTATCTGTAGAACTCACTTATACAGTAGGAGGTACAGATACTATTACTGAGTGGCACTGAGGGAAATTCAGGAGCCTTTATGCACTCAAATCTGTACTTCAGCACCTTGGGAGACTCGTTATCCTGTAGCATCTAGGACATCTGATTAGCTCTTATCAAAGTCTATACTTCCTTCTCAGTTTTCTGACATATTAGCATTGTTCAATCCCATAGTGAAGTTGACCAAGTCCATTTAAAGATTATGAAATTAAAGAATGTAGTTGGAAATGACAGAAAATGAACCAAACCTGTGGGTTTAACACCAAATCAGTCTCTGAGCCAAACTCTATGTCTTGCACCTCTTGTTTTTCTCCACAGTGTGATAATTTCATTAGCCTGACTGTTTAGAAGTAATAAATGAATGTGAATTATACAGATGATCCCAAATGATTATGACCAAAATCCAGCCAGTAGTTTCTATTATGTATTTATATCTGTGAGGACAAAAAAAAAAAGTAAAAAAATATTAAAGAGTTAACTTGTGCAAATTATTTTTCATATAATATCTGCAAAACTCAGTCTGCCATAGAGGGTGAGATAGGCCTTGGAATTACAGGAACATTACGAAAAATGTACTGGTTTTGTCTTCAGGGAGTTATGAATTTCACATCTGATACCTTGTGAATGCCTTGGTCTATATGCAAACGCTATTATATGCTTTCACCAGAAAGCATGGAATCCTGTTTCTTCAAAGGGATAAGATACAGATGTTTCTGTGCTGGTGATTCATGGTGTAGTAAAACGTCACTGCCTGGAGAACAGCATGGCATACCGAAATTTAATTTCACCTGATTCACATTTGGAGGGAAAGAAGGAAACATTTCCATTAAAGTAAAAAAAGAAGGAAGGAAAGAAAGAAGGAAGGAAGGAAGGAAGGAAGGAAGGAAGGAAGGAAGGAAGGAAGGAAGGAAGAAAGAAAGAAAGAAAGAAAGAAAGAAAGAAAGAAAGAGAAAGAAAGAAAGAAAGGGAAAAAGAAAGAAAAGGAAAAAGAAAATTAAAGAAATAGCAGCTGTTTAAAATTTGTAGAGAGGCTTGGAATGTAGCCTTATTTGATGTGTATTGCAGGGAGAAGGAAGCAAGGAAGTAAAGGTGCAAAAGAGGTCTATGATACTGTTCTTAAGTCTGTCAGAAGAATGCAGCTATCAGAAATGCATTAGAGTGTAACCAAAATTGAGTATACTCTTTTGCCTGTGTTGCACAGACAAATACATTTGGGAAGCAGGGCTTTAGAGGCAATATTGGTATTGTTCAAATGCCTCAAGCTGAGTCTCTTAGAATTAAGGTGATTTTACTTTAGTTCCAGAATGTGGGGTTCTGTTTTCAAACACATGCACTCTGTTCCAAGTTGCTTTGTCTGCATTTGTGAATGGAGTTCACAGACCTGGGATTCAGTACAAAAGTATACTCCATGGTGATCCAGGAGTTTCAGAAATGTGATTTATAGCAAGGGGGATATGTATGCCAGACAATAAAAAACACTGAAGAGAAAGATGTTTCTGAAAATTTATTTCTCTTCTGGTTTTAGGAGCTTGTCTTTGTGGCTTCAGAGCTTCTTATACCTTTCTGTACTTAAACATCCAGACATCTTTTTTCTTCATTTAAACAACAGCCAGGGTAGCCTGTGCATTAAGAGAAGAAGCAAAACAAAACATAACAAGACAAATACACACACATGCATGCACACACACAACCCCCCTTTCTTTAGACTGAGGAAATAAAAATCACATTTCCATTTCCCAAAAACTTCTCCATGTACAAGCCTTGAAGAAAGGAAGAAAAAAGTAAAACCTCTCACTCCTGTTGTAACTATGACTCAATGTTGAAAAAGATTTGAGATTTGTAATCTTGATTTGAGATTTTTAATCTTTAAGCAGAGAGTTAAACATGATTTCATAGCTCAAGGATGGAGGCACTTACATGGCTGGGGGAAGGAGGAAGGGAAGCAACCTGGATTCTGGCTCCTGCTTCAAGCACTATTTATGCATGTTACTCAATCACAAATGCAAAATGTGTAGGCAGCCCCTGGGGCAATAACCCAGGACTTCCTCTTCAAAAGGTGCACTATTAGGGTTGCAAATTATCCTCTCTCAATGAATCTTGCTTCCTGTCCAGTACAGAAGTATGGCTTCAGCAGGCATGACAGACAGTTCTCCAGCCTGAGCTTCACCTTGAGTTAGTGCTGGATGCACTCTTGGGAGATGTGGGAAAGATCGCCTCAGAAAGAGACTGGCAGTGAACCTGCATCTCCCAATTCAAGAACAAGTGCCTTATCTACAAGTAAGATATTATGTAAAATGTTGGCTACTGTGCTTCCACAACCTCTGGACGTGTTTCTGGGAGAAAGTCTCTGGGGCTGTTGTGATTCATGATGAGGCTAGTCTATGGTAGGCATGCTCAGAAGATGCTTACTTCAGAAGCCTCTAAGAATATGCCACACCTGTACATCACAATCAGGCTTTGATGCAAGGTAGGTTTCAAGATTTTCAGCTGTATAGAAATAGCAGCAGCAATGAGAGATGCAGTTTCAGAACTTTTAAATAATTTTACCAGCAAAAACCTGATGTAGTTTTTTGTGGCCATTTAGTATACAAGTAAATATATCTTCTTGGAATTTTTGTTTCTTTTTTGAATTTGTCCATTGGTGGTGTTCCCAAAGTTATTTTGTGAACCAGCAGCATGACATAAAACTAGAACCCAGAAATCCTGCTCTGCTACAGTCTCTCTATAAGACATGTAAATATATTTACAATTAAAACCAATATTTTAATGTTGTTGTTTTGTTGGAAATGAAGTAGCTGGCATCTAACTTACTATAGGAAAAATCTTCTCTCATAGTCATTCTATCTATTAAACAGGTTGTTTTTCTGTCGTTGACATGTATTTATTAGTTCCCTGAGTGGCTTTCCAATAGATTCTTTTTCCATATCTTTGTTCTCCTGGCCCCTGTTCTCTTTTATTTTGGGTTCTATTCCCTCAGAACAAAATCCTTCTCCCTTTACTCTACTCACCATGTATTTCCTTCCAAAGAGACTATTTGTCTAAATGAGGTAACAGAAGGTAACATGAGGTAACAGAAGGGCAAATATTTTTGCTATCACTGTGAATACAATATTATAAACTCATGCTTGTAGTTTTTATATATTCAGAGATGAATAAATTATGTTTGCTTTGGGTGATGCTAAACAATCAATTACAAACTAGAATTTTATATATAGTAGAAAATACACAGAAGACTATAGCAGGAAATTCTTCAAATATTTGTATTTAAACTAAAAGGGTAAATAACTTCACTTAAACCTCAGTTCAGAAAAGTACTTAAAATGTATTGAAATATGAAATGAAAATCCATTTAATAAGATGCATAAGTAAATTGTTATGTTTCATGTAATATGATAGAGAAATTTTTGTAAGTAGGGCCTTTTTTGTGATAACAACATGACCAGGTAGCACTGAACGGGATTTTGGTTCCTGCTGTGCTTATGCAGCTTACCTTTCCTCAATTCACTGTTGTAGTAGCCAGTCTCAAACAGTGTCCAGTCTTAATATAGGTTGACCAAAAAGAACTTCTGAATTAAACTTCCTCTTGGGAGAAAAATAATTTCCAAGTGATAGTGTGCTCTCAGACTGTTTGTTGGATTTCTTTTTTTTTTTCTTTGCTATTTATTACACATCTTGAATTTGAGCAAATAGATCCTGCTTTGCTTTTTTCCTATTGGTCATCTAAATGGATAGATGACCAATAGATAAAAATGACAGATGACCAATGGACAAAAATTCAAATGCATATTCGAATTCTCCTAGAAATATGAAAGTAAAAGATGTCTAAAAAAGTGTGAGGCAGCAGAGGGAAGAGATGCCATCCAAAGGGATCTGGACAGGCTTGAGAGGTGGGACCATGCAAACATCAGGGCAAATGCAAGGTTCTACACCCAGATCATGGCAATTTCAGACACATCCACAGGTTGGGCAGAGAAGTGAGTGAGAGAGAGTCCTTCCCCTGTGGGGAAGGACTTGGGGGTGGGGGCAGATGAAAAACTCACCATGAGCCCTCAGTGAGTGCTCCCAGCCCAGAAAGCCATGGGAATCGTGGGCTGCATCCAAAGCAGCATTGGCCAGCAGACTCTGCTCTGCTCTGCTGAGACCCCACCTGGAGCACTGCGTCCAGCTCTGGGGTCCTCAATATAAGAGGGACATGGAACTGCTAGAGCAAGTCCAGTGGACAGTTCATGAGGTTTGTAAGATGACTGGAGTGTATCTCCTATGAAAACAGGCTGAAAAAGAGGGGGTTGTTCAGCCTAGAGAAGAGAAGGCTGTGAGGCCTGAAAAGGTTGTGAGGCCTCTTCTTCAGGTCTGTGAGGCCTGAAAAAGAGAGGCCTCACAGACACCTTCCAGTATCTGAAGGGGCCTACAGAGAAGCTGGAGAGGGATCTCTGACTGGAGAACTGGAGTGACAGGGCAAGGAGGAATGGGTGCACACTGAAAGAGGAGAAATTGAGACTAGGTGTTAGGAAGAAATTCTTTACTGTGAGGGTGGTGGAATACTGGAACAGTTGCCCAAAGAAGCCATGCATGCCCAATCCCTGGCAGTGTTCAAGGCCAGGCTGGGTGGGGCACTGACCAACCTGGTCCAGTGAAAGATATCCCTGCCCATGGTAGAGGAGTTGAAACTAGACAATTTTAAGGTCTGTTCTAACCCAAAACATTTTGTGGTTCTATGAAATTACAGACTTCTTATTGAGAGGATTGAAAGTGGAAAAAAATGACTAATCTCTTCTCCTCTATCAGTGTACTTAAACAGTAATGAACTGGAGACATTGTCCATATCTGAAAAGAGGGTTTCTTATATCAGTGTGAGCTGAAAGCTTTGGCCTTAAGTGGTGTCGCATGGTGCAAAAGAATCCAGAGGACTAAAACCATTCAGACCAAAAGACTGAGGACTGCCTCTAGGGAAAATTCCACTTTTTATTTTTTTTTTTCACTCATCATTTATTTACAAATACACATTATAACTTTTATATACATTGCACATTTACATGGTAGAAAAGTACAAAACTATATATTTAAATGAATTTATATTTAACTCGCCATGTTTGAAAATATAAAATTGCATCAGAAAAAAAGTATTATGAAAAGCAAGAAACTTGAACTGATAAAGCTTTGATATAACTTTTATCAACACACTGGTTGGGAAAGAAAATTTTGAAAGCGGTACTGCAAGACCATCTTAAAGGAAACACCTGATAAAACACTTATGCACATGACAAAAAATTAAAACAATAAAAATGAAATAAAACCTTTATTCTTATTACAGTTAGGCCTGTAGATGTTATCGAACTTCACAATCCAATTTCTTTGGGTTCAATATTGGTATAGTACAGTATAAATTCTCGATACACTGAGATCATTTCAGTACACAATGTGATGAGAAGTAGAGAAAATGAAGTGTAAGAAGTTTCCTTAAAGATTGCCTCACTGCACCTTGACAGTATACTTTAGTCAGTTACAATGCCTTTTGGTCAGTCAAGATTCCTTGTAAACAAAAACACAGGGATCTTTTATGCACAGAACCGGCAAAAAGAAAATCCAATAAATAAACATAACAGAAACTGACATGCAAATTTGTTAAAGTGGAAAAGAGTTAACATCAGTGAAACGAAGAGATGAGATCGTGTGGGTAGGCTCTAAGGAATGGACTTTTACAGTTTACAAGAAAAAAGAAAAGCTTTACTTTACAAGCAAGAGACCTCACAATAAATAACACTGCTCTTCCCGTAACGAATAAATTTCTTCAAAAAACAAGGTGTACGGTCAACCAGACATTTTATGTATAAATTATAAAACATGACACAGTATAAATAAATGTCTACGAGACTCAACTATATGTATACTTTTTTTTTCTCCCCAAAATAAATAAGCATACACTTATTTACAGTACGGACATTGATTTTGTGCCCAATGGCTGTTTCAATAGTGATGGAGGTTTTACCACTCTAGAATGGAAGATATAGGAAAGTTGTAGTCCTGGTCTTCATCTTCCTCTTCATCCTCTGGGTCTTCATTAATTGCTAGATGGGGGAATACAGGGGAGCTGTTGTTTAAATTAGGACAACAACAGCGCAGAAGCAGCTCAGTGCATGTTTTGAAAGCCCTCTGAACAGCCATAATACAGCGTTGCATTTTATGCGACTTGTAGTGAGATGCTCTTTGGCATCTGCTGTTATGCAATAAGGTTTTTTACACAAAATCTATGAAGTCATAACTGCAGAAAGTTCTGAAGAATCAATGGCTCAGGTTTTATTGGCAGATTCCTGAAATCAAATAAAAAGCGCTCTGGTGTTTTAGTTTAATTGCTTTGTGTCCTTCATTCAGAGTTAGTAGAGGCAACTGTGCTAAACCAGGTGCCACGTACTACCTTTAAGCTTGTTCTTTTGGACCGAGTTAAGAGTTTATCCAGGTGTTAATAAAGCAATCAGCAAAGCACATGAGAGCAGACAAAGTACAAAAAAAGTCATTAGAATTACACTCCTCGGGCAACCCCTTTCTGATAGAATGGCTTGTCCTTGGAACATCCCCAAAAACTCCAACTTGAAGGCCAGCTCGTTGTTGGAGATCTATTGCATTTTATCAGCAACCAAAGTGTGTGCGTGAAAGATAGTTACTTATATTCTACTGTACCTTGAATCAATAAATCAATCTTTCTTATGTTTAAAGGTGTAAGTCTTCGTTACCTAGGTATCGCCTTCAGAAGCCTTAAGTGTCTGCAGAGTTAAAAATCTCACTTACAGTTGCAAGATCCAGAGTGCTTAACTTCTAGAAGCACACCCATGGAGCAAGCTGCCTCTTTCATGGCACACTCGCTTGGGTAAGTTGTGTTATCGCTGGCACACACTGCTTCTTCTGACTTGCTTTCAGGGCATAGCTCATCACAGAGGGCACACCGACCTCTGCCAACCTTAAAATCCCACAAGCATTTCTTCCCAGCACTGCATTGAATGTCTTCACAGGATTTGGCTTCTAAAAATATACACAGAATACTAGAGGTAAGTGAGAAGACAAAGCAAAAGGCAAAGCAAAGACAAGCAACCCCAAAACCTCCCTTTCCCCTGTGAACTGTGAAGAGAGGAAGCTCAGGTATAGTAGATGTGATGATACTTGCTGATTTTGCTCAAGCAAGTATTCCCTTGGACAACAATGCCTGTCTATGTGGGGGAGGAAAGACAGCTGTGCCAGCAAAGCTTGGCCCTGGGAATACAGAATTACATTTGCCTATTGTACATGACTTTCCTGCTCCATTTCATGTCAGTGGAAATTTGGCTCCCCAAATTAGTGGTAAATGCAGGATTTGTCAACAGGTCCAGCATTTCTAAATCTATTATTTTTAAACTAACCCACAGACAGCAGTTGTCTGCAAGATTTGAAAGGGAATTCACCTCAACCTATGCCAACTAAAAGCAACCTGAGACTCACCCAAATTCCCCCAGCAGTTTTGGGGAGCAGAGGCTGCCCTGCAGGTGCTTCTTCATAATACACTGCACTATCAATCCCTTCTGGAATCACTTCCAACACAGACTGTCAGGTTGCACAGAAATTATTTGCCTATCTTCACCCACCCACTGTCTCCAAAGCCCACAATTATTTCTAAAGAGGAAAAAGTGATCAGATGTTTTCAATTAAGTTAACGTAGTCTTTGCCAAGACCACTTGAAGACAATTGTTTCCAGGAATACAGACCCACTGAATAAGGTGACCTTATCACATCGTAACCACCTCATCACTATTTCAGGGAGGCTATTTCTCCATTGGATACTAATGTCAGCACTCACAGCCATAGCAGGATCAGGCCCTCTTCTCCCTCATGCCTACTGCAATCTTTTCCAGGACTAAGTTCACCCTGGCTCTCCTCTTCTGGGAGGGGAGCACTAACCCAAGCTGCTGAGGTCTCTCTTCCTCCCCAGCACTAACCACATCCATCCACTTACACACACTGGATACTCTGAAACAGGTGACTGAGGAAGCCCCCCATACTCAGTCTCCTCCAAAGATACTCACTGACGCATTTTCCTTCGTAGGCTAATCCAATGGATCTTCCCAGGAGGCAGGTAGCTTTCCTCAGGTGGCAGGCACTGGCATAAGTTATGCCATCATTCCCACAGAGATACTGTTCAGGGGAGGTAGGCTCTGGACAAATTCGGTTACATGTCACGCAGTAGGCATTGTTGGTTTGGTCAACCACACATGTGGAGCTGCCTGGGCATAAGACATCTCTGCAGGTCTCTGAAATACAGACAGAAACACAGTGATTAGTAGAAGATATGAGGATCCCAGTGAGGAATGTATAGGTGACAAGAACAAATGACCATATAAAAGCCTTCAGCAGCTCTCCTTGTTTAAGGGCTGCTGGAGGATGCCTTCATATCTCAGGGTAGCTGTGTGAACACAAGTGCTGCCAGACTATGGGAAGCTCTCAGTTTAGCTACATCCTTCTCTGCTGAGCATGGTCTAGTTACCCTCTCCCAACCTGGTTCCTATGAGGAAGTACATCCAACATCTGCTCCCTACTCTCAGACAGATACCCTTCGGCGTTTGAGGGAGATTGGATTAGATTTGCAAACCTACTTTTGCATTTGCCCTGATACTGGACTTCAAGTTCGGGCTGTTCTTTACATCTGGCTTTGAGAAGGGCGCACTCGTTCCTGTAGGTTTTCCCATCTAAGCCACACACAGGGCCCTTCCAAGTGATATTAGAGCAATCCGGAGCACAAACACACCGAGGTTTGTTCTTCTTGTTCATTTTACATTTCTTCCCGGGTCCACAGTCCACATTCTCGCATGTTTCTGATGGAAGGAAAGAGGCACCACTTTAGTACCAAGCGTGCAGAAGAGACCTGGTGTCAAAACTGCTTAAAGAAAAAAAGGTACCGTGAACCCAGAGCACAGAGCAAAAACACCGTTCCCTCCCGTTCCAGGACACGCAGCTCGAGGTAAATTCCCTCCGCCACTGAAGGCAGGGGGGAGAGAGGGTCGCTCCCCTCCTCCTCGTGGTGTGCAAGGCAGCGGGCAGAAATGGGGGTCCCCCCCGCGATCCCGGGGCTGGTACGAGACTCCCTC
>VXBC01007349.1:3123-24241 GCA_013399945.1 Ploceus nigricollis
TCTTTTCTTTTCTTTTCTTTTCTTTTCTTTTCTTTTCTTTTCTTTTCTTTTCTTTTCTTTTCTTTTCTTTTCTTTTCTTTTCTTTTCTTTTCTTCTTTTTTCTTTTTTTCCCTTCCCCTGCCGCCCCCCACCTTTTACTATAAATACAGCTCTTATGCCTTCCCTTGAACATTTTATAATAATTTTACAAAGCTATGCTTTGGGCCTCATTCCTCCTTCCTCCCCTTGAAAAAAAAGAGTCATAAATGGGACATACAAGCACCTGGTTTCCCTGAGAGAACACAAATTTTAGGTAGCTGCTGCTAATTTCACATGTCCTAAAGTGCAACCCTTATCAGATTCAGCTAAAGTAAATCAAGGTGCAAACAGACAGTAGGAAATAGCCTTGTTTTGACAGGAACAGGAATAACCTGGAATGCGTTTGTTCCTGAATGAAGCAAAGGCAGATACTGATTGAGTCCAGCTCACCGGGATGATTCAAATTAAGAAGCAGATTTAGGTCTTGCTGCTCAGATCTCAGCCACAGAAACTTTTCTGAGCGCTTGCATGCAAAGCTGCTTGTATCCCTTGCAAGTGTGCACTCAGGGCAGTTTTTCTGCTTGTCAGAAGACAGAAACAGCTCAGAAATAGCTCAAAGATACAAATAAAAGCTGTCAAAATTGTGTTTGAAAGACACAAATAGAGGCTGTCAATTGTTTGTTTGTTTGTTTGTTTGTTTCCAAGAGGGCAAACAGGGACAATACAACCCTGGGATAAGGGTCAGAGAGAAGAGCTGGGAGAAAAAGGCAATGAGAGGAAACTGAAAACAAGAAAGTTCAGAAGGAAATAAATTTGTAACCCTAAAGGAGATATTCTTCAGAGCTGAAATAAATGCAGGACTCCTAAAACTCAGCAGGCCTTTACTGTCTGTATACATTTATTAAACCCAGTGAGAAAAGGCACAGCTCATTTCCCTCGAAGGTCTGGGCTCGCATCTGTGCTGAACAGTAAAGAAAAAAACAGAGATTCCTACTGCCAGTCTGGAGCTGCTAAATAATTAGAACATCCTTATTAGCCACTATGCCCTCAAGAAGCTTATCAAAAGTCATAGAAAGAACCTAACTTATATTTCTGACTGTAAAGATGTTTATTTAAATAGATACCATTATTCAGGATTTTTTTTTCAATGGGGGTAAGAAACATAATCAAGCACACTATAAATGGCATATTCTCTTAACATACTCTTGCAGTTGTTCCATGATCTGCTGTTCAAAATTCTCCAAATTTCAAAGAGGCTACAGGCTCTAGATCTACAAGACCAGCCTTTGTAAGAAAGTTTTGAAATACTGAATATTTTCAAATATATGATCTGCTTTTCCCACTTATATTTTTGCATTCATAGACTATAAATATCAAGGAACTCTTGCTACTTTTGCCTGTTTCTGCCAAAGTTTCTGTGTGTGGGTTTGACACCTAAAATTAGGTGAAGGAAAGAAGATGCAATCCCTTTTCCCTCCTTGTCAGGGAGTATCCCTTCTCAGGAATATAAGAGCTATTTTCATTCTAGAAATGATTGACTTATCCCCTTCAAGTGGCAAGTATCAACTGGAAACAATTACCTTTAGAAAGAGGAAGTTTTCAATTTTAGGATGAGTGAGCACCATCTGTAATTTTGTGCCTTCAGGCTGCCTTAACTAAAAAGTTCAATAAGTTAAAGCCAGGAAAAGGGAAGAGGGAAAAAAAAACCAAACCAAGACAAAAAAAACCCCCAAAACTTTAATTATTTCCAGCAAAACTAGTCTTTTAGCCTTTTGTTTGCACACAGATATTATGCTTGTGGGATGGTTGTAAGTTGTGGGGTTTTTTTAACATTTTCTGAGTTTGTTTGAAGTGTTAGTGCTACAGCATTGTCAGGATGAAGTCCAGATGTCATCATTTTGAAGTCCAGGGCATATGATGGATAATCCTCCACACTGTTTATAAACAGAGGGCAAACACAGAGCCAACATAACAGCCTGGCTTGTCTTGCATTCTAGAAACATTTAAAAAAATACAACAGATATTGCTTCATTCAGAAGAGAGTTCTAGAAATTCCATTTTTAAAAAATACCATTTTACATAAGAAAAAAGGCCCCAAATATTCACACAGAAATACTTGCCCCTCACACAAAGGAAACATTTCTTTTTTGATCTTCATACAAAGCATTTCAGCAACTGGCAAACTGCAAAACCTATCACTTCAGTTAGAACAGATAACTGAAAATGGGGGCTCTTATCTGAATCTTATCCTAACTCCAGAATATAAACACATTGTTGGTCTGCAAAGAGGGCCTGGCAATACCACAAAACACAAAACCCGATTTTCTGAGATGGCTTTCAATCCCACTGTTTAGGACAGGACTGGAATTACCATTTTCATACACAAAGCATGGTTCTGAAGTGTTTTAACCCTTCACATCACCAGAGTTAAAACAATTTTTACTTTCTTTTTAAATAGATGCAAAGAAATTAGGTGAATTTTATGCATTAAGGCAAAGGGGTTTGCTAATATTTTATATTATTACGTTATACCTTATAATTGCCAATCTTATTCAGGCCTTATTTACACCTTAGAATTGCTGATTTTATTCAGGCATCAGTGAATTTTTTTCCCCATCTATTGTTTGCTTGCTTTTTCTAAGAACATTTTAAATTTCTGGATGTCTTATAAACCCCATTCACCCTCTACTTTCCCCAAGTGCAATTCTTAGCTAAAGAACTGCATAAAATTGGTTGGCATCAAGGTTTAGATGCTACATCCAAGCATTCTTTATCTGATCATGCATGAAATTCATCTGGTTTGGATTTTTTTGTTGGTTTTTTTTTGGGTTTTGGGTGGTTTTAATTTGCTGTGGTGTTTTTCCTGTTGAATTGGTCATATTGTCTCACTCTCAAGGGTTTTTTAGCACAGCCACAAAGTGGAGTTCCCAGCCCTCAGATATTCAAGGGTGGGGAGGAGGAAACAAGAGGCAAATACAGAAGTGATGTGACCCAAGGGCTGTTCTTTCCTGGGGAAGGGGAAGACCTTGATCCACAATTAGGTACAGAGACCTTGTAACTTGGCAAAGAAAACAAGGCCAGAAAAGATAAAGAACTAAGCAGGATTTCTCTGTTCCTTTTGTTTGCATGCCATTGTGGGGCCTGACATATTCCATTTTCTGCCAGTTCTTTGCTTCATCCTATTATCATTACCCTTGAACTTAATGGTCTTCATCCCATAACAGCAGTGCCTCTAAAGGAACAATGCTGCACATCAAGACACAATTTGCTCTTTTGCTGATGGTAAAAGCCTCTTAAGGGAACCAGGAAGAAGCTTCTTAAAACACATATGGAAACATTAATGTGTCGGAATGAAAGGAAACATTCTGAAATTTTCAAAAGCTTAGTTCACATTTTAATCAGTTTTGGGTGTATAGTAGCTTACTTGTCATTAAAATAATGCAAGAAAGGCATCAAAATATTTTTTTAAAGTTCTATCCTGCTTGCTTTCAGTGAGAGCTGCTTTCTAAACTTCCAAGTCAGCTGTGTAAGAGTGTAATGTTACCATCTGGATAATGCCTTGGGATTCAGCTCTCTAACTCCCTCTGTCTCCACAGCAGCTCTCCCAAAACCCCAACAATGCCCTTCGGGTCCTTCCCAAGGACCCCTTACCCTGTTCCCAGGAATGGTTTGGGGTGGTATAGAATAAACTCCAGGTCCTGGCTGTGAGCCCTCGTGGCCACTGCAAAAATTAAACCTCTCCTGGCTGGAACCAGGACTCCCTGTTTTATAATTTTGCATTTTCACACAACCCCAAGAAGGGTTTGGGACAGTCCTTCCAGACTCTGTGCCTCCCTCTGAGCCACTCTGTCACCGTGCCCTTCCTCACCCATAAAAAGGAGACACAATAAATTGGAAAAATTTATTGGGCTGAGATTAGGACAGGGAGATTACCAGTTACTATCACAGGCAAAGCAACCTGGGAAAAATTAAATTTATTGCCAAATAAAATTCATTTGGACAGAGAGAAATCAAGACAAATTGAAATAGCAGCTTCTACCCACTCCATATCCACAGCTCCTTCAGGGATGTTCACCTGCTCCACCAGGGTCTTCAGGCAGCTGAGGCAAAGCTTTCACTGTATGAAAGCAGTGCTTGAGCTCAGCAGTGTGTTTTAATGCTTTTATCAGAAGCATCTGAGAACAGACTGCAGCATGAACAGAGCCCCGTTAACACCACTCTTCTCACACCTAGTCAAAGTGCAGGGAGAAGAATAAAACCAGGGAACTTTCCCTTACTTTAAATACTCTCAGCATGCCTGGTTTACACGAATTCCTTTTTAAGAACCGAGTATCAGCTGAGACAGAAGATCTGACACTTCAGTCTGACCCAGCATTCAGCTCTTACGTAAGTTTTCATTTCTGTTTACACTATTTTCCTCTCCTCCTCCTCTGCATCACTCGTCCATATCCTTCTGCAATTCAATTTGGTTTCAAGTTATGTAAAATGTTTTCATTACTCACATCTATGAGCTATCATCTGAGTGTGCAATACTGTTCCAGGCCACAGAGTCCCCAGAGAACACAAACCCTCAAGAGAAATGGGATTTCTTTGATGTCACTGCACCAGGAGGAGGAAAGTGGCCAAGGCATCCTTTGGAACCACCCCACTCAACCAGGATGCTTCATTTCCAAGTGTCCTATTTGCAGCCAACTCACAAGGACATGAGGCAGTTCTGAAGTCCTGGGTATTTTCTTTTTAAGTACACCACCGTTATTCAAACCAGCCAAATGTTTTTTCTTATTGATAAGTGCTGAAACAATTTAAAAACTTGCTACATATAAGGATGCAATTGACAGGCAGCAGACAATCCAAATTCCACAGAAATTTTAGTAGGAATAAGGACATTAATAATCCTCTCACAGAATTCTAAAATTAGTGAATTTATTGCATGTCCTGAGTAGCTAAGACTCCCAGGAAGCACAAGTTACAACATGAACATAAACTGTGAGTAAAGATAAAGACATTAGACTGAAAGTTCAAAAATCTGTTCTCTATGTTTTTCTTTTTTAAAGGATTAATTTGACAAGATCAGCTTTAACACAACGATCTTAAAGACAGGGTTACAGATCATGAACTCCAGAATCTCCTCACAGAAGTTTGTCTGGGGATTTTATTCAGGAGCAGAAAACATCTATTCAACACCTCCTTTTACCTGTTGCTAAAGTACAACCTCCTCCCAAGTGTGACAGCACTAAAAGCAGGAAAGGACCTGGCTCTGTATGAGCCCTGCTCAGCAATAACAAAAACATTTCTATATCATCAACGCTGTGCTCAGCACAAATCCAAAATGCAGCCCCACACCAGCCACTGGGAAGAAAATTACCTCAGCCAAAACAAGCACACATGCAAAAAAGCTTCAGAAGATGACTAATACATGTACATAAACACATGCATATATATATATAAATATCTGGGATTTGTTGGCTGTTTAAAATGTTTTAACCTTTAAATAGGCTTTCTGTTGTTTTTGTTTTTGTTTTTTTTTGCATATGACAAAGGCTTGAAAAGGCTGGTCTTATTCATGCCCTCCTAAGAAAGAGTTGTTGATATTATGAGGTCTGAGTGCCTCCTCGAGAGCTGGCAGAGGTACAGAGATCCAGCCAGGGATGCAATGAACTTTGCTGCTCCAGCCCTGCTGTCCTGGCAGAGGATGCTCTCCTGCCCATTGTCCCGCTGGCAAGGAGCAGCCGCTCTCCCAGCTCGTGCTGGCCTCTCAGCTGGACACCAGCTCCAACCCAGCCTGGTCAAACCAAGTGAGATCCAGCCTCCCAACACATTTTACATTGTCAAAACTGAGGAAGAGACCAAGTTTCTGCATTNAAGCACACATGCAAAAAAGCTTCAGAAGATGACTAATACATGTACATAAACACATGCATATATATATATAAATATCTGGGATTTGTTGGCTGTTTAAAATGTTTTAACCTTTAAATAGGCTTTCTGTTGTTTTTGTTTTTGTTTTTTTTTGCATATGACAAAGGCTTGAAAAGGCTGGTCTTATTCATGCCCTCCTAAGAAAGAGTTGTTGATATTATGAGGTCTGAGTGCCTCCTCGAGAGCTGGCAGAGGTACAGAGATCCAGCCAGGGATGCAATGAACTTGCTGCTCCAGCCCTGCTGTCCTGGCAGAGGATGCTCTCCTGCCCATTGTCCCGCTGGCAAGGAGCAGCCGCTCTCCCAGCTCGTGCTGGCCTCTCAGCTGGACACCAGCTCCAACCCAGCCTGGTCAAACCAAGTGAGATCCAGCCTCCCAACACATTTTACATTGTCAAAACTGAGGAAGAGACCAAGTTTCTGCATTTCAACCTGGGCAGTTCACAGCTATTTCAGTTAAGCCTGGGCTCATTTGTGATGCAAATCATCTACTTCGTGTTTTCAACTGGCACCCTTTACAGTGGAGGGAAACCAGCCTTTAGCAAAGGAGAGTGGGGGCCAGAAATAACTTCAGTAGGCACAGTGAGAGTTATCTGGAGTAACAACTTCAAGAGGAATGAACTGTGCAATTACAGGAGAGAAGAAGTTGCTAAATTGGGAGATACTGACTCCCTCCGAGGCAGAGACACCGTGCAGAGAGACCCAGACGAATGAGAGGGCTGGGAATCACCAGCTGTGATTTTAGGAAAGGTTTCTTCACTGACAAGGTGGTTAAGCACTTGGATAGGCTCCCCAGGGAATGGTCTCAGCATCAATGTGCCAGAGCTCAAGAAGTGTTTGGACACCACTCCCAGGGATGCACACGCTGGGATTGTTGGGGGGTCTGTGCAGGACCAGGAGCTGGATTCAACGATCCTTATGGGTTCCTTCCCACTCAGGATATTCTATGTTTCTATAATTCCATGATTCTCACTTTTGGGAGCAGCCTCCCTGAAACTGAACCAGGAGGATTTCTTGTTGCTGTATGGAGTTTTGCATCATGAGATTGTTGTTATTGAGTGTTTATATATTTGTTTATCCAAAATAGAGGCCACTGCCCTTGGCACTGCCCATAGTTTGCCCTGATACTGGTTTGCCTGGAACAGGATGTACGTGCACACCTCTGGCAGAGAACCCACGTGCCCAGGATCAGCTCCCACCTGGCACAAAAGCAGAATGTTTAATCTGGGATCCTGCTTCACCCACCAACTTGCCATATTGACAGGAATTATCTTGTTAGAGGAACAGGCAACAAAACCATAAATCTTGTCTTGCAGAGAGAACTCCATGCCTGAGGAAGGCTGTGTGACCTCTCTTTCTGCCATGAAGGATCCCATGTTTGGGCAAAACATCTGCTTGGAATGGCTGCCTGCATGTCAGAGTCCTCTCCCTACCCTATTTCTTGAACATTTTGACAGGCTATTATTTTTTCCCTCATCCCATAGGATTTTATGGTGGGAAGAGGGGGGGAGAGGTGATTATATGATTTTGTTTGAAATTTCAGAGCAGCTTTAATACTGATGAATTTGCCAAGAAAACTGTATGACAGCAAATATAACACAGCATTTTTCCCCATGTTTTATACGAATTAACATAATACACATTTCTAACCTGCTAATCCATGTCTGACTGCCATTCCCAGGTCTGAACAAGCAGGACACAGTGCTGTGGAATTCCAAAGTGCCTGATGTTTACAAGCAACCTGTATATGGCGTTTTTCACTGTAATTTTTCACAAGAAGAAAATGCATTTTCTTCTCAGCTGATAAAGATGTTTCTGCAAACACTGAACTATTTGTCAATCTTTTAATCCAGTAAAACCCAGTAGCAGGTCATTACCTTGTTGTTGTGTATGCACATCAGCTACTGTAAATTATAATTTTTATAAACACTCAATGCTTTCCTTTACTCTCTCAAGTCTGAGTGATGAAAAACCAATGATCACTGCACACACAAGTAGATCAGCTGTCTAATAAGTCTGGAAATTGCAGGAAATTTATGACTTCACTTTCTCCTGTGCTTTTTGTGTTTTTATTCCCATTAACGAACTCTCTGTTTTCAATAGTTACCACTCATCTCATATTTGCCACTGCAGACAAGAGGAAACTCCAATTCTATCATCATCCATTAACCAAACTGCCTTTCTCCCTTGCAATGATTCTTAACACATTGCTTAAAAAGAAAATATTACCAAAGATCTTCTCTAAAGCATGGTTTAACGTTGAAAAAATACCACTTTTAAAATATTAACATTATTAAAGCATGGCTGAGCGAGGTCTGGTTTCTCAGGCAAGCTCCAATTTTGCACCACCTCATTTAAATCCACACAGGCCAAGAGATGCCAGTGGGAAAGAGACCAAGCACAAGAGTGGGACTTTATGAATTCTGATCTGTAATTGAAGCTGTTATTTTACTTAAGTGTTCAAAATACTTGGTCACAATGCCTAAAACAAATCTGGCATTTAAAGTGCAGGGCCTTCCACACTGGGCAGATCTCCTGAGGCTGACATAAGAATACATTATTTCAAATCCAGCTTCTGTTTCGAGCCTCTTTTCCTTCCCTATTTCGATTAATTATTTGTATGTATTTTAATGTACTATTTCATTTTTAATGTGCAGACTCTACTGGTACTGCAATATGACTTTCATTGCCAATACTGAATTAATTCTAATTAATTAATATAAAATGTGAGTAACAAAAATACTGGGAAAAATAAAAGCTGCTGGTAAAATGGATGAGGCAAACTAAATATCCATAGAAGACAGATTTAACCTTTATCTCCATGGCTGTGATAGCAATACTGGCCATGAATCTCACTTATGAGATTACTAATAATGGATATAATTTGTTGATGGTTTGAGCAAATTAATTAGGAGCAAGTGAACTGATGATGTGAATGAAGCACCTCTAGAACTAAGCTACAGATCAATGACAGAATAACCATTTGAATAGCTACTCCTCTCTGTGTGATGAAGAGCAACTGGCCCTGCCAAGGATCACAAAAATAGATTGATATCATTTTAAACAATGCCAAATGCTGCAACTCAGAGCAGGATGGATGGAAGGTGCTCCAATTGTGAAGAGGGAAGTTACAGAACATTCTTTGCTCACGGATGAAACACAGAATTCTATGAGAAGAACATTTCCCATAAAGAATTATAGGAGAATTATATGGAGAAGGAGAACAGAGCAATTCTGGGCCTCTCTACCAGCAGGACCTGGCTCTGTCCCTTAGGCACTAATTCAGGCTCTCCAGTGGCTCTCCAGAGGTTCTGAGAGTTATGGAATCAGAGGTGGCAATGGTCAGTGTTCTACATGCCCCCATCAATAATCAGTGTCCTCTATCCCCCCATCAACTTGCATCATTTGTACACTTTGTATTTTCACCTGCACAGGTCAGTGGTTTCAGGAAACAGGTAACAGTCAGTAGGAACCTGTCTATAAAAACATCACTATTACTCCTTTAGATCAATCTAATATATGATTTCTTTCTCAGGAGAAAATGAAAAAAGTGTGTAAGACTTTGCTTTAGATAAAGGGGGGATAATTTAGATATAAAGTACATAGGGATGGTGCCAATCTCCTCAGTTTTGATGTCAGACCTGAAATATTCTTATATACAATGACATCTTTATGATCCAGGGACATGTAAGCCTTAAGGGTGGCACTCCCTGAGATAGGAAATCATGTGCCTATTGTATTTTCCAGGCTAAACATTTTTCAAAACTAGGGAGAAAAAAATCTTCTTTAACCTCTTCCTGTGCTCACAATTTAAATCTACCCAGTTTTCTTTCTCTCTCCCTTAAAAGCACTTGAGCTCTGCCATCTTTGCTTAGGATGAAGTGCAGTTGACTTCATTAATAGTGCCAGTTATTTTCCATAGAGTGAAACACAAGTAAGACAGATTATATTGCCTGTCCTCAGCTGCACTTTGTACTGCAGCTTTTTTTTCCTCTTTTCAAATGCAAGGTGTGAATGCAAAACAATTGCTGAGTGGGCTGTTTTGTATCCTAACAAAATATAGTGAGTGACAAGGGAGTTTTATGGTATAAAAGGAAAATAAATAAAAGAAACATGCAGTACTTGGAATGGAAGGCACTATAGAGCAGCAGAGAAAGGAAATGATCCTTTAGGAATCTACCACGTGTACTGTTATGCTGTAAGTATTTAATAATATTTCTGGGGAGAAAGAAAATGACATTTTTCCAGTCATTTTGCTGGCACCTTATCTTTCCAATTAAATTTTAATAACAAATGGAGTTCCTTCAATATGCTTCAGTCAATTCCATGGACACATGTCATTCCTGTTTTAAATTCCATGTCCTCTAATAAGGCTTTTAATACATCTACTTATGGGAAATAGAGAGGAGCAAGAGTTCAGATCATAAATTTGAGTTATTGTCTCATCATCAACTTCGACGCAGTGACAACAATTGACATCACTGGTAGTTTTGTCCATGTTATTCATTATTCCACTCTGTGTGGTTGGGAAAAGGGGATGTTTCCCAATTGACTAATGGCTTTAGTAGCCTCCCTTGCATATATATTTTTCAAGGTTTCCAGAAGTCTTCAGGTTCAGCTGCCAAAAACTGAAACCAAGCTGAAATTATAATCAGCTCCTGTTCCAAGCCTAGCTCCATTTCAATATCTCCTTAGGAGAGGATAAATAAAACAGCAACAAAGAGCTGGAGGGAGGAAGGTGAAGGACCAGAATCAAGATTGCCAGCTGTGGGCACCCACTGCGAAAATACTTAGACAAAAACTAGAGACTACCTCTCAGTTCCTCCAACNTACTGCAGCTTTTTTTTCCTCTTTTCAAATGCAAGGTGTGAATGCAAAACAATTGCTGAGTGGGCTGTTTTGTATCCTAACAAAATATAGTGAGTGACAAGGGAGTTTTATGGTATAAAAGGAAAATAAATAAAAGAAACATGCAGTACTTGGAATGGAAGGCACTATAGAGCAGCAGAGAAAGGAAATGATCCTTTAGGAATCTACCACGTGTACTGTTATGCTGTAAGTATTTAATAATATTTCTGGGGAGAAAGAAAATGACATTTTTCCAGTCATTTTGCTGGCACCTTATCTTTGCAATTAAATTTTAATAACAAATGGAGTTCCTTCAATATGCTTCAGTCAATTCCATGGACACATGTCATTCCTGTTTTAAATTCCATGTCCTCTAATAAGGCTTTTAATACATCTACTTATGGGAAATAGAGAGGAGCAAGAGTTCAGATCATAAATTTGAGTTATTGTCTCATCATCAACTTCGACGCAGTGACAACAATTGACATCACTGGTAGTTTTGTCCATGTTATTCATTATTCCACTCTGTGTGGTTGGGAAAAGGGGATGTTTCCCAATTGACTAATGGCTTTAGTAGCCTCCCTTGCATATATATTTTTCAAGGTTTCCAGAAGTCTTCAGGTTCAGCTGCCAAAAACTGAAACCAAGCTGAAATTATAATCAGCTCCTGTTCCAAGCCTAGCTCCATTTCAATATCTCCTTAGGAGAGGATAAATAAAACAGCAACAAAGAGCTGGAGGGAGGAAGGTGAAGGACCAGAATCAAGATTGCCAGCTGTGGGCACCCACTGCGAAAATACTTAGACAAAAACTAGAGACTACCTCTCAGTTCCTCCAACCTGGTTAAAATTTTTCCTTTTGCCACTGACATATCAGACAGTCTGACAAATTATTGCTATTTCGATTTCCACTGTGTCATTTCTGTGGCTGAACATTCAGTCATATCAAATAATTAATCGGTCATGGTAATATTGACGTGATCAAGTTCAAGCACATCTCTCTTTCCAAACATGTTCTTTGTGTGGTGGCATTTGAGACTGACAATAAATAAAAATTATACCAATATATAAATATATCAGCAAAGCTTCTTCCTTTTTCATACACACTTCCTTCTGATAATTCAGTGTCTATTTCAGGATAAATTTCTATCATCATAATGCTATTGATTTTCAATATTCGGAATTTTGACCATGTGGAAATTTTCCCTTGAGGCAGTTCAAGGCATTTGTAGCTGTGAGGTGGGATGCTGTTATGGATTATAAGGTGATTAAGTTGTATGAAGAACAGAGAATAAAATGTTCTGTCCTCTGCAACACAGTTTAAAAGTATTAAAGTTCCTTATCAGGGTTTTTAAGAGTATATTTTATACAGCATTTTGCAACACTGAAATAGCTGAGACCAATGTAAAATTAATGAATTTTCATGAGTCTGTGCTTACTTGTAAAAAAGTGAAGGGAATTAAATACAATCAAAGGATGATGAAAAAAATGTTGAAACCCAAAAATAAAAGCCAAATAAGATTTGATGTCTCCTGTAATAAAAGGTAGGGGGTAATTTGATTTTGTAATGAAAGCAACTTCCTCTGAACCTGACAATTATTTGGTTATAAGGATATTTCCAACAGCAGTGAAGGAAAATGCCAGCTTAAAAATGAGCCAACAAATATATTCTAAGTATCAATTGTTAGTGCAGTAAGTATCAGATGTCACTGTCATAACAACATCATAACAGATTACACTTCTAATTGTGCCACAAGAGAAGACACAAATTCAACAGAAATATGAACTACAGTTACCAAATGACAATAACCTAAAAAATCAGACAAAATTATTAGCAAGATACTGGCAGAAATACTGAACTGCAGATAAATAGTCTCATATCTTCTTAGCCAATCCCAAATTTAGAGGTTTGTGATTTGATACCAGAACAAAAATTGTTTCAATTTCAATTATTAGTATTATGGACAGGAGATGTTCTAAATTATTGAAATTTGACAAAGCCAGGCACCTGCTTATGTCGCCAATAAATATATTTCATCACTATGGCTGCAAAAACAAATAATGACTAGCAAAATGTGGTTAAGTGAAATGAAATGATTGAGAAATGGAATGACACAGGGTCTGAATTGCATTAGCCTGCGGAGTGCTTGAGCAAAAGTGGATTTAACTGGATGAACTGGTGGAGTTTGCTGTCTTAACTGCTATAGCAAGATCTATTTTCTTCTAATTTAAACTGCAGGACCTGGGAGCAATTCCTGCTTCCGTGTTCAGGGACTTCAGTCCTTACTGCCACATCAGAGTGAGATCTGTTCTGAATCATCCCCCTCCTGTAACTTCATTTCCATTGAAAGAAAACCTAAACATGTGTGCATGAACGGAACCACAGCTTTATGAAATTCATCTGTCCTTCATTCTGCCCTTCCATTGCTCTTCATTTTCCTTCAGTAAGTCCTTTAACACTTACAGAAAATAACTTACAGTCAACTATAAGTTATTCTATAATTAAACTGACAAACAGAAAGGCAACTTGTTTGGAAGTTGAATGTTTGGACACAGTGGAGTGTAGTCAAATGTTTTTTGATTTATAGATCCCCTGAATTTTTCCATTGATGGAAAGGACACTGTGCAGTAAATCTGGTCTACTGACAATAGACTCTTGTTCCATATCCACTGGTGGGCCACAGGTGGAACAAAATCTCATTTTTGCCTAGCAGGTTCCAGAGTAATTTACAATTAACCTGAGGAGCACACTGGACCTCCAGTGTTTGACAGGAATTTCGCCATCGCCTGCAGTTTTATGGAGAGTCAGATGTTTTCTTTTGGGGGCAAATCATTCAGTAGGAGTGAAGGAAAGTAAAGTTTGAATAATATGTGTGTTTTGAGTCCGATCCAAAGCACACTGATTGTCAGAGGGAGCATTTGCCCACATATTCCTCTGCTAGCAAAGATAACTTTTATAAGAAGCAATCATTTTAATGACTCAGAGTATAAATGGATAGCATGAGGTCATAAAGGTATTTCCTTTCCCTCCCCTGCAAATCTACGGCTCTTGCATGGCACAGCAGTTCATATTGAGAGCCAGACAGGCTGCTCACAGAGGTGCACTGCCATCCTCCATAACCTGCAGTGTCAGGATTCAGTTTTATGTGAGAAAAGGTCTATTTAAAATTCGCAGACGTGTAGTGAATCCAGCAGTGATCCTGAGGCCAGGAAACATCTCAGCAGTGACACAACTTCACAGGAGAGGTGATGGGTTCTCTGTCTTGTGTGACATCACACCCAGGCTGGATTTCACTGTGCACCCAAAGTGATGTAAATGTGCACTTAAATTACAGGCAATGAAGCGTGGTATATATAAAAAAACAACTTCTGATTTAAAGATATGATTTAGAATTTAGAAACATCTTGCTGAAAATAAACCCAGAGTTTCTGCTTTCTGTAAAATGATGTGTTCCAACACTGGTGGGATTAATTTTTAGAATTAAATTAAAGTCGAGTTACTGAAAAAAAAGTTCTTTCTGACTCTGTGCCTGTGCTAGTAGAGGATGAGAGAAGGAAAAGTTATGTAATTCCTTAGGACACGTAACTGAGCCTTTCCCATCTCAGGGGTACCTGGATGCTGTGGATCTCAGTTTCCTCAGGGCATGTCAGTGTCCCAACCAAATTCCATCACTGTGCAGTAATGAATGGACAGGTTTGCAGCCTGTAGTATGAGATCACAGGTTTCTCCTAACTTAGAAAAATTGCTATAAATTACCCATGAGCACCACGGCTGTTTGTTTTTTCAGCCGATGTGTTCATCCCTAAAGAATGTCTAAGAGCTATAAATAACCCTTAACTACCTCATGATTGAACTGGTGGAACCAGAGCCAGCAGTCAGAAGCCAAATGCTTTCACTACACACCATAAGCATTCTTCTCAGTAAAATAAGCTCCACATACTTCAGGACTTAAGGCACAGAGGCTCAAAAAATCCAATGTGAGGACAGCCCGCTTTGGTAAATAATCACATTTAAAAAAAAAACAGGATAAATTTCATGATGGGCAAAATTGTGTTGACCTTCACAGGCATTTTGTGTAAGCAGAGGCATTACACCATTGGGTGTCAGAGGGATCTAGACTTGAATTTCCTCAGGGGATGGAGCCACTGTCATTTTTGGCCTTTGCTGTCCCACCAGAAGATGGGAGCAATACCTGCATTCCCAGAGCTCTCTGGAGTAGCAGCTTGGGGCAGCAGTTATTGAACAGATTTAGCTGAGCTTGGGAAAACCACAAATCTCATCTGTTTGAGGTCAGAGGAGCTGATTTGGACAAGAATTACACAGAGCCCACTTTAGGAGTTTATCTGGCCTTTTCAAAGGCCCAACAAATGCAAGGAACAAATTTCGATCCCATCAAGTGCAGGGAACAAAAAGAATTCATGCCCATAAACACAGTGTTTCAGGATGTTGTATCTAGGAGTATCTATTAGCAATTTAAAGAATCAAAGGTCCCAAATTAGAACTTTACTCCCATTAATCAGTGAATTACTTCACTGGGAGCTCTACTGACCCTCAAGAAAGCAAGGCCTGAACTGAAGAGTTTACAACCTGAATTAAAACCAGCAGCAGAACAGAGGCAGCCAGGAAAGCCAGGGAAGGAGAGATATAAGTTATTTACATAAATCAGCTCTGGAATGAGTTAGCAAAAGCCTAAAAGCAGAAATATTTTGCACTCTTTGAAAATAAAAGACAAAGCCAGGTCCAAGTGAAAGCAGAATCGACTTTTGTTCAGCACTTTGAGATCTAACTGTGGGATCTAGATCTAGAATATGGAGCTTTTTCTTCAGAAGAAATGAGAATCAGCATCCACAATCAATACAAAAAAATCCCTTCAGAAAAAACCCAAACCTCACCAGGCTGCACCCACCCACAAGAGTGGTGGGTTATCTTCTTTTAAGACAGATCAAACCAGGTTGTTATTACCTTCAAAAGTTGAGTTACACTTTGTAAACAGTTCTAGACTGCAGCAGACTTCTGAAGAAGGGACATCCATCCCAGCAGAGCTCTGAGATGGGATTTAATGGCTTCTATTGGTTACTTTTTTTGGGACAAGTGAATATAGGATGATGTTCAATTTCATTATTTCATGGCTTCTCATATTATTTTTAGGTAGAATAACTCTAATTGATTTATAACTGCATATTTTTGTTATCTAATTTTCTATTTCTTTTAGGGGATCATGTAAATACGATTCTTTCCCTAAAAATTAATAAAAATCCTTTGTGAAAAGAAGTGTGGCATTGTCACAGATCCTACACTCAGTCAGAAAGTATAAATATAATGGATACATTTTTAAGAATTTAAGAATTTTTAATTTCCTAGGCAAGCTTTTTTCCTTTTGCTTTAAAAAGGGGAATTGTGAAAAATTCTCATCAGCTGGGCAATTTTTCTTATAAATAAAAAATTCTTCCCTGTGAGGGCGGGGAGGCCCTGGCACAGGGTGCGCACAGAAGCTGTGGCTGCCCCTGGATCCCTGGCAGTGTCCAAGGCCAGGCTGAATGGGGCTTGGAACAGCCTGGGACACTGGAAGGTGTCCCTGGCCATGGCAGGGGTGGAATGGGATGATCCTTAAGGTCACTTCCAACCCAATTCATTCTGGGATTCTCTAAAACAACCTGAACCACAGCATGGTGACCACTGGGTCATAACCCAAGGATTGCACACGTCAAGTGGAGCTTTACAAACACACAGCCAAACAGAGAGCACACATATAACCCCAAATTTATAGGGGCTGCAGTTTTCCATGGAAATACACCATGTACCAAGATAAGCTGAGAGTTCTGTTTTCTTGTAAAAAATGTGTTGGAAACAGCTTTTTTTTGGGACCCACCGTCATGGAAAAAGGATCCAACTGAGGTGTTGCAGTTTGAATTTTGTTGCATTTCTTTTTTTGGCTTTCTGGAAGGAGGGAACAGGTTTAAATAAACATTTTGATTTGGGTTCTGCAGGGTTTTAGAAAGCTGCACTGTGTGGACACTGACGTATTTGGACTTTACGTAAAGATACTTTGCCATTTTTGAAGCCAGATCTAACCTTTGTATCAACAAATCGTACACAAAAACTTCAGTCTGAGCCTCAAGGTAAGAAAATATATACTTAAAGGGATTCTTTGTATTTGATTTTAAAAATACTCTCATTTACAAGCAGATTTTGAATGCCTGCCACCAACTTTGAAAATAACCTTTCCACTTATTTCGAATGTTCTTAAAGATAGGTCTCTTCTAGCAATCCATAATGATCATATAGTATAGAAAATAATGGACAATCACGTGTATTATAGGGTCTGAGTAAAATCCACAAGAGGATTTACAGTTAAGGGTGGACTAAATCTCCTTCAGAAGGGCTTCAGGGCAGTTAGACTGTATTTTATGTAAAAATCAAATTTAGAGTTCATGCAAACAAGCTAAACAAGTGAATAGAATATATTCAGTCGCATGAATTTATTTCAAGCTGACTTTTTTGATGCATATCAAGTGATTACTATGGAAGGATTGAAGAGGAAGTGATTGTCACCCACTGCTGAGGCCCCAACTCAAATCCTGTGTCCAGTTCTGGGCCCCACACTGCAAGAAGGATCCTGAGGGGCTGGAGGGTGTCCAGGGAAGGGAACAGAGCTGGGAAGGGGCTGGAGCCCCAGGAGAGGCTGAGGGAGCTGGGAAAGGGGCTCAGCCTGGAGAAAAGGAGGCTCAGGGGCCTTGTGGCTCTGCACAACTCCAGGGGGAACAGCACAACTCCAGAAGGGGACAGCTGGGGGGGTCGGGCTGTGCTGCCAGGGAACAGGGACAGGAGGAAAGGGAACGGCCTCAGGCTGGGCCAGGGGAGGCTCAGGTCAGACACCAAGAGGAATTTCTTTATTGAAAGGGTGGTCAGGCCTTGGCAGGGAGGTTTGGAGTCCCCACCCCTGGAGGTGTCCAAGGAAGGCCTGGATGTGGCACTCAGTGCTCTGGGCTGGGGACAAGGTGGTGACTGGCCAAAGGTCTCTGCAAATATATTTTGGGAATATAAGCAATCTTTTCAAGATCAAAGTGACAGATCTGGTCTATCAAATGTGATGCAAAAGTGTATCCTTAATATTTTGTAGTTTAATATTTTCAAATGACTCAAAATCACAAAGGTTGATGAATAAAGTAGCATTAACAACACAGCATCTGTATCCTGCCCCTGAGATGAGTGGATTTTAGAGAGACACATGATGTCAGCAAAGGCCTGATATTTACACCTGCTTTTCTCACCTGTGCTGTGCACTGCTTTACCTGGAAAACCTGGACTTGGAAAAAGCTGCTAGGAAGGCAAGAATGAAAGAACACACTGAAGAAATGCTCCCAAAGCTGGCAACATAAATATGTTAATATTTCCTTCATCTAACGTCAGATGTGGTTTCACAGCTTCAATTCTGGATCCCATTTGTTTGTGGAAAAAATGGATGATTTCATTATTCCCAGATTTATATAACTTCTATTACCCCAAGGCAGTGGCAAGCCTGTATTTGAGATTCTTGTCAGCAACTATCAATTATTCTACAATTTATGAGATGCTTTTCTGTAGATACTCATCCAAAACCTAGAAAAGTCCATGGAAAAAAAAATCCCATTCAATTTTAAAAGCTCCTCTTGATTGGACTCTTGTCCAGGATATTCTGTAATAAGAAGTGGTAAAAACTCACACTTGCTGAAAAAACAAAAAAATCTTCCCTGTGAGGGTGGGGAGGCCCTGGCACAGGGTGCCCAAAGCAGCTGTGGCTGCCCCTGGATCCCTGGCAGTGTCCAAGGCCAGGCTGGACAGGGCTTGGAGCAGCCTGGGACAGTGGAAGGTGCCCCTGCACATGGCAGGGGTGGCACTGGATGAGCTTTAAGGTTCCTTCCAACCCAAACCATTCTATTATTCCATGAAGTTTTACAAAGGTGAGAATAGGAGTAGAGAGATTTCACAGTTAAAAACCCTCAAAATCTTTACCATAGTCACTACTGTCAGATTAAGATTTTAAAAATTATTATTATTATTATTATTTTTATTATAAATTTTTTTCCAAATCAATGGAAAAGAATTTGTAATGATCTTTCATCCATGGAACCTGGAAAACCTTAAAGTTATGCTTTAAAGCTATGCTAGGCCAAATAAGTGATTTCATGAAAACTGAAAGCATGAAAATATGTTCTGTTTTGTCTAAGTGTTACAGATTAATATAAAATATAGAAAATTCATGTAATTATTAAACCAAAATACTTTAGTTAGTTTTACTTTGATGAAAAAAAAAAGCACCTGAGTTTCTTCAATGCACAGCCCATTCCATCAGAAAGTCTTTTCCACCAAAGAAAGTCTTGACTGACCAAAATATTCCTGAGAACCACAAACTTGGGGAAAACCTGGGATTAGCACAGTTGGTCAGAGCATGGTGCTAATAACACCAAGGTCATGGGTTCCATCCTCTAATGGCACATCCATGAAAAAGTTCCATTTAATAATTCTTAATAATTATTAAGTTGCATTTAATAATTCTTCTTTAATAATTCTTGTGGGTCCTTTCCCATTCAGAATATTCTGGGAAATCTGTGGAAAATTTATCGAGGAAAAGAGCTTGACTTTTTTAAGTAAAAGTGAATTTTCACAGGAAAACCTGAACACATCGGATCAAGAGCAAAGATTTGTTACATAGGAAATATCACTGAAGTGTCTCACAGAGAGTCTATACTGGGTTCCTGATTTCTCATTGGTTTTGGGGTTGGTATTCTGCAGCAGAAGAAGTTTGAATTCCAGCTGAATCCTTAGAAAACAGTTCCTAGAAAGGGTGTCCTAAAGTGCCATGCAGATTTAAAGAATCACAAGAAACTCTGGTAGCAAACACCAACAAAACTGGAATAGTGGTGGTCATTGCACAGTCACTGTGGACTTCTGTAATTTTATAATTTGAGGGTTAAACTTGTGTAACAAGTAACTTTTTTCCTGTATTATACTAATTAAGCAGTTGAATCTCACTCTGCCTTAGTGCTAATAGCACAGCTACTATTCAGCCTGTACACTGTAATGAACTAGAGTGCATTTTGGATTAAATATGCTTCCCAGATTCAGTTTTTCTGGCCTTAATCCCCTTTTATACAGGGTATTTCCCAGATATTCCTAAAACCATTGGGATCATTAATGTTTTGAGAACTAATATATTCTTTATGTTTTAAACTGAATTTGGCAGTGACTTCTGAACTGTGTGTAAGAGCACTCTGGTCTTATAAGAGCTGAGTGTCTCTAATGAGCTGGATATTCCCTGGGTTTAGTATTTCCAATGAGCCAAATCCTCAATTTACTACAAAAATCTATTAAGGAGCAAATTTATAAATACTGGTGAAGGTGATTTTCACCTTGTTATACTCACCACAGTTACACAAAATCTGATAAATTCAGAGGTACTTGGGTGAGAGGAGAGTTTGAAGAGTGACTGAATTGAAACCATTTCATACAGGCAATCTATCCATCTTTTCTGAGTGCAGGTCTAGTTTTTTTCTGTGCAGTTTTGCACAGTGACAGGTCACCTGCAATTACAAGTTCTCATAAAAACTACCAGGAATCTCAAGGCAATTATCTTGTCACTGGCGCAAAAAAAAACCCAACCCAAAACACACCAGGTTTTTTTAATCAATCCTCATAACAGTGACTTCACTGCTGAAGAAAATGAGAACATAATATGCTTTTTTTCTCAAGAAACCTTACTTTTACATAAACTTCCCTGATCAGGAGGAATTCTGTTCTGTGCCACCCCTCACTTTTGCACCCTAAGGGTGATTTCCCACCTTGGCTTTCCCAAGCCTTGTGGAGCTTTCCAACTGTAAATCCAAACCCATCCTGCTCTCTACCAATTTAAAGTAAAACTTTGCATAAAGTGACCTTTTCCCAGCAAGCTTGATGACAAACAGGGTATTATTTACATCCTGGTCATTTTGGGCAGGGTTCCTTTAGACTGGAACCATTTTCCTCCATAAGTGATGATGTCACTGCATGAAACCACAGTGACATCAATCATTTGCAAGGCAAAGGATGTGGACAGGCCAGAGCATTCCAAATCCTCTCTCAGAAAAAGTGGAGTTTCTTCTCTTTCTTCCTTCAAGAAGTTCTATTGTATAGCAAACACCACCCCAGAGGTGTGGAAACTTCTGCTTCAAACCCAAAGGGTAAAAAGTCTAAAAAGAAAATCACTATCAATTTACAAAATGAGACCTGAAGTTCTCTCATATGATTATGATTTCTGTTGTTGGCAATCATCCTGTGAGTGGTTAATAAAAAGCAGCTCTTTTTTTTATTTTTCTTTTT
>VXBC01007349.1:24262-36550 GCA_013399945.1 Ploceus nigricollis
TTTGGCAGACTTATTTAGTGCTCTGTTTATGCCCTGATATGACAGTTCATAGAGTACAAGTTAAGGAAATATATTTAAAATGCAGCTGTGGATTTCCTCAGTATTCCACCTTCCAGCAGAGCAGGAATCCAGACCTTTAGCAGATATAAACAGCAGCAAGTGGATGCACAAATTTCTGGCTGTCATATACTCTCAAGACCTAAACATTGTCTGGGGGTTCCTTTCTGCATTTTAAAAGAATCCCTGAGCTCAGAACACAGCAACCCACAAAAAGACAAAGGAAAGGGATGCATGAATTGCAAACAGAACACAATTTTTAATGAAAAAAAACCAGGCAAATTCCATCTTGTACCTCAGTTTTCAGTCAATAAACTGATGTTTAAAGGGTGAGCAAGAAGCAGTGAGGATCCATCACACACATGACTTCATGCTTCAAGCCCAGATAAACACCCTGCACTCAGCTTGGGACCATCTGTCAGGGCTCAGGATCCACTGGTGGGTTTGGGTTTTAAGGCAGGGTTTGTGAGAGTGAGCAGAGCAGTGAACACGTTCAGGGGGCTCTGCTCCTTCATCTGAGGAAGGCAAAAATTCCTGCCATTATCAAAGAAAATGTGCTGTGAGAGGATATCAGTAAGAAATGTCCAATTTCTTGGCATCTCTTTTGATGGGTTTGCTTTGGCAGGGGAGGATGGTACTCAAGGAACTTAAATCCATTTGAAGAAAAATGTATTTTTAGAATAAACAGAGCTGGGTGCAACACTTACCCAGATGAGTTTGCAAGGTTAATACTGCTCCACATATGTTTAAAGTTTCATATTTCCAGACTACAAAGCAGTATGGGAGCATGACTAAGTGGTATCTCCCTATTTTACTAATAAAGATAAAACTCCACAGTGATTACTGACACAAAACTAACAGAAACTCTTTAGCAATCCTTTTTTTTTTCTTTATGAGAAAGTGTGTGATGATCAAAAGATTCTGCAATATTAGTGAAGAAGGATGAAGGAATGGACCAAGATCTTTACTTTCATTATTATTATTTTCACTCTAGTTTAAACATGCTGATCTGTGTTTTGCCCTGAATAAATAAAACTGTATTGGAGGGCACCCATCTCTGAGCTTGCATTGGGATCAGCACCTACAATTTAGGACAGGATTTCAGCTGCAGCACAGTGAGATAACTGCTGATATTTTAGGGGAAGGGAGCAATTCTCAACCTTAAACCCTTCCTACTTTTTCCTAACACTGATTTTGATGAGTATCAGCCACAATGAAGTAGAAAGCAAACCTGCCTTTGGGGTGTTTATTAGTTCCATTCAGCAATTAATAATTTCCACATCTTGATGGAGAATCTTAGCACTGGTGGTTTCTCCCAGCTCCATCTTCGTGGGAAAAGTGGGGGAGACTTGGGCTAGTTCATTTATGAAATTAATGGCAACACTTCCTGAATGGATTTTCATAAGAAAGTTGTGAGTTGAAGCTGATTAATCTCATTTTAGTTGACAGGAATAAAGAGGACTCAGGTTTACTGGCTTAAAGGGAGAGAGTCTAGTTGACTCCCAGTGGTACAACAATACAGAAGTACAACAATAACTAGAGGATATTTAAAATAATACAGGCTTTTATGCTTTTGAAAGAAGAAAGAACATATGCAATGCGCTGTTCAGGCCACAATCTAGAGTTTCATGATATCACTGTAGAATCAAACACTATTATTCAAATAAATTTAATTTTAAATGCAGCAAGCTAATTGCTAATCTCTGCTGAAAAGGGCACTTTGAATGAGATAATATGGATTGCTGTTAAATTTGAAAACATGCAGACACTGTTATTCAGCATTTAAATGAGCATGAATGACTGCCCAGAGGAGTTAATGTACAAAGAGGCACAAAAATAATGTCAGCTAAAATGTGAATTTAAGGTATTCTGTGAACCCCCACACAGCTGACCAGCTCTGGATCTCATCTTGCCTTCTCCTGTTATTATTTTCCAGCCTGGTGAGTTGATCCATAAGTGAACTCCAAGAAAAAAACACTTTTCAACAGGGCATCATTAATTTATTTCCTGATGGCTCCTCTGTGGCTCCCACATATGCTCTGTGACATGCTCAGTTACACTGAGCTGAGGCCAGAGTGCTGATATTGCTCTGTGGTTTGGTTATTTGGTTGGTTTTCTCCTACAAATGACCTTTTAAATAAATGTAACATGTTCTGAAGTCACTCTGGTGTTCAGGTACCTGAATGCCACCTGTATCATCACAAAGAATTCAGTGGCTCAGCTTCCCATGAAACCAGCAAGAGCAGCCTGAGGGTGGATACATAGGTTTGAATAACAAAGGAAATAAGTGGGTTTAGCATCTTAATGCCAAACACTGGAAGGAATGTTTCAATTGCCTACCACTGAGAAAATTAGAGCTACAACTGACATGTTAAATGTACCTAATGTGACCAGGCTTTTCATCCAGCACTTGGAGAAACTCAGTGAAAACCTTTCCCATTGTCTCTCCACCTGCAGGACTGACAAAAGAGTATAGCTGAGCACTGGATCCCCTCAGCTTTCTGCAAAATACCTCATCAGGGAGAAGCAGCAGCCCCATTGTTGGTGATAGGGCTGTGGAAACAGTTCCAAGAGCCCAATTTCAGGTGGCATGGCAAGGCTAAATTTACCATATCAGGCTTTAAGCAGACATTACACATATTACACATAAACTGACCTGGGCGACTTGCATGCATAACATCCTTTTTCCAGGAACAATCATGTAACCCATAATGAAAGGGCCATTCTGTAACTGTAAAAAAGCCTCACCATTCTGCAAAGAAAAGAATAAGAGGATTAAAAAGGTTAAAAAAAAAAAAGCCCAAGAAAATAATCCTTCTGTGTGGAACTACTTGTCTGGGTGTAGTGATCTGCAGCTCATTCAGAGGATTTGCCCTCAGAGGCAAGCCTGCATTACTGGCCATTTAAGTGAATATTTATTCACTTAAAGAGGGTTATTTCAGCTGAAATAAATAATTGTACACATTGGCAGCAAATGAGCTTCAATTAAACCCTTAAAATGCAAAATACTCCAGCAGGTTATACTGAGATACAGATAACAATTTGCATCTCTTTCTTGACACATATAACAGCAAATTTCAGTGGCCATGGCAGAGTTCAGGGCAAAGATTGCTTGCTAGGAGGCAGCTCTTCCTTCTTTCCTCCTCCAAGCCTACAAGATTACTTCTTTATCCTTCCTCCCTCCTCAACTGCAATTAGAGAAGCAGGAGCTTCATATCACAGTGGTTGAAGTAAACTACCACTAATCTTTTAATTGAAAGTAAATGACGGAGAGATAGCAAATAAGCAATAGAAGCTGGAAAACACAGCTTCCCTATGTCCCTGTCACTCCACACTTCATCAGCAAACAGAGAAGTATTAACTGCAGAGTCCCTAATCTGTTCCATTAAGGCAGGATGCCTTGAGAGAGCTTTAAAGCTTGACCCACACCATTGCCAAAAACTTTCTTCACTGAAAGGGTGGGAGAGGTTGAGAAATGTCTCAGAAAGGCCTGGAGTGCTCTGCAGTGAGAGGCAGAACCCAGGCAGGCAGAAAGTCACTTCTCCCTGTCCTTTCCATCCTACAGCAGCTCCAGCCCAAGCCTGGTGGGAATTTTCTGCCTAAAAGCCTCCCAGGAGGTCACTTTGGACCAGCACCAGTGGCAGGGTGCTCTCAGGGGCAGGGACACACTTTAAAGAGAGTTTATCTTGGAAATGATCAGATTTTTTCCTAGAAGAGAGATTTTCTTTGTTCTAAAGTGATTTTTCATGTGTATATACATTTATATATTTATATATATACTCATTTTAATTTTATATCAAACTGCATTTAAATCATCACTACTTCTATTAAAAACCAAAGTGTTATTTGAAGTAATTTTATTTGAGTCATAGTTTAGTATTCCCCAAATTTGATGGTGTAAGTTAAAATGTTCAATTATACAGGGGGAGGCTGTAGGAGCTATTTTGTTGTTTTGTTTAACATGCACTTTTAAAACTCATGCCATTTTTTGACTCTCTTGAAGTTAGCTGGTTGTATTTCTGATCTCATAAATTACTTGTATGTTTGTTCTCATTCCTTTTTACATTCACTAATCCCTTAGATTTAATTACATTTTTGTTTAGTCTCAAACCAGCCAAAGGCAGTAGTTTTTTCTATGCTGCTTGCTTTTGGGAAACATGACATGTGCCACCAACACAAGAGGTTTAATTCTATGAAAGAAAACACCAAAATTGCAAATATTAAACATTTTAAATAACTGCTGAAGCAAATATAGACATAAATCATAAGGCCAGAAGTGACCACTGTAGTAATTGAGGCTGATCTCCTGCACACCACATATCACAGGACATTCCCAAATTAATTATTGTCTTCTATAAAATATTAGACTTTGATAGAAAATGCTAGTGGTGAAAAAGCCACCACAATTCATCTGAGGGTAGTCCAGTGATGGATTATCTTGATTGTGAAAAACCACCACTCACTCTGACTCATTTTTTGCTACATTTTACCTCAGACTAAAATGGAGAATAAAAGTCTTCATTTCTGGAGATCTAAAACACCTGGAGGTGAGTCCTTCTCCAGAAACAAGGGGTTCTTCCTGAAAAAAAAGAGATATAATTTAACAGGATTCTCCATTCCAGCTTGGCAGGAACTAGACCAGGTCCAGCAAACACCCTCCTGATAATCATCCTAAAGCTCCCAGGTGGGATTCCTATTCAAATTTCCCTAAAATACAGTCCTGAGATGTTTGACCCTTCCTTTATTTCACTTTCACTCCTTTCTGAAGTCATGGTAGTTAAAATGGTGAGGCAATGTACAAAAATAATAAAGTATTACATTATTATTGAGCAACTTTGAAATTAATCATGTCTTACATATATGAAGAAACATTTGCCCAAAGTACCTATTTTTTACAAAAATATTAGATTTCTGGTCTGCAAATTCAATATACGTGCTGGTTCTCTGCCACTGCACAAATCTAATTTGGGATGTGATCTGTTTATGTCGAATAAAATCAAGTTTGTAAAAGCAGAGTGGCTCCAGCTTATCTGTTCTCATTAATGCTGAAAGACATTCAGTTCATAGGCTTTGATCTGAACTATTTAAGAGCATGCTACACACGGAACACACTCAGTACTAGATCCTGTTAGAACAGAAAAGTATTTCATGTTCCAACCACTATAAATGACAACAGACCAGTGAAGAGTCTTTTGTTTCACTGCTGGAACAAAAACGTCTTAAAAAAAAAATTGTGAGCATCATTGTTTCAAAATAAGTGAAATTCTTATAATTAAAACAAGTGGTTTGGTTCACTAGGACACTTAAGAAGGTACAGGTTGAGGACTTCAGCTTTAGAGTAAAGCAAAAAAGTTCTTTTTGATTTGACTGACAATACAGAGAGAATAATGCTAATTCCTGATTTTAGCTGCTCAGAGATTTTGTCTTCGACCTCCAGACTTGCTGTTGCATTAATGACAATGGTGGAAACTTTGCAGCTCTTTTCCACCAGCACAGAGTAGGAGCTGTGACAAAAGGGCCTCTAGTGGCACTCAGGGCAGGGAAAAAAGGGAATTTAGTAATGCTCAGCTGTTATTTCCCCCTAATTTAGACACACAATTTAGGTTATGTACACCTACAAATCACACTATTAAGAGGTTTGTGACACAGACTCAGTTAAATAAACCTTTGCTCCTTGCTCCACACCATAATTGTGTAGCATGGTAAGTCTCAAACACATGTGAGTTTTACCATCCACTCTGGAAAGAGAAAGAACCTAGAGGGGGAATTCGGTATTCAATTTTGTATATGCAAAAGAGAACTTCTGGCACCAATCTTGTTTTGTTCTATTTATACTCTGAACAGGAGTCCAATGTGTATTTTATTTGTATCACCCAAGACTTTGCTCCAGATTTTTTTTTTATGCTAAGAAATTACCATCAAAATAGGTTATTTTAAAGTAAGTATTTACATGGCTTAATTTTTCAAATATGCCTTATAAAGTCTGTGTAGAGTTTGAGCAAAGGCAGCAGTATCCTCCTGAACATGGCAGCATTATGGAGCAGCAAACCATAGTAATTTGACTATTTAACTTATTTTAGTGGTCAGAGGACTCTGCAGCCTAAAGAGGTAGTACCAAACTGACTGAAACTCTCATTTTTTTGACAGTAGATGATTTTTGCAGTGCTATACAATTATTGTGCCTATTACATAACCCCAAATATTTGTGATACCTGCCCAGCTCCCGGAGGCCACTTGTTTCCTGACAGGTGTCCAAAACTCTTCAGGTTTCTTCCAATGCTGTTACACCTTCAACATACTGAAAATTGGAATAAAATTCAACATATAACAAACGTGACATGTAAATACATGAGCTATTATGTGCACACACAGAATTACCCATTTCATTCAATTAAACTATTTTTGTCTGTCACTAAATTTTCAGCTCACGTCTCAGGTGAGATATTCACACCTTTTGAGTTCATTCTGCCAAAGAAGCCAGAGCAGAATTTTTCCCCATTAGTGGAAGGAGGAAGAGCCTTGGAAATAGATTTTTTTTTTTAATGGTGTGGAACCTCCTGAATTCTCATACATTTGTAAGGACATTTTCCTACAGATGACCTTGCATGAAGACAGCACCTTTCAGGACTGGGACCTCCAGTCACATAATGGTTAATGCACAAGAAATATGAATACAGTAAAATGTAACAGCTTTGTACATTATGATTATGTCATATTATGAACAAGAAAAAAAAAGAAACTATTTTTCTTTATTTAATTTCCTGATAGTATGAATTAATTCAAATAGAACAGTGACACGATTCAGGAAAAACGTACTGATCTGAGCTGCTTTTGTTAATTATCCTACACTCCTGGTGTGTGTGTGAGTTATAGTCTCAAATTTGCCTTGACCACCTTAAGTAAGGAACACCCACAGAGCCTGAGAGGAACTCATGTATATTTAATTACAAAAAACCACTTCGCAGTCTTTTACTGACATCCAGTGGTCAGACGGAGAGGGTTTGTGAGAAGCAGAAGAAAAGATAAGAGCAGCCAAACATCGCCTGGAGACATCTCAGAGGAGGGCATTTATCTCATAGGAGAAACAGTTGTTTGATTAACTGGATAAAAAGCACACATGGAACTTAAACTGGGGCTTGCAAAATCATCAGGTCAAGCTCTGTGCTTAGCTCCACTTGGGAAATATCTGGTGTACTCAATAGGAACCACATCCAAAGGATGGATCTGGTCCTACAGGAGGATGGGGGTTTTTCAGGCTTTCTCCTTCTTTTTTTGGCCCAAAGCACCAGACATGAACAACCCCTCCACTGGAAAGGACACCAGAAACCCTGAAAAGAAAAACAAAACAAAGAGACAACTTACAGCGTGATTGTTGTTCAGGATTTCTGAGTAAACTTTGTTTATGTATTGCAGAACCACATTTCCATTAAAATGAAAGCTTTCTCTGGCCTTTTGCTGCACAGTAAACTGAGCTAGCTGATCAACTAAGGCTCTGCCTTGTGCAAGCACTGCAGCTGTCTTTGATATTAAACAGAGCTGGATGCTAACAGGCAAATCAGACTTACTCTGATTCCCAGCTCAATTCCAAGCCTCTGATAAACAAGCAGCTGAAAAATTCCCTCTGCACCCTGTTCCCTCAGCCATGGCCAGGCACAGGGGGCATTTGCTTTTCCTCTAAGTAGAGGCACCTGGCAGGCAGGACTGGGAACAGATAACCAGCCAAAAGGGGGAGGAATGGTCAGGGAATAAAAACAATCCTCCCTGAAATCCCTGCTGTCTGCATGAAGGTACCACCACACAAAACACAGAGATCCTCAGAGAACTGCACCATAATTATGTTTTCTGCACAGTGATGATGGCATCAGTGAGGTCATGGCTGCCACCCACAGCTCTGCCAGACTCAAAGTGTGGATGTCACTTCCATGCCAGAACACATCTGCAGTGAAACACTCTGGCAGAAGGATAACTGGGAAAGCCTCCTGGCAGCACAGAAGAGTTGAATAACAGGTGTGGATAAAGCATGCTGTTGAGTATAGATAAATAATTTTTCAAAAATCAAATGGAAAACCCCCCAGAAACAAACTTTATTGTAAAACCTACCTGGAAGCTGGGGACCAGCAAACAGTTACAGCATCAGATGACCACTAATGGCAAGTTGCTTTTCTTAAAAAAATTTTATTTTTATTTTTTAATGAACCAGCAAAAACCAGGTTCATTTTTTAATGAACCAGCAAAAACTGCTTTGCACTTTCCACACAATGTCCTCGGGCACAGGAACACACCAATTTTCTTTGGACAGGGAAGTAACACTAATTTATAATGCAAATAGTGCAAACACTTTGCTCCCTTTCTAATACATTATATTACTTAAACTTACCTTTTATTTAAATTTTGTGTGTCTTTCCAGAATAAAGATCACAGAAATCAGCTTTCCTTGAGCTCCAAATGGGGAATGCTGTAGGTGCTGAAAACCTACTATTGCATCAGAAATGGAAATAAAAGTGCTCCCAATGACATCAAACACTAATTCCTATGGAAAATCTCTGCTGAGATTTCTCTTCCTGCCCTTCTTGCCAAACTACAACATACAGATGAGTGGAAAGGCTGAGAAAATTTGGATTATTCAGCCTGGAGAAGGCTTCAGGATGACCTCTAGCAGCCTTACAGTATCTGAAGGTAGCCTACAAAAAAGATGGAAAGGGACTATTCACAAGGGCCTACAGTGACAGGACAAGGGGGAATGGTTTTAAACTGAAAGTGGGCAGGTCTAGATTAGATATTGTGAAGAAATTCTTGGTTGTGAGGGTGGTGAGGCCCTGGCACAGGTGCCCAGAGCAGCTGTGGCTGACCCTGAATCCCTGGCAGTATCCAAGGCCAGGCTGGGCGGGGCTTGGAGCACCCTGGGATAGTGGAAGGTGTCCCTGCCCATGGCATGGATTGAATGGAGATGAGCTTTAAGGTCCCTTCCAGCCCAAACCATGCTGTGACACCATGAGTCTATGAAAAGGATGACCAATGAACTGATACAAAATTTGATTTCCCACTTATACTTTTTCTTCAGCATTTGATGTATTTTAGGACTCAGAACCTCTGTTATAGTTTCACAGGCTTGCAAGAAATCAGAGATGACATTTTACAGCAAACTTTCCTCCAAAGTTATTAATGAACTTAATTAAAAGAATTCTACCCATGAATGAATTTCTTCTTTTGCTCTTGCTCATCTTAGAATCAGGAATATTAAATGTTTTTTCTTGTGTTTCTTAAAAATCCAGGTTTTCCAACTCAATCTCAGAGCACAGAGAAACCCTTTTACCACCCCTGAAAGGAAGCCCTTCTTACTTCAGCCTTGCTCACTTGCTTGTCCTGCCCTTTCTAAAAGACTAAAGAAATAACTGAGTGATGCAGTTTGGCTGGTGTTCAGCTGAACTCAGGGACACAGAGAGAGAGTGCAAGTGTTCCCAAATGAAAGGAAGAGAAAGTACTTCTAGATTATACAAATAATCATCATTAATTGTTGTTTCCTGTCAGCTGCTGGATCCAAAGGCTTCTTTCCTCAGGAAGATGAATGAAATTGTGGAAGAATGAGGCACACTGACAGTTCTAACAAGCCAAATTTAATCTAAAATTATTTTGTTCTTATCTTCAAGAAAATGAGGCCCATAAGAGAGGTCCTGCTGTCCTATAGAATATCACAACATCCTAACTCCTCCCTATTTATCTGGAGAAAAATCCTCATCTGCAGTCTCAGAACTGTGGCTGAGAATCTGAGCTGGAACTACACTTTTCCTCACCTGCTTGTGAGGTTTGCACCCAAACCACAGCACACCATAAAAGCTGTAGATGTGCAAAATCACTGAAGGAGGATTCCATACAAAGCCACGAGCTCTAAGAGAAAGCACAGACACATTTTGGCAAGCTGAGTGTTCTGGTTTGCTAAGTAGGTCACGTTTAAAAAGGTTATTTTGCATATTTACAGAGGGCAAGTAGATACAAGCTAATAAGCCCCAAATTCTGAAGAAAAGCAAGACTGACCACACAATTTGGAACCTGGCCAAAGCCCTAAATGTTCTGTTGGTCTCATGAGTCTGTAACCATCTGACCTTTATGAATGCTGGGGCAGCACAACCTTAGCAAGTCCATGGAGCTCTGCCAGTTCCTAACAGATCTGGCCTTCAGATTACATTTATTTTCTCACAACCACTGCAAAATTCAAGAACTACTCCATGCAATGTGGTAAGGGGTGGGGAGAAAAAAAAAAAAATCAGCATTCAAATGGTCAGAGCATCAAGTCACAGTGTGAGCTTTCCAGAGGGAAATCCTACANTAACAGATCTGGCCTTCAGATTACATTTATTTTCTCACAACCACTGCAAAATTCAAGAACTACTCCATGCAATGTGGTAAGGGGTGGGGAGAAAAAAAAAAAATCAGCACTCAAATGGTCAGAGCATCAAGTCACAGTGTGAGCTTTCCAGAGGGAAATCCTACAAGACATGTGCTGGCTAAATCTTGGCTCTGCATGAGGTCACAGTGAGGTCACACCAGGATGACTTGTGACAGAATTTTTAGTCCAATCATTCTTAAGGAGTGTTCACAGGTTCCTGTGAATATTCCTGTGAAAATTCCTGTGAATTCCAGCCTGTTTTTTTAGCCAGTGAGATGAAATGTTTAAATTTACCTGATCCTGGGGATATAGGACAATAACATGTTTAATGTTTGCCTCACACTACACACAGCTGAGTAGCAGGATAATGCTCCTAAGTGTTGCCTTTCCTTTTCCCATTTAGACTGTGCTAGGAATTTGAGGATGCTTGGAGGGAAACCTGCCCCTCTGCCATGTTCCTGTTTTGGACAGGAACAGGAGACCACCAAGAAAAGTGATGGGGTGCTGCAGGAAACAAGGTTTGTGACTGGATAGCTTGGCTCCCTCTCACTTTACTGGTGCCTATCTCTCACAGAAACCAGGCTCCATTCCAGTCCCATTTCGTGTTCCACTGCAAACTGTGCTGCACAACAGGCTTCCAAATCCCAGTGTAGGTTTTATAAATCATGATAAGGCTGTGGAGTTAATTTTTATTTACATAACATTTCAGGCTATCTACATAAACATTTGTAAGTTGTGTGGAGGAATACACTCTTCAGCTGCCCAGCAGATGAAATGCTGCAAAAAAATTTTGGGCCACAGGATGCCAAAGTCAGTGCAATAATCAGTGAGCTTGTTAGTTTGTTTCTGAGGGCTTTTATTATTCCAGTGTAGATAATACACTAGAATGTATCATTTACACTGGAATAAGTGGGTGTTAGATACTTCAGCTGCCACCCCTGAACTTTCAAAAAGAAGCAGTGAATTCCTGACAGCATTTTAATTCAGCAACTTGAAATTCAATTTTGCTAATGGAAGGAGACATTCCCTTGCATAGGGAGTACTTGAGACATAATCCTTGCTGTGTTAGCCTTTATCACAGAATCTGAGATAACTGCAGCTCACAGCCTACAGGACTGAAAACCTCAGCATTCTCTTCTAAGTAAGAAGAATAATAGAGCAAAAAGTGACTCCTTCAAAAAAAGCCAAGTTACAAACTATAGGTGCTCAGGGACTCACCAAGCAAATTCTGCTAGGAGTTATAGGAACATTTAAATCTTGGAAAATCCACTGAGTTTTAACAGAGATACATGGGTCTCAGCATTTGGGAGAAGCTGGGAATATTTCTTTCACCCTGGTTGAAGGTCAGTTACCAGTGGAATTCCTGCAGGATTTTGTCCTGGGATCTATAGTTTCATAGAATCATCAAGGAAAACTCACCACAATTCAAAATATGTGGGTCTTCTATAACAGTGATTGAAATACTTCCAAACTCCCAAAGTAAACTCATAAAGTCTCCACATATTCAGATACTTTAGCATAAATTACAGGCAAGTCTTTCTAAAACCTAAGTAATCATTAATGTGTGTAAATGCTGTATTTGTGTGTATGCAGCATTTGCAGAGCTAGAATTCAATCAGTTATCAATGTTTTCCTTCCAGCTGCGAAAATACAAGTTTTTCAAAGGGAGTGATTAATCACTGCTGTGGGAGGAAAGATGGAGAGATGATCAGACACTTCCTGCATTTGACTGGACAAAATGAAATAGTGTGATTCTCTTCACATGAAACAAACATGGCAGGTCTCCACAGAAAACATCTCTTACATGAAAGCAATGTGCTGGCCAATACGTTTTTTTCATTAATAAA
>VXBC01007349.1:36604-192201 GCA_013399945.1 Ploceus nigricollis
TTGGAGGACTCTTTTATCTGCTGAGAGATCAATAACAATATTTAGAGGCTTGAAGGTACTGCGGGTTTTTAGTAGCACAACTGAAACAAATGTTTCACAGCAACAGAAGAATCACAGATGGCCTGGAATGAAACAGAAATTCTGCAGGATTTAGAATGTAGCAGATGATCACAGAACTTCCACTGCTGACATTATCATTAAATAACTCTGATAAAACAGATTTCCAAAACCTGCTCAAAACAGTGCCCACAGTAAAGGATGTATCCAGTGAACCATTATCAGCTTTTTTCCACCACCTGTTAGAGGGCCAGTGCACCATGAAGATAAACAAGCAGAGAACTCAGAGATTGTTACACCCAGAAAGGAACTGGTGCTGTGACAAGGAGGTCAAATTTTAGGAGAAAGGCAGAAAATCTGGCCCAATAAATGAGGATGGCAGTGAGGTACATCAGCCTTGCCAAGTTTCTGTGAGCAGAGGTGATTTAGGACAAAACTTTAACCTGATCTCTAAGAAATTACTGCACTTAAGGTCAGTGTGTGTTCATGTATGGAGGCATTTTCCCCTCAACCTGATTTCAGGTAAGTATGAAAGGTCTTAAGGGTCTTAAACAGAGATCTGAGAAAATTCTGATTTCCTACAAGCTGAGGAAAAGAGGACAAGGGAAGAGTTTACTAATGCCATTTCTGAGGCAAGTGCTCACTAACTTTTCTTTTATGAGACAAAAATGTGGGAGGAAACCCTAAATGGGACCATTACTTTCTACTGCTCACTAAATTTTTGTCCAGAAGTGAAAAGAAAGCCATAGACCTCGAGGCCAGCACTTTCTGCCTATCTTATTTCTCTTATTTGAAATACACAAACCTTCAAAAAACATTACTCCTTATTAGCTACTTGATTATTTCTTAAATCTCTTTGTGTATTTTTAGTCACTTGGGGGTTTTGCACATTATGAAGAGCAGAGCACAGGGTTTTCTGCTTAAGTTTGCAGTAGTTAACAGTCACTACACTATGAAAAAAAATACACATAAACACAGTTCAGATGCCTAGATAAATTTTTTTCTTAGTAACATTTTTTTTCCATTTCACATTATCTTAATGCAAGACTATGCTTTATTGAGAAACTCAGAAATGTATCAGGTGTCACATAAATCTGAAGTGAGAATCCACAAAACAGAAGACTTAACGCAAGGTTGCAGTTAATTTAAGATTGCTGTGCATTGCCAATTTTCCCCATTTATTGTGCTTTCTCTTCCAAATGTTCCCTGGTTTTTTTTTTTTTCATTCCCTTTAGAGTAATTTCTGTGTTCATCTTTGCCAGAACACTCGAAATTCTGTCTACAGGCCAATATTTTTTGTTCTTCTGGGTCTCTCCTTCCTTGCTTTGAGGCTTCTCTCATTGTTTTTGGATATATTAGTGCTAATTTAAGAGTTGCACACTCTCTCTGGACAATCTGTTCAGGGCTCAGCCAGTGCCCAGGGAAGAACTTCTGCCTCCTGTGCTGGAGAAATTCCTGGGCATCAGTTCCTGTCTGTTCCTCTGGTGCCATTGCTGGTGCTTTGTTGAGAGAAACTTGATAGTGATTTCTATGTAGATATTTTAGTTTAGTATTAATAATACTTTGATTAATTTAATAGCAACTGCCACTGCAGCAAGGTTTGTGTTAAGAGTAAACCACACTCAGTTAGGGACTGGACACCACCCTGCTAGACAAAAACCCAGTCCCTGGTCAGCCATATGGCAGAGCTTCCATACAAAAATCCTCCAGATCCCACAGAAGTTGCCAAGTACACAGCACCTGCATCTCGAGTCGGGGGGCTGACATAATAGGACAGGTCCCATCATCATATTTTCAGTGAATTTATTGTTTCTTGCTGAAATTTAGTCCAGTTTATGCCGCATCTCCATTTTCAGGCTCAGGCACAACAGCTCTACAGCACACAGCTATGACCATGACCATATGCACAAACACAGAGAAGCATGGAAAAGCCAGTCCTTTCCCATCACTCAAAGACTCTATACTCTATTTTTGTACTGATTTCTTCTGCAACGTTCTCCTTACATTTTGCCCCAAATCACCAGTGATTCTTTAAAAGGGACAAATCAACCCCAGTCCCCGGCATCTTACTCTGAGGGGGAGAGGGCCCAGAGCAGGCACCACACCAGCACTCGCTGCAGGGAGCAGGATAAAGGTTTCCACTATGAACACAACAAAAACTTACAGCTCAAAGAATCATATCAAGGTCACTCCATCCAAACAAAACACCCAGTTGTGAAAATACTGCTCACACATGGCCTGAAACACCGCTTGGATGCACTAAGACCCAACAGACTGGACTTAACTGCAGGTACTAAAACTTACATGTTGGATTTTATGATTAACTTACAAGAAATAATGTGAAAATAAAACCTGATTGCACAAGACTTTGCTCATAGCAAAGTATAAAAGAAATAAGCCTCAACTTCACACAGGTGTTACTGACTGCAGTACAAGTGCAGAATATATTTTCTATTTCTTATCATCTGTTATAAACATTTCAGTTGTTTCCAAACATTGCATAACGAGGGTTGTTAATGTAACATTTTCCAAGGGAAAAAGGTTCATAAGTAGTTTTCAGGAACCTCAGTTAAAGCTGCCCATGTCCATGATCCCAGCAATATCTGAAGAGCCAACAAAAGGATGCATTTCAGGAAAGGTACACATGTTCTCCAGAGTACTGAAACACTTCCAGCATGTTGGAAATGCCCATGACAGATAAGAGATTTCAACCCATTTGTTGAAAGCCTTTGGAAAAGACAGAGAATAGAGTTAAGGAAAGTGAGCACTCTTTTACAACTCTTTCAGCACAGTGCCTTGGACAATGCAGCTATTTAGGAAAACAGGCTTGTATTTTCTTGTCCAGTGCTTGTTCCATTTGATCAATAGCGGCTCAGGTGCAGCAAACATCTGATTTTACACCTGTGTTGCACAGAAACTCTGGCCTTGGAACACCTGTTAGAGCTGTTTCAAGATCTTTCCCCTGGACACCAACTCTCTCAGCTGCTAGTAATTAGAAAAAACAAAGCAGAACTACCACATGGACACGGGCCCTGGGAGGGGGGAGTGCCAAAGAAAGCAGCACAAGTTTTACAGGGATGCATGTCGTATTTTTTCCCTTGGCAGCACAACCTCAGGACACCAGGCTGGATGCCAACTGCTCCAAGTGTCAGGCAAACAGGATTTGCTACAGGTTCTTCTAAGCTTTGATCACTTATTTCTGTAAAATAACTGAGTTTGTAAATATGGTTACAGAGGAATTCTGTGGGAAAAGTAGTGTTACAAATTTTGATCAAGCGGGAGATGCTGGTATTAAAAGTTTTTTGAAATCGCAGACTTGCGTTAGCAATTATTTATTTACCATTGCCCTCGTAAGCTGTGTCATCTAGCTGGCCTTTATTTGTTCCTGTAAAATACTTTAGAGAGCATTTTTAGATTATGAAATTAATGCATCTGTAGAGGATTATCTATTTCAGTAATGTCATCTGCGTGCAACCACAAGATTTACTGACTAGAGCACATTTTCTCTGGCAACATTTGGCCTTTCTTGCTAAGATTCAATCCAATTAGAATTGATTTCAATGGAAAAATATGATCATAACAGGAAAAGAGCCAATTAGTTATAAACCCACTAGAGATAAAGGTTGAAAATTCATGATGAGATAAGGAATTCTGTTCCTTAACAAATAAGGATGGCAAAACTATATAGAATGCATATATTAATATAGGATGGAGGTGTATTTAAATCCTGTTCTGTCTGATGAGTGAAGGAAGTGATGGCAGTGGTATCATTGCCTTTAACACCTGGGAAAATGTGATTTTCTGGAAGGCCCAGTACTGTCAAGAAGCTGGGATTATTCTCACAGGACATGGTGTTGTGATTTTTTGGTATCAGTTTTTAAGGTCCTGTTCACATCTGTAAAGATTTTAAGAACCTCTTGTTTTGGCTACTGTCACAGAGGGGAAATAGAGAGCAGGAAAAAACCCTAAAGGCATCTTGATTTAACAAGGGGAAGTTAAACTACTGCATGGAGAAGGACTCAAAATTTGATAACCTTATCACTTGTGCAGCAAATCCTACCACATCCACAGTACACTGAATGCCATTCTAAAACAAGCTCAGGGAAAAGATTAAAGAGCTGACATATCCCCAAAGATTTAGCAGGTCCAGAGACAGAAACCAGCCTTCTACATGAGAATAATATAAACAAAGCAGGTTATCTGTTTACAGAGGTTCTCTGATGGAAGGCAGCAATCCCACCCGGCTGGCACTACATTAAAATGAATTTAATCATCCTAATGGAGGAGGTGGATGCTTTGGGAAAGAGAAAATCTATAATGATACTTTTAGAAGGGCACTTCTTCTCCCTTTCTTAAGCAAAAAGACTCTGCTTAATTTTTTTTAAGCACATGAAAAAAGAAAAAGTTGTCCAGTACAGAATAGGAACTATGAATAATTCCAGGTTATGGAAAGAAAGGACGGAGGAGAGAAGATAGATAACAATTTTCACTTCGGTACAGTCTGAGGTTTTGGTTCAATGTTAAAATTAACATTTGGGGTTTTTGACATAGAAGTCAAGTTGCGCTTTGTTTGATCTCCACTTCTCAACAAGTAGGAAAGTATTTTATGAAAACTCCATCCTAAATATTTTGAGGCAGAGTTCACATTATGAACTTTAGGGTCAAATGACCTTGTCTTTACCAGTTGCTTTGCTTTTGTTATCTGAAAAAAAAATTACAGATCCAGTCAGATTACTCACAACAGTTTGAAATGAGAGGACTGTGGGAAATGTCCCCATTTCTTGTGGCTTTTTGCTACCAGAAGCCACACAACCATGGTCATATAGGTAGAGACAGTGTAGGAAAGGACACAGGAGAGATCTCAGTGATGGACCTGATTTTCTGAGTCTTGTGGGTCAAGAGGAACAGAAGGCTCAGGCTTTACCAAAAGAATTGAGAAATGGGGTGATTTCCACAGCTTTCCTCAAAAATGCAGCAATATTTGCCTTTCAAAGCCACAATAAAAGCAGAAAGGCAAAGACTACACTGCTGGCTGGCTGGCTGGCTGACTACACTGAGTGCTGCTCCTTTCCACCTATTTCCCCCTCTCCTGTCTCATCCTAGAAATTGTTTTTACTCTCTGCTTTCTCCTGGCTGGTGGCCAGCGTGAAGGCCCCACATCTGGGGCAATGTCTCACATTGCCTCGCTTGCTCTCCTCAGCAAAACAGAAACACTGAGACCAACAAGGCTGGGGACCACCCTGCCTAAGATCTTCTCCTGCAAGTGTTTATTTCTTGGTTTTCTTTTTGCTTTAGTGCAATCCTGAATTCAGAAGCTTCTGCCTTCATGAGAGATGCTCCAAGTCCAGAAACCTCCACTGGTTCATTGAACCAAAGCCACTCCACAGTCACTTGGAGTTTTAAAAGCAGTTTATTACATTTATAATAAATCTTTGTTATTACTGCAGATTAGCTCTCATTGCACAAAAGTAATAAATAAAAACATCTGAGGAGCAGATGATTCCCTTCAGCCCTGGTATATAAGGCAAGGACTCAATACTGGCAATTGCACAGACCTCTACTTTGTCCCTCTCTGCTTGGCTGCAGGGACTTCTGAAAATCATAAAGAAATTAAAAACCTGCCAAAGTGAGTTCAGAACCTCACGTTTTCTACACTAGATTTATTGTCCCAGCACAAGCCTGCTCTGGATTCCAGCTCTGGGGACAACAAAAAGGCCCCTAATGACCTGGATAATGGATATGAGAAGGGACCAGGGAGGTTGCAAATAATCTTCCCCTCAGCCAGCTGCACAGCCAGCCCTCCCTTGGGACTCTGCAGGTGTTTGACTGAGCCCTAGATTTGGAAGGGTTGCTTGCTTTGTTTGTTTCCTTCTAAAACTGCAAAAACTTTAACACTTATCAGCAAGTTTGGAAGATGGTTTTGTCAGCCATTGGAGGCCATAGCTCTTAATTTCTGTGCAATAACTGGACTCTCTGAAATAAACTTCACAACAAAATCCAAACAAGCATTTGTTCTCTTTCCTATTTCTTCATCTTTCCCACTGTATCCTACAGTCCTGCTTCTATTATTTAGTGGTGTCCACAGCAAACTGAACAAATTATTAATGGAGTGGTTTTATGGTGTTTACTGCTGGACTCAATGGTCTTAAAGGTCTTTTGCAACCTAAATGATGTTATTATTTCTATACCACATAGCTTCTTCTCATAAACACAGTAACATTCTGAGCCAGGATCCAGGCCCCACTGATGACTGGGTGCTATCTTACAAGTTGAGTATGATATCAGAATTATGTTGTTTATTATTCTCTTTTAATAAAACCAGCTAGATTTCTTGCCTGATGAAAATGGATGGAACACACAACCTTTTACATAGCTCTTAACATTTATCTTTTCAGTCTGGCTCTAATGGTTAGGGCCTGAGTGGTGAGGCAGAGTTTGCCCCTTGTCCTATCCTAAAAATTCCCTCTCAGCTCTCTTGTAGGCTCCTTTCAGGTATTGGAAAATCCTGTAAGATTCCTCCAGGGTGAATAATCCCAATTCTCTCAGCCTGTTTTCACAGAAGACTTCTTCTTTCAGAGAGTTTCTGTGCTTCTGTTCAGAATAATGGTTTTAATTTTTACTTCAATTGTTTAAATAATTTACCAAGGGAAAGAGAAAGCAAGAAAAAGACAAATCCTTTGGAAATGCACAACAGATGCACCGGTGCATGTTGGGACTGAGGCAGAACAGACTGGGAGCTGTCATCACCCCTCAGAGCCACATTCCTTCCCCAGCTCATGTGGCCCACACCTGGGACACGCTTGGGAGGCTCCCAGGTTCAAAGCAAATGCTTCTACCTTTGTTCCTGCCTGCAAGTCTTTTTAATTTCAGCGTTCTCCCTCCTTGTCATCACTGTGCTCTTTCACTAGGAGTGCCTCTGACCAAATACCAAGACATGTTGAGGAGTTTTTTATTTTCTTATTTATTTGTTTGGGTTTTAGTATATAGGAAATAACTTCAGGTGTTTTGTTTGTGGGTTTTTTGTTTGTGAGGTAGGATTTTTTTTCTAGACAAAAGAAACTAGAAATTAGGAACTAGAGCTAGAAGTTAGATAAAAGTCACATTAGAGAAAGTTGAGTAGGTGAAAGTTTGAGGACTTGGCAATCTCTTGGCAATCATCATTGCAGGATGACATTACATTGCAAATTTTTCTTTAAGATAATGTGAAAATAGTAACAAATAAATGCACCAAAAATGTGTGGCATGAAGTGCAAATAGATTTTTATGTCTTTACTATTAAATTCCCAGTCCAAGTGTGAGTAAAGACAAAATTGAGTCAAACATGATTCAGTTACCCCTGAACTTTATTATTTTATTAAATATTTATTGACATGACTAAACTCCCATCAAGCATGACATCGATGCAATACTAAAACTAATAAAAGACTTTGCCCATTTCATCCTGATTAGTCTCTATATACTTTTCTCACTAATGCACCATCAGAGATGCAGAACTTCTCATGAGCTGCTGAATCACCAGCAGCTGAAATATCTCCCACAGGCTGCTCTTGAGCAGCATAAATCTATTTTTCCTTTTTGGATAAGACAAATAATGCAAAAATCTGAGATATGTCTTAGCATTAGGAGGACTTTGAAGTGACAACACAAATGCTGAACAATAACTAAACCACCAAGAGATGGGGTTAAAAAAGATTGAGGAAAGTCTGGTCCTGGCAGTGTTGGTCTGAAGTGTACCCATCGAAAAAGTGCTGCCATTTGGGGTGGACAAAGTGTACTGCAAAATTTGTTTATATTTGAGGCAAACATGTCCTGGACCGCATGGAAAGCTGCAAGGCTGACGTACAGAGATTATCCCTGCTGATAAAGGAAGCACTCAGGAACATCACTAATTATCCAAAGGAACAGAAAGGAGGATCAGCACAGCTGAAGGGGGAAATTCCAGCTGGAAAACTTGGCAGTGCTTTGCTTTTAGTTTTACTGTATTACAACCTATTGCTGTTACAAATAAATGTCAGTTTTTGCTTTTTGGTCAAAAACAGGAAAAAAAAAAGGGTTTGGAAAATGCTCCTGATTGCTAAGGAGGTATCTAGACTTCAGATGAAATGTGCAATTAGCTTTAAAATAGAGAGCTTGAAACAAAAACAATTAAAAAAATGTAACCCAAGATTTCAAATGAAAGTTGTCCATTATTTAGCTTTAAAAAAGGAAAAAAAAAAGTAGAAAAGAAAAAGGAAATACGTAGAGATATTTACAATTAAGGTGCACTTTAAACCTATGATTAATATTATTGAAATTCAGTATCTTTCAAATGCCATGGGAAAAGTTAAAAACTGAATGACAGGAGAGGAAAAAAAAAGCCAAACAAAACTTGTAATGGGAAGAAAGGGAAAACAAAAAATTATGAAGTGAATAGAAGCAGTAAAGAAAACCCTGCCTGCTCCTTTTGGCCAGGACAGGGTGTGGGGTGTTCCAATGGGAACACTAAACTGGAGAATACCATTCCTAAACCTCAACAATCCCTCCACAGCACTTTAAAATATTGCCCTGGAGCTCAGGGAAGGGAAAAATGAGAATTAACCCATAATTGACAACACTGATGCTGTTTATGTAAAACAGAGGGTCAGACTATAATCCACAAGGTCACTTTAATAGACTACATCATTGCTTTTCATGTAATATAAATTAATATTGCAGCAGGCATCACAGGCATGATGGGCTGCTCTATTTACATCCTGTTGCTGGTTAACAGTGACCACTGAAGCAAGACCAAAGATGAAAAGCCCTTGCAGTCCTTCTGCTACAACGAAGACCACGAGCCAAGGTAGGAATGCCACAAGAGGACTGCTCAAGTTAAACAGGACTGGGGTCAAGTGCCTACAGTACACTGAATTTTCACCTGGTGCCTGAGAGTACATGGGACTGGTGTAGCCTAAGCAACTCTGAGTGCTGCTAATGCCAGCAGATGTCAGGCAGCTGAATTCCTAACATGAACACAGGAAAAATGTCCTACAACATCACAGACTTCAGCTCATGGGTCTCAACAGGGTCCACACTGACTTTCATGCTCTATCTCAGTACAGCAATGGGCAAATGCTCAGGGACCCAGGTTATTAAAAGCTTCAACTGGGCTAAATTAGGCAGATCTTCAACGTTTGCAATGTATGAGAGGACACAAAATAATCAGTGATGCATCTCTGCCCAGCCACCCACATCACACCATTAGAAACCAAGACTTAGGTCAGCTTTGCCTCTCTTCGTTGTAAACAATTTTTACACCTGACCAAATGAAAAGAGGTGCTGTACTCTAAAAAGGTGGAACTCAGTTCAAGTATAAACACACACATCTGGTATCTAAATATCCATTTCTAGTACCTGACTGCCAAAATTACTGTACTTGAACACCCAGTGTTCAACTTTGCCCTCAGAGTGTTTCCCTCACGGTGTTTCTCTCTGCTTACACAATAAAGTGGCCAAGAAATCTGTTCCTGATTTTTGTCTCTGTCCAGACCACATTTGAAACACATTCCCTCTACCTAGGTAGATGCTATTAAATAGAAATACAAGAGAAGACAATACATTCTCTACAGCTGCCTATCTGATGAGAATACCATCCAAAAATGACAAAGATGCTATATATTTATGTTCACACAAGCAGGAAGGAGATTTAGAGCTTATCTTTGAATTTTGTAGCACTAAATTGCACTAGTAGCAAGCTTTGATTGCAACCAGACAGTGGTGTGGATGATTCACATCCCTAGAGTTCTTTTCTGAATCTCCATACCCCATTCCTTGTTCCCCAGGATAGGTAAACCCCTCACTTTATACACTTTAGTTCTGTATCTTACTTGCTAAATTCAGTATATAATCAACCTGTGCAACATTTGTTATGAAGTTAGTAATCAGGTTCATAGCAGTTTGAGTTTTGCCACAGAAGTGTTCCTTGAATGTCTTTATTATGAAAAAGGAGAAGGGCAGTGCTTTGGATTAAATGAGCCAGATCTTCAGCTGTGGAAGGATAATTTTGTTTCACTCCAGTGGGACAATGCTGTTTGAAAGCCAATTCCCCTGACCTAGAGGATCTTCCCTGATTTCATCTCTCCAGTTGGACTTTTCCAGCTTGTAATTAAGTATTCACTGGGTACCAGGGAAACAAAGAATAAAGAAAAAGGGGAAAAAATAAGCCCTTTGTAGAGGTTCCAGTCCTCTGGTCCAAGGAATATTTAATTATTTCAGCTAAGTGGAAATGCTTTTCTGGAGAGGCTGAGAGAGTTTTCCCATGGTGGTTATGGAGAGAAGAGGAAAAGAAAAGAGAAAATGGACCTAGGAAACCCAAGGGATTTCTGTGGGGAAAAGAGGTGCCTGCTTAACTCTTTCAAACAACATAAATAGTTATACTCACCACGTGAGTTTACAAGAAAAGGTGTAGTTCAATAGAAAATTAATTGTCTTTAACTACATGTTTACTATTCCTTTAAAATTATTGGCTTATCCTATCATTCAGGTAGTTATCAAGGAAGGAAAACAAAGTGAAATTCATCAGATTGCCTGCTCCTGTGATGAATATGGGATATTTCCTGTGATGGTTTGTGCTAAATCATGCTGCACAAAGCTACAAAAACCCAAGGGGGAGGTACCCAAAAAAAGAAGGTGGTATTTCTGACACAGGGATATTTTAAAGCAGCAATGGATAAGCAGTGTTACACACACTGTGTACCTCTCCCAGGAACATAGGAGCTGGCTCCAGCTGCCAGCTCAGAGGCAAAGGGAGGCTTTGCTGGGAGCAGATGCCCAGGGCATATGGCAGCAGCTCTCTGGCCACAGACAGCAGGCACAGACTTTCTCATTATTTTTCCTGAGAAAAGCTCTGAGAGAAGCAGAGAAGAGAATCATTACAATTCTTATCTCTGCTCGTTGCTGTGCCCATGTGGAATATGTTTGGAGATTGTTTACCCAAGGTGATTGCTTGAATGGATTCTGGTGATGGTGTTTGGATTCATTGACCAATTGGATCCACAGCTGTGTCGGGACTCTCAGCAGAGAGAGTCACCGGTTTTCTAGTTAGCTAGTTTAGTGAGAGCTCTTGCTACTGTAATATAGTGTAATATAAGTACAGTAGAATATACTATAAGATGATATAATAAAGCAATTGATCAGCCTTCTGAACCATGGAGTCAATGCTAATTATTACCCAGCTGGGGGCCTGTGGCAACACGGGGCATCCCGCAGCAGCCACTGCCCATGGCTCCATGTGCAGAACACCTTCCCCTGCCTTCCCAGTGCAGAACACCTTCCCGTGGCTCCACGTGCAGAACACCTTCCCCTGCCTTCCCAGCGCTGGGCTCCCTCACTTCCAAGAACCCGGGGGCCTCTTCAAACAAGGCTGAAAGGAGAGAGGCTTTCGAGTCAGCTGGCAGCATCTCTGCATTTTTGAGCGAGCCTGGATACAGAGGAGGAGAGCTCGGTTTGTGCTGTGTGCCTGACCCCTCTCAGCCAAGTTCAGAGCAGTGTGAGCTATCAAATGTGACAGGCTCCTGGCAAGCAGCCCCAGGCTTTCGGCTGGAATCTCTTCCAGGCCCAGCTGGGTTTAATTAAACTAAGCAGCAGTTCTTGCAATAACTAGTTCCTACCTCATTCTTCAGAAATTGCTTAGTGTTCAAATGTAAATACCTTCAGTTCATACCTAGCTCACCCTTCCCCCACTTTGGATAAACTGACACCGACAAATCCAAGATTTTTAGAATGAGCCCTTAAAAGCTGAATCAGGAAGGAACATGGCACGTGCAGGCCTGCATTCTCGTCTCCTGGTTTGTCATCATGAAATCCATCCTGCTTATCCAACACTCCAAATATGAATAAAAACCCCACCACACATTTATTTCTCTAGACTTCATGGTAAATGGAGGAGTTGTCCATAATTGACTGGCACGCTGGTGCAGCCAAACTGTTATCAAAGCCTGCCTAGAAAATTTGGAGTAACTGTCCAAAAAAAGCCTCAGTTGTGCTATAACTCAAGTGTTTGCAGGACCAGGTAATGGCCACATTAGAGCAATGAGCATTTAAAATCAAGATCAGCTTTTCCAAACTATTCTACTACTGTACAGAGATTTGCTGTGAGCAACATGAATAATCCATCCCAACCTTTAAAAGATGCAAAATAGTGTAACTGGAATGAACACATGAATCTTTTTCACTGTGAACGAAAACAATAATTATTTCCCACTCAATTATTTAAAAAAAACCCAAAAAACAAACAACTAATTTTTATAATCCAGTAATCTCCAGATCTTTCCTGAGAGGAGCCCAGGTTAAAACTATGAATTACAGTAATGACTTTCTATGAAGCCAGATGGTATTTGCACAGTTTTAAAGTCCCTGATCATCCTCTCATTTACAGAGGAACACAGCTCTCTATCCGAATAAAAAGAAATATAATACTTTCTTTTTCATTTTAATGAACTTCACGTAGTTTGGCTTGCTAGATTTCCAAACCCTAATGTAACACTTGTTCTGCTAAGCATTTGAAAGTAGTTGGATCATGCAGCTGCTTAAAGGCCCTTGTGAATGGAAGCCAAGATTTTTATGATCCTGCAAAATGTCCAGTACTACCCTGGAATACTGTGCTGTTTTGTCATTGCATTCCTTAGGTAATGACTCTCCCCACCAAGAATTCTCCCCTTTTTTGAGGAGCTGGAATAACCTCCCTGGCCTGGGCTCTCTCCACCACGTTGTGCTAACCTGACAATCCTCCTGAGGAGCCTGCAGGGCTTCTTCAAGCAGTCACATTTTAAACACTGTTCCATTTTACAAGTAGAATTTCTGCAAATAATGTCTTGCTTTAAATAGTCAGTATGGGCAGCAGAAAGGCTGGAATGCCACTTAACTTCAGAAATAATTCCTCAGAGAATGGCTGAAGGCACAAAGCTGGTCAGCTAAGTCCTCCTCTCTAAAAATATCAATAAACATGACATTACAAGGTCCTAAATTTATTGTTTTTACACCACCTTGGAAAAAAATGCTCATTTCTCTAGATTTTTTTGTAGTTGCCAGTACAGAATGGTGCAACAAGAAACTTTATGGGTTAAAATCTAGAAAACCACTTCTGCTCACAAGAGGATACAGAATTTGAGCCCAATCTCCAATATCAGCACATTTTAGTGATACTGTTCCACCTACCATAGCCTGTCTGCTGGTCTAAGTATTTCTTTTAAAAACAAGTTTAAAAAAAAATCACATTCCTTTGTGAAGTTAATTCCTATTCCAGTAAACTTTCCATTGTAGGACATGCCTTGCAAAGTCACAGTTACCCTTCTAAGGGGAAACCTCTGCAGTGACTTTGTGGGGTAATCTCCTGACTAGAAAACCTGACAGCAGCCAGGGAATTCAGCCCTGCATTTGTCACCACAGAGAGAATAACCCTGGAAAGAGCCCCCAGCTGTGGGCTGTGTACACCACACCACCTCTGCAGCATCATGTGGGATCTGCCCACTGGGCTCAGCTGAGCTGAGCTGCTCTGTGTCCCCTGAGGAGGGCAGGTAAATCAGGAGAGGAGAATTCCAAAAGTGTGGAGGGCATGGAAAGGCTTTCAGTCCTGGGGAAACAGTGAGAATGGCAGAGTTCAGAAAACAGAGCAGCACGACAAACAAGCGGATACACATGTGACGGGGAAAAACAAAACCACATGGGCTTTGAGCACTGAAACACAGATCTGAGATAACCAAAACAGATTGCTTAGCTGTCTAAAGCATTTAATAAGTTATTATTAGTGTACAGGCAGGAATCATGGAGAGGGAAGGGATTAGATTCTGCTATAAATTACCAGAGATCACACAGCGTAACACACTCACTCCAGATTTTCAAAACCTGGGAGTGCGTGGGGATGGGGGATGAGGGGCAAGGGCTGGAGGATGTGAGAGGAATCAATTCAGGAATGCAGAGATATGCAACAAGTCATCTGCATTTCACAACCAAGACAGATGGACAAATAGAAAAGGCTAAAACTCATCTGTAGTTCACAACCAAGACAGATGGACAAATGCAAAAGGCTGAACCAGTGAGGTAATACCCAATAAAGATGAGAAGAGAGAAATTCAAGGATGGGCCAAGCTACACCTGCTGGGGGAGGCTTTTGGGAGATGGGGTGAGGAGGGAGGGGCAGAAACAGCAGGGGAGAAACAGACAGAGAACAATGAAAGGAGCAGGAATCTTTCAAACCACAGCAGAGCTTCCTTAGACCAAAGCCAAAGCAGAAAAGCTCTCAGGCCACTGGGCAATGTCAAGCCAAAGCTGTGCTTTACCTAAGGGAGGTATTGACAAGGAGGCTGGAAATTAGTTGGGAAGCTATGGAATATTGCATATCTCTGGAAAAAAAGCTTAAAACTATTATCTAATTAATGCCACCTGTATTGATCTATGTTCTACATTAACTCTTCTAATAAAAGATCCACGTTTCACCCTCAATAAAAGCAGAGTCAGTAATCTCAGAGGGTATTTTTACATATTTGCTTATAAAATATTGTTTACAAAAGCAAGAGTTTATTTGATTTAAATATTTATGCTCTTAAGGTGGAAAATACAAGTCCTGAACAACAGTTATTTTAAACAGGAACCAGCCAACACAATGCCAAAATACCCTCCTGAATAGCTAAGTGTAGTGTAACTTAAAACACCAGAAACAGTCTGGTGGAAGGAGGTAGGTTCCATATGCATAAAAGGTATGTTCTGAAATTTCCTCCAAGCCTGTGAAGTGCAAGCTGTATTGAAAAAAAAGATTAGAAAACCAAACCAAAAATACATCCATATTTTAGATTAATTTCTTTTAAAAATAGATTTGCTTATGTAAAATATCTTTAGTGTTCAGAAAAGGATTAGGAGAAAGTAGTCATCCATAATTAAAACAAAATAATCACTCTGCTGCACACATATCCTTCCTTTAAGAAGACAGGTAATAACTACTAAAAAAATCATTTGGGAAAGACTTAGGTACCACAGTGATGAGAGCAGTGCCCAAACGAGGGTAGAACAGAAGATGCATAAATTGGATGGGAATGAAGGATTTGTTACTGCAGCCTTCAGCAATTTAAAGAATACTAAATGTAAAAACTTGCAACAGGAAAAGTGTAAGACACTCCTGCTGCATCCCAGAAGGGACCACTCAGCAGAGTAACAAGAGACTTAAGCTGAAGCTCTGTGACAGCCAAAAAACCATCAGACAGTCTGAGTTCCTCTGCCTTCCCCTCAGATTGTTTCATACATTCTCTGTAAAATTCAATTCTACAGCAATTTATATTAATTCTTAATGCCCTGGTGCTCCAGATAAATAATTTCACAAGAAAGTTCATCAAGAACTGTATCATTATCAGAATAAATCAGTTATTCTGGTATGTAAGATGTCTGAATGTTAAATAAGCCAAACTTTAAAAACATTTTCCAGTATTTGTCAATTGGAGTGCAAGTGTGAAGCTTTTTTTCCCACAAGTCCTGAGCTGCAAATTCATCTTGACATCTATGGTGACAAAATGAAGAGAGCTCTGTTTAAATCCCCGTTTCTCAGTACACAATATAACTCTGTTCTGTGGTTTCTCATCCAGAGTAGGTGGACTCCCTGCAGCATTGCAAGAGAGAAAAATATGACACTGACCATATAAAGATGTGGATGTTCTAGAAATAAAAAATGCAATTTTTTTTGCTAAACCTCATTATGGGAGGTTGTGTACTTTCATCTGTTTCTTCTAGCTGATGAAGGTAAATTAAAACTGACACTCACCATTTTACTATATGAGTTTTATTCCAGAGATGTTATTTATTATTGATTATTATTACCTATGGAGGTTGTTTCACTAGTCTCTAGTATGTTTCTCTTTTTCATTACAAAAACACAATAATATTCCTGCTCTGATGGCCTCCTGGAATCCCTGAACATTTCCAGAACACAAACCTGGCTATCGAAACATAGCCACAAAGTGCTCTTTAGTGAGCAATAAAATATTCCCAGCATCAGCACTGGATCCAAGCTTTTATACACAATTACATATCAAATAGCTGCAAGGCACAAGATATTTTCAGAGTGGCTGTGGCTACCTCTGTCTGTGAACAGCTACTGGAGATACACCTGGAAATAAGGAAACACAGGTACCTCCACAAATAAATGAGTAGAAATAAGTTGAAGACTGTGAAACCCAGAGCCAAGTCCTGTCAAAGCCATCAACAGCACTGAACAAGCATCTTCTTTCCTTTAGTCAATACCTAATTTTGTACTTCATTTTCTCAAAGTTCTACACTGGAAATAAGTACTTACTCCTGGGAAGGCACTGAATTGTATTATTGTCCTTAAAACACTCAGATTTTTTTTTAAGCTTGATTAATTTATTTCAGTTCTACTCCTTTAGAAAGTGAAGAAGTAAAGCTTAACAGTGGAAGGTATTTTTCAAGCAGCATCTTTAGCAAATTTGTCAATCAAAGCACTAACTCTCAAATTAACTCTGAATTTCATGTCTTCATATTGCAGTTGGACACACCAACTTACTCCTAAATCCATCAGGATGGTAAAAAACCATGGGGAGATATATGCAAAAGTAAAGAATCATTTTCCTTGGCTGAAATATTTCCCCTCAGAATTCCCCAAAAAGTTTATTTTTCACATTAATCTCAAATACACAATTCTAAATTGTTTTCAAAGATGTGATGCTTCTGTCCCCTCAACAGAGAGGATACCCAACAGAGTGAATTAAATCAGGAGTAGAATTACCTAAACAATAAAATTACATCTGAATTATCAGCACTGAGAAGACAATGACACATGGACAGTTTCACACTAAGAAATACAAGATCTTCATGGGGTTATTTTGAAATTAAATGATATCATAACTTTTGAGGTGTGAAAGTTTCCTACCCTTTTTCACTTTAATAAACTGAAGATTTTAATAGAGATCTTTTAGCAACACATGCTGTACTCTGAGGGTGTGAATATTTCCTGACTAGCCAAGTTTACATACAGCTCACACGAGAAACTCATAGGTTTCTTTAACCTGACAGTGAAGTTTAGCTAAAAGTGAGTAATATTCATAAAAAAATAATCGTTGGGACATCTGTTCTACACAGTAAAGGGTCATGCTTTAGATGAAGACAAACAGGCTTTAATTCCTCATTTAAGATGAGTAATTCTTTCAAAGATCCTAAGTATCTACAAATCCCAAAAATGTCCTGGCCATCTCACACTCTGAGATAGCAAATCTTTTAGTAGCCATAATATAAAATGAAAACCTAATTTTAGGTTGCATTAAGAGCATTGTGAGAGTGATCATGTTGGTATCAAAAGGGATGCATTAGGAAAGACAAATGTAGGAAAAAAAGAGCAGATTATGTATATTGGAAATAGATAATTTAAGAAAAAGCAGCATTAGGCTGTGTTGGAGGCCTCACCTGCAGCTGAGGCTTTGGCTCTGTGTGGGTACAGACACCATCAGTGTCTTTTCTGCTGTACCACAAATGAAAAAAGAACAAATCGCAACCCAGGAAAACATCCAGAAAAACTCAAGTCAGGAAGGGTGGATGAGGAAAGGCAAAATTATAAACGTGTAATTTTAATAATTTTCTGTTTTTTCTTATTGCTTGAGGTGTTTTAGATGCATAACCTATTTTCTCATAGCACTATTTCCCATCAGCATTATATTTCAACATTTTACAGAGTAATCAAGCTGGGATCTCTGAGTTATCAACAAAATGCCAGCTGAAACAAATCCATCAGCTATAAAATATGTTTTGTGTTTAGCTGGGCAAACTAAGTGGAAAATAAAAAAGAAAAAATAATTCAGCTTGCAATCATATCTGTGGGGCTCCTCTGATAGGGTTATACTCACCATGTGCTTAGAAAAAAGGCATTTGCCTAAAGTCAGTTTGCAAAATATAACAGAAAAACCTGAGCAGAGCTGAGTGGCTTCTGCTGCTGCCCTACCAATCCAACATTATCCATTTGTTTCATCCCACAGCTTTCTCTTGGGCTATCAAGCAATCATTCAGGTTTAATTTCCCAGTGAGTTTTCAAAGATGGCTCTAACCACCTTTGCTGTCCCTTAATATGGTGGCGGTGTGGTTTAATTTTCAGATTTTTGTGCTGACATCAATTAGAGTCTCCCAAGAGGTGTCCTAAGGGTGGGAGACTGGTGCTACAACAAAGGACAGACAGAACACTTCACAGCCCTGTCCCCCCATCACATCCTCTTCCCCTTTTTGGCCCAAACCTGTGGGGAGGGAAGAGCCACTCTGGAGCCCAAAAAGGAGGGCAGGGCTCAAAACAGTGATCTTGGAGTGGAGGAAGTGGCATTTTGGTATTGTACTTGAGAACCTTAAATCCCACTAAAACCCCACTAAAGGTGTTCAAGTAATTTATTATAGCTGGTCCTACAGCCTAGCCTTTCTTATTTAGCAGTTCTCCTGCTACCCGTCCAAAAGGAAGATGAGCCTTATTTGAAAGGGAGCAATTTCAGATATACCAGGGAAGGACTGGCTTTTCAAACACCTTCAAGGCAGCTGTGCAGTCCAAGCAGAGGCTTTGGCAGAAGCCTCATGCAGTGGTAATACTTCCCAATCCAGACTTTTTTTCTTTAATGGAAAATGATGGAAAGTCCTGCTTTAACAGGATTCAGACACTGGCTCTTGGAAACAGGATTTGGTAACCAAAATAAAAAATATCTCAGAAACTTTAATGGCCTCCTTCACTAAAGCCTGGCCAAGTACTCGCATTTAATAATTGAAACTATCAGTTTACTTTTACATAGTGGATCTAAACCCTCTCTCCAAAACAGACACAAAATCCCCTTGGCTACACCATCTGTAGCCAGAATTTGGGGCAATATATTTGTAAAAATGAGATATAATGATGGTAACTCAAATAATTTTACTGTTATTTGTCATAATGGTTAGAAGAGGAGGTGACAGCGATAATCCCCAGATCCTGGTGCCAGTCTGGTGTTTATAAATGTTTGTAGGTGTGAATTTAACCACCATGGCCGCAGGTGGCTGCTGGAGTCCCCTGAAAGAACTGCATGGAAAGACCCTACACCAATCCCCAGCTGCTCCCATGAAATCCCCTGAGCTTCCTGAGACATGAGCTAGAACTTCACCTTAGACCAAACACATCCTACCAGATGAACTCAGATTTTGGCCCAGGAGAGTTTGCATCTTGATCCCCAGCCTCTTAGAGAACATCTTTACTGCTGTGCTATAAAATTAAAAATATTTGAATTTTCCAGCTGAAGGCAAATACGTAAATTTTTGTTAGAACAGCTGTTTCCTATTAGTTCTAGAGAGAAACATTAAAACTCAGACGTGTTGCACTGACAGCAAACTGGCTCAGTGGGTTGTATGAAAGGGTCTGGGTGAGAAGCAGGATGATGGACCTCACCTCCAGGAAGTTCTTGCGTAGGTAAAGTGGAGAAGGATGCAAAAAGAGAAAAGAACCATCCTGGAGGAGTGTGGAACTCTTTATTCCACAAAAAGGCATTCTCTGCTTCTGGGACATAGCACTCATTTTCTGCACAGCCTGGCAGGGTGATTTACTCACTGGAGCACCACAAAATCCAATGTGCAGTTTTGTGCTAAGTGTGTGGTAAATCCATGATGGATGCTCTGGAAGCCACAATTGCTACTGCACAGTAACTTGTGGTGTTGGTACAATATGAGGTAATAGCAGGGGGCAAAGAGCTGCCTCATGAGGAGGCTCTGCTGAAAATAAAGCTTCACGTTTCAGCCCAGGCCCTTATCACTCTATCAGCTCCAGATCAATCTTTTCCATCCTACAAAGGCAAAGTAGGGCTATGAAATGTTGAAAATGGGAAAAATTTCTTGCTCAAAAAGCCATTATGAGCCATGCAAAATTCTTACATCCCAACTTAAATCAGGGTTTTCCATGACATATCTGAGAATTGTGAAGTTTAGGAGTGCAGCAAGGAGTGTTTTTTAAATATGTGCTTTTTTCACAATGAGTACAGTTCATATTCTGTCACCAAAGAACTGGGACTACATTAACAAGCTAATGAGGAATTACAAAAAGAAAAAGAAAATAAGCTTGGAAAAAGAAGAGAATCAGCAAAAACAATGGAGATCAGATATTTTGAAAGCCAACATTGACCTAAAGATTTCTATGAAGTTACATCACATCACCCTCACCAATCCACTCTGTTTAACCACTTTCATTGGGGAAGGTTACATTTGTAGAAACCTGATGGATTAATCTGCTGATTAATCTGTAATTATCTTAAAGGTTTTCTTGTTCCTATTAATAACTTCACTTTTAATAAAGGAAATAATGGGGTTATCTTTGCTGAACCACAGAAGTGGAAGTTATGCAATATTATGATTCTACTTTAGGCCAGCAAGGACTTGGAAATAAGTATCCATCACTAAAGTTAACACCAGATTTTCAGAAGGAGCTGTCCTGTAAAAAAGAAGGGAATTTCCACCCTGTAAAGGATTACATCATTTTGACAATCATTACTGCAGTGGAACAGCACAAGCTCATTCCCCATCCCTTTCTCCATCCCACTTTTCTCTGTGTTTAATGTAAATAGAAATTCTCTCAAATATTTTGACCATTAAAAAAAATGCAATGTTTTTTCCACAAGTTCAGTGTGGAGCTGCATCTTTTTGAAGTGTTATGACCCTTCCCTGGCTGCACCCTCCTGTCAGGGAGTTGTGGAGAGGGAGAAAGTCCCCCCTGAGCCTCTTTTTCTCCAGGCTGAGCCCCCCCAGCTCTCTCAGCCTTGCAATGACTATAAAATAGGGGGATACTTTGTGGAGTACAAAGATTAAAGCAGCTTTTCTTTTTTTTGGCTGGATTTATTGTCAAAAGACTGTTAAAAGGAATGATTAGTAGGAACAAATTGGAATGAATAAGAAGTCTCCATTTGTTAAACGAGAGCCAAGGAATAGTTTGGATTGCATATTCCAATGCTGTGGGGAAAAATGAAGAATATGGTACAAAGTAATTACTTGGCTTTGGAGGAATGGAGCTAATTAGGAGACAGGGTAGGAGAAAAAGTGATTCAGGGGATACAGAGAGCATGAAAAATATCTGTGCATGGAAGGAAATGGAAGCAGAGGGCAGAAGGGAGGAGAAACAGCAAGCCAGGCATTTTGTCATGGAAGATTATCAGGTTTGTCAAGCATGACATCCCTGTGGTGAATTCATGCTGACCATTCATGACTTTCCTGTCCTTCCTGTGCCTGCAAATGGCTTCCAGGATGAATGACTCCATTACCCCTCCAGGGACTGAAGTGCTGCTGTCATTCCCTAGGTCCTCTTTGCCCTCAGTGAGGACAGGAGTGACACTGGTTCTGCTCCAGTTCCTCCTGTCACCAATAATTCAAATTCAATAATGCAAAGACTGCCAAGTGCAGTTTCATGATGACATCAGTGAGGTCCCCCAGCACTTATGGGTACATCCTGTCAGGGCCCATGGATTCACATTTGTCCAGCTTTCTTAAGTGCTCCCTGACCTGGCCATCTTCCACCAAAGGTAGATTTTCCTTCCTACAAATTATCCCCTGGTCTTTAGGGCTGGGGACTGATGAATTCCAATCTTGGCAGTAAGAACTGGTGTGAAGAAGGAATTCAGCACTTCAGCCTTTTCCATGTCCTGTGTCTTCACATTCCCCACCTCACTCAGGATTAGTGATGTAGGGGCACCTTTCTAAGGAGATAAATCATAACTTGAAAACATGTTTCAATTGTGGGATAGAGTAATAAATATGCACATTTTATTGCTCTGAGTACATGATCTAAAAAACCTTGAAAGACAACAAATCACAAATATTTCATACTGTTTTAAAAAAGAGGTAAATTAAAAATCTAAACTCTCATTCTTGCATGGGGCAGTCAGCTTTTCATTCCAAACCAGAACAGATGGATATTTTTTTGTTGTTGTTGTTTGGTTGTTTGGTTGGTTAGTTTTTTGTTTGGTTTGGTTTGGTTTTGGTTTTGTGGTTTTTTTTTTTTTGGTGCCTGAAACTTTTTGGACAATTTTAACACAAAAACCCCTTGCAGGACCACACCTCTCACGGGAACTGTACTTTGGGTGAATTATACCCAGACTTTTAGCAGCCTGGAAGTCCAATGTGCTGCTTGGTTCAACTCCTATGAGTGATCTTGGCACAGCTTCGCTATGAAAATTGGGCTGTGAGGACATAACGGGAGCCAGAGCTGGGCAAGATAAGCAGAGTGAAAGCCTGCACAGAGGGCAGTTGTTGAAATCCTGATAGTTAGCAGCTACCAGAGTCCAGAGGAGAAATGTTGACATGAAAAGGTGTCAAAACTTACAGGGGAAAAAAAAAAAGAGCAGAGGATGGAATAGATGGAATAGTCTCTACTATTTTGCCCACTCCTCAGGGGGAAATAGTAGAGACTTTTATTCTTAGCTATCATCATCCAGTATAGCAGGTAATGCAGATTGATATCAGACTGAACCACTTCCAGTCCAAGGAGTCAATTCAAAATGTTCAGCTGTTTTTCAGTTTTTCCACTGGAGAACAGAAAAAAAAAATTAAAATTGAAATTTTCACACATAAAAAGACAATGCCAGAGATGCTAGATGCTCAGTGAGGAAAAATGTATGGAAAATATCAGATTTGCTCCAGTTTCAGGGTAGCGAGGCCCTGGCACAGGCTGCCCAGAGAAGCTGTGGCTGCCCCTGGATCCCTGGAAGTGTCCAAGGCCAGGCTGGACAGGCTTGGAGCCACCTGGGACAGTGACAGGTGTCCCTGCTCATGGCAGGGGGTGGAACTAAAGAATCTTTAAGATCCCTTTCAATCCAGACCACTCTATGATTCTATGACTCCATGACCCAATTAAATAAATTTATTTGCCTGCCTGACCCCAAGCTGGTCCTTCATCCACACAAGAATGGGGCTGCAGCAGCTCAGCTTCAGTCTCCATCACCAAGCCAGCTTCTCCTAGTTCCCCTTAAGTAAAAGGCCAGCCTGGCAAAATCCTGGTGCAGACAGAGCCACAAGCAGCCTTCCCCAGCACTGGCTGCTGCCAGCAGGGATTTTTTCTGCCTGGAGCTCCCTGACATAACTGGACGAGGCAGCCTTGTGCAAAGTGCAAAAAAAGATGTTTTGTGAAGCTGAAATGAATGGCCACAGCAAGCGATAAAAATAGTTCATTGCTGAGACTGGTGTAAGGCATTTTATGAGTCATTACCTCAGAAAGATTTTATTGGGGTTCTGGGAAATGAGGAACTGGGGGCTCATCTGTCAGGATTTCAGAGCTGCAGGTGAAATGCTGCCTTTGATAAGCGGATTCCTGAAAGTCCTAACTGGAGGAGGACACACCAAAATGTAACTTCCAGAAGTAGCAGATTACCCTTTATTTTGGTAAAGCAGTGCCCCAGGGAGATCTGAATGTTCTTTCACTTTCTGTGAATGAATTACATGGTTCATGGTCATGTTAAAAATGTTAGTTAAACATTTTACTAAATGGAGCTTCCTGATCCTGTGCTCGTGAACAAAAGTCACTTGTTATAATAAATACTGAAGACACATCAGTAAGTTTTTTCTTCTTGTCTTAGGCTGAGTAATTTTAAATGTCAAACATTTCCTCATTAAAACTCTTTCATAATCTTAAGGGAAGGGGTGAAGAGGGCAGGAGATTAAAATCTTGTTGCACAAAGTGTGCTGCAATCTCACTTTATTGATACTTATAGCACAGTCTGGGATGACTCAATCCATCACAGGACACTGAGTTGTGGTCACAGCAGAAAGTAGAGAATGAAGGAAAAGCCTCTTTCTCTGAGACAGTGCTCTACTGATAAAACAATGACTCTCTGGAGAATTCCTCGTCCATGAGCTATGACAGCTCAATTTCAATTGAATTTCTATTTTCAGAATTTTGAACAGAAATTTCTTCCTATACCATTCAGCAAAAGGGAGTGATGGAAGTTGTCAGTTCCCTGACCTCCCAGGACAAGGGGACAAAGCATCATCCTTTGCACTCCAGCCCATGAGGCAGCTCTGTGGAGGCTGAGTTTGATCAGTGCTGAGGCAACTGAACCAAATTATCAGCTAAGTGTTCCACAAGTTCTGCTGCCTTACAGATGTGCTCTGCCAACGGCTGAACTCAAAAGAATTTCCTTGAGAATTGCAAAAGACATTTCAGCACATCAGGTCTTTTCTCTGTCAAATTTGAAGGTCCTCCTCCAAACCACAGAGGTATGAGAGTGATCTCTGCACATTGGTGGAACAGCCCCAGTTTTTCTGACCTACAAAATGGTTAAACCTTTGCCTTCAAAAGACTCAGCCTAAGGCAGAGAACAATCATGGAAAGTTTCAGCCCATTTCAACCCATTAATGTTTGGCAAAGTCATAACCAGCTTAAAACACAGGCCTGTAATTAGAGCGGGTCGGAACATTCTCGGCTTAACGAAATTTCATTGAAATACTCTGCTTCATCCAAGCCAAAACAACATTTTTCAGAGACATATCTGCTTCCACAAGGCTTTTGTGGGGAGAGCTGAGAGGGAAAGTGTGCTCACACACTACAGCCTGAAGATGAGGTCACTGGTTTGGGATGTATGAGAATCTAGTTGAGGCCCTGTCTCAGAGAGCAGCATTAAAGAGACTACAAAATACCCAAATGCCAGAGCATCTCCCTGGCTATGTTATCCACAAAAAATTCCTTATCATGAGATACATGCTATGATTATGATGTTCAAGAGATTTTATATCTTCAAGCACCACACACAAAGTCATATTTTTGAACATTATAGGTTGACCTAAAAGCGAGCTGACTTCCAGAAGTCTGTGCTTCTAACAGGAAAGTTATTCAATATTTAAACTTTAAAGGTTTCATCAGTAAGTGCAGTTCTTGGACAGATCAATAAATATTTGTTTGAAAAATTACACGCCATAAAAAGGGGGAAGAAAAAATTAATATTATCAGGTGGAAAATCTTTACTTTTTCATTCTTATGGTTTTCACATTTAACACATGCACATAAAGCAGGGAATAGTAGGAGGAAATAGTCTGTTTGCAATTAAAATGTATTTCATACTGTGGTAGGTCCTCCCATCCACTACAGTGAGGTTTGAGGCCTACAAGTCTTGTCCTAATAAAGGACAGAACATAATTTTTTCATTCCTGAAGGTTTAAACAGGAATTCCTTGCCCTGCTGAGTCGAGCTGATGCAAACCTTTGCTTTCATGTACTATTACCTGTCTTCAGCTTGTGCAATTATTTTACTTCCCAAACATCAGGTTTGGTGAACACCTGCTTTTTTTGAATATTATCCAAAGGTTTTTTGACATAAATGTTTGGCTTATGGCATTCACTGCTCTGTTATTGCACATGTCAGCTGAAAAGAGCCATGTGACACAGAAGAGTGGGATCATACTTAGCTAATTCAATGTAAAGAATAATTCAAGCACATAGTTTTCTAAAAGAACATTTTCTCACTTAGAAGCACTGGGTTTTCTATATTCTTCTTTAGTTCTTAGCATTTAGTTCTCAAAAACATTTAATTTCTATTATTAGTGCAATCTATTTAAAAACAGAAAACAAAACCAAAGATATAACTTCAAAGAGACAAATAGATGAAGTACGGAAAACTTGGGAATCCCTTCTCAAACCACTGAGACTTGTGGCAAAGTTTTCCTCCCTGAACATCAAAATTCTGAATTCAAGGAATCAGGGTCACTGCAGCTGAGGATTAAGTCTTCCAACAAAAAGTGTAAATTTTTCTTCATTAATATTTGTGGAAATAAAATTCAGTGCTTATCAACTGTAGACTTCATCTTTCTCTTTCAGTTAACTTTTATTGGAAAAACTCTGGAAGTTACTGAGGTCACATCTTAAACTGCAGCAGCTCTGTATTAATAATCAGATTTTGCTAGCTAGGAGGAATAGGATAGTAAATACTTGGTCAATATTTAAGTTAACCTATCAAGAATAATTGCATTAATTTAAATGATGGGCCCCTCCAATTCTCCTTACGGGATGCAAATTAAAATGTTTGAGGTGAAAATCAGAGCAATGCTCAGATTCTAGAAAACAAATAATTCATTTAATATTACAATTAACAGCCTTTTACACTTCCTGCTGACCTCAAAGCAGGTTTGTTTTTTTTTTTAAACCAGGCACCCTCACAAAATTAAAACACAGTAAAGAGGAATTCAAAATCCTAAAAGCTCTGTGAAACCACAAACTTTCCAGAAAGAAAAAAAGAAGCTTACAAATTTTAACATGCTGAACCAGATTGGTGTGGTCTGCTTTCCATTACTGGCTGGCACTTGTCACAAGAAGTGAGGACAATGGATATAACCCTAATCCTGGTGTCAAACTAATGATTTCTTTGGATTTTGTGGTGATTCCACTATCTCCAGCTGTACCTTAATGCAGCCACCCAAACAGGCATCCCTGCCGCTGGTGTTTTCCTGGCTTTCAAGTACTTCCCTTTGCAATGGTAATGATGAATTTTAGCACAGACTATTGCCATTTAATAAATGCATTGATTGTAATATATGAATACATTTAAAAGTATGTGAATGTCTATATAACGACTAGAAGTATAAAACTTATATAAATTCTACATAGCAAACTTATAATATTTCAACTATCCAAAGAGTTCTCACATGTTCCTGAAAAAAATCTGAATTTACTGACTTCAATTTTCTACCAGACTCTTCTGACTTTGTAGCAAAAAGGAGGTGAAAACTCCTTTCACATACTGAGCACATACATAAAAGAACGTATGTTATTTATTAACAGGAGAAAGCATTTATTAAAATCTAACCTGGCTTTTGCAAATAAGATGACTTCATGCACAGGAAAGAGCTGTATATGATAAGTTGTTATTTCTGGGCTGTTTTGAAAACATTCAAAAAGGGGGCTAAAACTATTTTAGATGCCACTTTTAATTAATCTAATTTCCAGAAGGAATTTGAGCAGTCACAAAGGAAAGCATAATCTTCAAGAAAACCCTAAGTCCCACTCATTTAAAACTCTTTATGGCATAGTAATGCTTCTAGTTCAGTATTTTATGAACTGCAGAGGTGTCAAAAGCTTTTTATGGTTTGCATTGAAATTTCTGAAGGTCTATTTCAATTCTCATTGTAAAATGTCAATACCGTCTGGAGCAAAACCAGCAAAATATCTCTTACTACCTGATCTTAATCTTCCAGTCCATTCTGCCAAATGCTAAGAGGAGAATTTAAGAGTAATTCACAGTAGTCACAAACACTCAAGTCACTTCATCTTCCACTGCAAACTTACCTAAAGTGAGATATTATACCATATTTTCCCTACATTAATATCCTGCTCAGATCACCGTCAGACTATTTCTAACTTGGCTTTTTGAAATTTTTCCATTGTACTCACCACCTCCCTCACCTAGATGATGGGTAGAGTAGGGATTTTCCTGAGGCTTATAAGGGAAAGCTGAACTCAGTAGAACCTTCCATGCTCCAAATGGAAGTGTTTGAGCACAGTCAATGGACAAACCAGCAAGAATATTAAGGGTAAGTAAGAATGGGGTTAAAAACACAGCATGGACCAGAACAACTTGATGCACACATGCACTTGATTTGGACATGGGAAGAACAGGGTGTGACCAGTCACCTGAAAAGCAGCTGCATTCACTCCCTGCATAGTTCATATTCATCTCCCCATGTGCTGCTGACAATCCATGTCTCCTTCTCTTCAGGATGGAGCTCCTGAAGGTGTCATGTCACAAATGGTTCAGTACAACCCCACTGATTATCTCTGAAAATTTCCAGGCTATAGAATGGCCCTTTTTGCTCTCCAGGCCATGAATTTTCAGTGAGCACATCTATTTTTCACTCCATCTATTTCATGGTAGGCAGAAAATCTCTGAAAGAAGAGGAAAGGCTTTTCACAGATGAGCACAGGATCAGTCTGGAGTCCATAACTGCAATTAAAGCCAGATACTGAATAGAAGATGACACAGGAGCTGGCTGGTTTTAATGCAAAAGGCCCAGGCTTTTGACACTGCCTATAAAAAATCTATCATTAACTGCCATCAGTACTATTAAAAGGTTTCCTTTATCTATGACAAGCCAGCACTGAACAATCCTTATTCTATCCTAACAAAAAATAAATTAACAAGGCCCTGATTCCAAGAAAAAAGACAAATATTTATATGAGCTCTTGCTTTTCATTGCAAAAAGGCACAGTCACTACACTTTACTCTTCCTCTCAGTTTTCCTTTGCACACTTAATCACAAAACCATTCTGCACTCCCATTGCCTTTATTTTATTTGGCCATATTTTCTCAAACCATCCCCCAGTACACAAAAGTCACTGGTCTGTAAAATCACCTGTGCACTGTAGAGAAATCAGGGAGCATTTCTCCAGCAAACAAGCCTGGTGAGGGAATTTTTAGGCTAAAACTGCAAAATACTCTTTTAATTTAGCACGACGCTTCATAGGCAGTGCATGGAAATATTGTTAAATCCAAGTTTTTAACTGGTTGAAATGAAGTAAAATCAAGTGACACAGCAACCCCTCATGGCAGAGAGTTGGAATGAGATAATCTTTAAGGCCCCTTTCAACACAAACCATTCTATGATTCTATGATATCTTATTGTTAGGAAAACACAAATAAGAGATATTAAACTTTACAAGTCTCTTTCTGGAAATCATTAGCTTTTCCTCTGATTAAATTCAAGTGAATTGCAAATCAACATTTTAAATTAGTTGAAAGTCTTTATTACTCAGTATTATGATTCATTTCCAGTCAGAATATTGTTGAATTAGTAATATGTTATAAGATCATGATGATATTATTTCACAGTTGAGAAGGTCTCCTCCAAAGACACACAAATTCTTGAAAATGATAAAACAAATTTGCAAATAATTAGATATCAAGTTATTAACCAATGAATGTTCCAGAGAAGTGATTGAAGTGCAAGCTATGCAAAGAAAAAAAATTTAAGAAACAAGGTGCAGATTAAAACCAAGGGTCTGTAGGAAATATCCTCTAAGACATTACTCAGTGTCTTGAAAAAAATTCTATTCTGGCTCCTGAGATTGAACACTGCATTAAAAATGTGTTCTTCTATGTCTAGTCTGCAGAATAAGGGAGTTTGGAGCCCTCAGGCTGAGCTTCCTGCTGGTGCAAGCAGCACAGCTGGATTTTCTTCACCAATATTTGCTTCTATGTATTATTCTGTGAAATTCTTCAGATTTTCTGAAAAGAACTGACAGATACCCATGGTTTTAATCACACAGGAAATTCCATTATTGAAACACTTTGTCCTGATATCAAATCAGGACAAAAACTCAAAGTATCCCTTTGGGCTTTTTCACACAGGAAAAACATTCCCAGCTCTGTTTTTAAAAATGCCAACTGTTTGGAGCTGGTTTAGTGAAGAATGTTAACATTTTATGACAAACTCTCATGGGGTAAAAAACCCCTCAATTTTCATTTCCCACATCTCCATTTTGACTTCCCTGTACAAATTTGGTTCCTAAAGTGCTGCAGAACTACTTTTCCCTGGTGACTGGATACTGAGCATGCTAACACAAAGAGGTAGATTTTGGTTAAGGTGTTTGCTGTACTGCAATAATTATCCTTGATTTTATTAATAACCAAATAGAACTGGCTATAGAATTTGTGAAAACAGACACAAAATAGTTCAGTAGATTTCGTTCTAAATACATAAATTCATTGCTGCTTCTATCTCAGTCTAAAATATGCATTAGCTCTATAAGTACCAGTACTGCTTTCATGATAATGACATTTATTTTAATTTAGGCAAGGGGTGACCAATGAATCTACAAAATACTTCATTAATGAAGATGATTTACAGAAGTACTGTGCTTCTGAAATGGACTCTTCCTTTGCATCTCTCACCAGTAATTTTATTTATGATTCTCCTGGCTCTCAGTTTAACTTTTAACTCTGCACATATCTTGCACATGAAACTAAAGATATAAATAACTCCTTTTTGAATACAGTGTTGTGAATAGTTTACACTCCCAAAGTTTCAATAATTTAAATTGTAAGATGTGGCAAAATTTACTTTGCAGTCACTAGAGCTGTGTTAGGCATAGATGTGCAGTAACTGATGTTTTTCCATTTAGTTGGGGAAAGTTTCGTCTTGGAGAAGCATAATTATTTCATATATTAATTTCATTTCTTGCCTTCCTAACTCTGGTGAGTTTAACAGTTTTCTAGATCATTATAAAAACTGTTATTTTTAACACAATGTGTATTTTTGGGACTAAAAATCATAGCATAAAAAACCCATGAAAACAATCTGATTTCCAATATTAAACACCTTCCTACTTAAACCTAATCCCTGTTAAGAACTATCAGGATTTTTACAAAAATCCTGTTACCAAGAGGGGAATATCCTATTTGATTTTTATAGGATCAGATGCATGCTCATTGCATTTGTCTGCTTTTCAGAATCAATTATGGTCTTAACATTTCCCATAAAAACATTGAAGGTGAAAGGCAAAGTGAGAAGTTATTCCTGTGCAATGTCATATTTGCTGTGATGGGCAGAGCTGTTTGGAGAGGTGATTTACTTTGGCCTTAAAATTTTATCCCGCCTCATTTTGCAGTTAATGCTGTTAATCACACAATCATGGAATGGTTTGGCTTGGAAGGGACCTTCAGATGATGTAGTGCCACCCCTGCCATGGTGTGAGGAGCCTATTTGGTTTTGCTCTGCCCCAGCAATGGTGGTCAGAGGCACACGGGGGAAGGGTCAGCCAGAAGCTTGGTCTGTGGGAGGACTTTGCCTGGTGACACCTCCCATGGGACAGGCACAGGTGACACTGAGCTGCTCTCAGGGCCTGCTCCCATCGGATGGCCGAAGGTCGGGCCTGGCCGATGTCCCCTGTGAGGAGGGCAGGACTGGGAGGAGCCAGGGGCAAAGGAGTTGCCTCACAAGCCTGGGGGCGGCTTGGAAATTATGTTTTTGCCTCTTTGGGGGCTTTTGCTTTCGAAGCTTGGTGATTCTAGGAATTTTTCAGACTCGCTTTTCAAAACTTGCTTTTCAGTCGGGGATTTTTGAGTCTTAGGCTTTCGCAGCTTACCTTTGGCCTCTGCTGCCCTCGCTGGCTCTTGCTCGCCCTCACGTCTGTGCTGCCTCCCCGTGTCCCTGACCCGCGCCCTGCCGGCTTCGTCTCTGCGTCCCTGCCTGAGCCACCTGCGTCCAGCCTTGCCCACGGCCGTGACCCTGTCCGGGCTCCTGGCCCTCCTGCCCGATCCCCTCTGACACCGCGTCCGGCTGCTCTCCCCAGTGTCCCCAGGCCGGCAGCACAGGCCCGAGGCCGAGGCGCACAGCCCCGCCTGGGGAACACGGACGGCGCTGCCCGAGCTCCGCTGGGGGCGCCCTCTGTGTCTCTCTCTCCGCTCTCTTTCCCTCTAGCCCTCTTAAGGAGGGTAACTCCTTCTTTTTTTGGTGTTTTGTTTTGGCTGTTTTGTTGTTTTTGTTTTGGTTTGGTTTTTTTTCATTACCAATAAACTGTCTTGTTTGACTTAATTTCGTTCCTGACCATTTATTTTTAAAAGAGCTCTTCACCGTTCCCCACAGTGGAACACGACGCAAGGGCAGGGACACCTTCCACTACCCCAGGCTCCTCCAAGCCCCATCCATCCTGGCCTTGGACACTTCCAGGGATCCAGGGGCAGCTTCTCTGGGCACCCTGTGCCAGGGCCTCACCACGCTCAACAGACAAGAATTTCTTCCCAACATCTAATTTAAACCCCCTCTCAGTTTGAAGCCATTCTCCCTTGTCCCATCACTCCAGTTCCTGATGCAGAGTCCCTCTCCAGCTTCCCTGTAGCCCCTTCAGACACTGGAAGGTGCTGTGAGGTCTCCATACAACCTTCTCATCTCCAGGTTGAACAGCCCAAATTTTCTCAGCCTGTCTCCATAGGAAAGATGCTCCAGTCCCTTTGTCACCTTTGTGGCCCTACAGAATCCTCACACAGCTCCAGTGTCCCACTGCATGGGACATCTTGAGTGTGGAAGGACCATTTCTGCCTTGAACAGAGCAACTGAACATGAGATATTTCCTGAGATGTCACCTTCAGAAAAGCAGAAAATGATACAGTGGGCAAGTCAGGATACTTTCCCTGTAAACAATCCCTACTGGGAATAATCATTCCATCATGTGCTTTGGAATCACAGATTTCTGTAGAACTGGTTCTCACCTGATCTCCTCAAATAGCCCAGCACAGGAGCACTCTAATCTTGCTTGGGGTCTTCCAAATAAAGGCCTGTTGCCAACAAGAGCTGATTATTAATCTTTCCTAGCAGGATTTTGAATGACTATGAGAATATGCAATTTGGACTAACAGAGCAAAAATACTTTCTCTTTTATCTTTTGGTTGTTCTTTGCTCTCATATGCTTAAATAATTCAAAACGTAAGTGCCTCCCCTTGTTTCTGCCTGCAAATGACATCTGTTCCTCATGAATTCACTGAATGCATGCATGATATTTGCTGTGCCTGGATCCTTTCCTTTGAAATATGCACTAACTAAAGATGAGCTTTTATTCTGAGACTAAACAAAAGTTTTGTTCACTGAGCAAACAGGTCTGTATTGGGCAAGATTTTAAGTCAGAGTCTGGGCAAAATCTCTGGGGTTTTTAACTGAGAACATTTATCTGAACAGAACAAGAGGAATGGGAAGATGCTTTGCTGACTCATCAGCTCCAGTTCATCCAAGAACAAGGTAAAGCTGCTTTCATTCCATATTTTCCACAGCATTTTTTCTATGTTACTCCTGTTATTGAACTTTCCAAGCCAAAGACTCTGAAAGAAAACAAAGTATGTAGTGACAAAGCACAACTATTTCCCCCTCACCCAAAACCCGTTGTGTTTAGAAGTCATACATGGCTTATTCAGAGCTCAGAGAGGCTGTAATCAATAAGAATGACAAAACTGCAAGGGTCAGGGCAGGAACAATTTTCTAGTTCTCATGTCACCCAGGCCAGGGTGGTCTCTTGTTTTGGATCCCTGGAATTCAAACCACCACTGTGGGCAGTGACAGCAGTGCCTGCCCCACAGGAAAGGTGGCACAACTGTGTCTCTTCTCCCCCAGAATACCCAGAAGAATTTGACTGTCTTGCCTTGCATTCATGGGAGCTCTACAGCTCATGGTACTGCCCAGAGCTCTCGCTCTTCCCCAAACTAGCAATATATGGAATTTTAGCTGGCAAGCAGAGACTTTGAAAGTCTAGGCTTTTTTCCGCCCCTTTTTTATTTTTTCCCAGCACAGAAGAGACAGAAGTGCATCTTACAAAAAACTCTCTACTTCTTCAGAAACCATTTATCCCAATGCCAATTAGATCTCACCAGGTTCCTCTGTTCTCATTCTCACTTCCTCCATGGTGTCCTTCATCCACAAACAATTTTATATAACTTATAGTTTTTTTTTTTTGTTACCACACTCTCTGAGTTAGTTCATACTGGCACCAGTGTTCATGAACCACCCATTAATATCTCATCTGGGCACACTGGTTTGTTTTTGGAGTCCCACAGGCAAGAAATGCCTAAGAGTTATTAACTACTATTTCCAGAGCAGATGAAAAGTGTAATTTTGTCTGCAGCCACCTGCCAACTTAGAATTGTCAAAATTGCAACCAGCTTTTGATTTTTAAAACCCCACATTTTAATGATAGTCTCTTGCAATCTCTGTTTTCCTTTACAATTATTTAAAAGCCAATTTTCCACCATTCATTCTTCACTTGGCACTCTCTCTTCCAATGGCTGGCACAGAGAATTGAGGTCTTGTCATATAATTTCATTCCACGGGGCACTCCCAGCTTTATGTTTCATAGATTTATCTCTTCATTTTGTTTGCTTTTAAGTTGTTATAGGGAAGAAGCATTGTTGAAAAGAGGCAATATCCTAGAACAATTTTGCAATCCACTCATGATCTTTATGTTACTGAAATAGTAGCACAAAATTCCTCTGGGTCAAATTTCAGTGGAATTAACAGCAAATCTGAAAATAAAAGCAGGGCTTCAAGAAACAGCTGACCTGTAAGAGCAGAGTCTCTCTGACATTTCGTTATCCAAGTCTGCAACTTTTATGACATGAAAAAACAATATAGCCTCATTCTGCCTTCTAAAACAGTCTGGTGGTGTAATGGAGTGCCCAGCCTTACTCTTTTCAAGCTCATTAATTATATGATATCTAGTGACTAACTGCTACTTCTGGACAGGTTTAAACTTTCTAATATTCATCCAGGATGTCCGAAATGCAACTACTTTTATTTACTTTCTTCCCTGGTACTTCAAAATTGTGGAGAGGGTGTAACTCCATCGTGTCTCTGTCAAGGAAAATGTCATTTACATGACACTGACACATAGAACCCAGGTTTTTTGGATGCCATTGAGCATCTGGAATCTTGGATATATATGGCTTTTGTAATGCTGGAAAATAGCTGTTGGTTGCCCCTGTAATTGCAGTCATAATCACTGTGTTTTCTTCCTTGAGTCTCTTTGCTCTGTTGGCATAATTATTCTTTCCAAAATAACTTCTCCTACACTATTTTTGCTATAATCACAGCACCCTTCTCCTGGCAAAAGCTTAAGCTGCCCACATGCACTGAAATTGGGTTTCTGTCTTTTCAGAGAGGAATTCCCTGCTTCATCAAGTCCAAGGGAGCTCAAGATTGTGATCCTCCAGCAGTGCCTTTATAAAACACTGTGCAGAATAATTATTATATCTATTATTGCCCTGCAAGGTGCAATTTGACCATGCAATAATAAGAAAACATATTTCCAGGAATTCCTCTTACAGCTGTACATGTTCTACATAACCTCAGATGACTCTGGGAAAGAGATGAAAAGTAAGAAAATAGAAACGTTTTGCATGAGTGTCTTCACATCCCTCTGAAATTTCCAAGCATTTTATCCAGGTACCTTGAAACCAATAAATACCTACTTGGGAAACAGGTGAGGGGAACTTTGCCTTTAGTTTTTTGAGGATCTCACTGATGGTGGGTCACAAGTTTCCTCCTAGATTTGAACTTTAAATGGGAGTCTCAGCTCACAAAGCATCAGGAGCAATATTGCAGCATCACTGCTGCTTCCTGATGTCTGGATGCAGCATCCTGCAGACACTCCCCACCCACTCAGCCTGACTGTACCTGGAATTTGGCCCTGAGAGAAGCAGAGGCTGCTCTTTTGAACAGATATTTCCATGTCTGGCTGGGGACTGAGACAGGTTCTTTTTTCATCTTGTTTTTCGCTGAGGACCAGGGTGTGATTCTGGAGCTGTCATTTTGCCTTAAAATGCGTCTCAGGCAGCAGAAAACGTGGAAGCAGCAGCTTCCCATTCATCATTTGCTACCCAGCTTGAATCCTTGCTGGCAGCCTCATGATCTACAGGGATTCCTACGGAAATGGAAACCTCTGATGACACCAAAAGGTCATTGTGGGTGTGAGAGACACCTGGGCCCTCACTGGAGTGCTTTGGAAAGGTTTTTAACATGACAATGCTGGCAAAGCCCCTTTGATATGTCCTTGTTTCACTGGCTCTGAGACCTTTTGAGAATTACTTGCAAAATGTTTTAAGTACCAAAAACCAGCAAACTTTCAGACATCTGGAAGGCTGCAGTTCTGCTGCTCACACTTTCCACTGGGATAACCTAGCCCAGGGAAATCTGCCTTGAGGACTGATTTGCAAAGAAAATAAATTTAAGGCTTCTTTCACTACTAAAAAAAATTATATCTAAAACCTTTCTTATTTCACCATGGTCTGTTTGTGGAGTATTTGCAGGGAAGCAGGTGTGTCTGCTTTAAAAAATGTTAATAGAAGTATTCTCTGGGTACGAAGTCCATATAAAAAAATTGACCCACAGAAATGTCACCAGTCTATGACACTCAGCTCAGCTCCTGTGAACCATGAAACAATACTTTCAGATCGGTATTTTCTGCAGACACCTCTCACAAAAACTCCTGTTTGTTCAAAAGAGCAGATTTTCTCCTAAAAGACCATTTTAACTGGCCTCTTTATTAAGCCAAAGTTGCAAAGTTAAAAGATCAAAGACACAGAAAGGATTGGCAAGGGACAACTTGTAACATTTGCAGACAAAATGAGGCTTATTATCTTTCACCAACCCATCAACAGCATGGTTTAAATGTCTAACCACAGTTTCCCCAAAGTGTCTGGAAGGAATACAAGTCTCCTGGGGTTGAACATCAGAAGTGGCTCCACACAAAACTCAGGGCAATAGACAAAAGGCTCAACCTAAAAATGAATTGTCTGCTATCAGGAGGCTCTGTGCCTACATGGCTCCTGTTGTGTCCTCATATTTCAGCAAATTCTGCAGTAAGTGTTGTTCTGAGAATGTTTTTTCATGCAGGGAGATTATGTTGCTCAGAAATGATCAAAATTATTACAGGACAGGGAAAAAAGACGACAGTATTTCCATTGTTCTTCTTTACACAGTTCAGAAGACCTCAAATTAGAAAACTAGGGCTATGAAGGTATTATATTTACCTTTAAATAAAGTTAAGAAAAAGAATTTTCTGCAAATAGCAAATATTTTAGGCAAAATCAAAGCTATCCTTAAATTCTTTTCAAAAACATAGCTGCTTTAAAGGAAATGAGCAGATTTTGCTAATTAAATTTTTCAGAGCCAAATCCCCTAGACAGACTTTTGAGATAGCTCTCATGATGCAGTTCGTGATGTCAGAATGCTAACCTTATCTTTGGAATTATTTTATCTTAGAAAAAGCTGTAGCCACAAGATAAGAAAAAAACACACTCCTGGAAAAGAACAAAAGAACCTTACATATATACATTTCCTTTCTTTTCTTTCTGGAAACAGCAGTGGCTGATAGTAATTTTTTGCAGGACTTTTGCAGGGATCTCCAGTTATTATTTTTTGCCATGGCTTTCAGATTACACTGCTTTCATACTTTTCCTACCTGTCAAAGGGTGAACCTCTTTAATTTGTAACCCTTTGTGTAGCTTATCTCTTGACACTGAACTCACAGAAGTGCCTATTCCTAATTTCCTCTGCAGTATCTCCCCTTTGTTTGCATCTGTAAATGGTTCCAGGAGAAAATAGAGTAAATCTGCCCTGCTTTAAGTGAAAATAATCTGTTTATATGAGAAACAAGAAAGATGGAGACACTATTTACAAGGGTCTGGAGTGACAGGACAAGGGGGAATGGCTTCAAATTGACGAAAGTTGAGCCAGAAATGCCACAAAAATCACCTTAGGTGGCTGAGCCACTGTTATTGGGCATGAACACTTACACAGAGCTGTGCTTGCAGCTATTCCAACCCTGACAAAATATTTAGCAATATTCTCTGGACACTTCTGCCTTCACAGCCTAGAAAATACAAGCCAGAAGTTCAAAAGATGTAGCTGAGCAAGGGAGTGTGGCTGAAGCACAAACCCCAGCATCAGCCAACAAAACAGACCTAGAGATAGATTGCAGCCAGAGCTTCTAAGAGGAAAAGTATTCCCCTCTGTGGAAATTTTAAGAGGGATTCCAGGAAAGGCAGAAACTGGTCATAAGAGAAAAGCTGGCCCAGCTGGGCAGCTGCATGACACACACAGGGGCCTCAGGTCAGGTTAGTGGGGTTGAAATGTAGGAGGAAGCACTAATTCAGTGCTAATTAAGGCTCTCCTGCACTTTGTTACCTCCCATACATGATTATGTGGAGCAAATATACGTTGTAATTGTCACTGACCCCTGAGAAAACATAAAACTCTCCCAGCTGTACAAAAGGGACTCCGACAAATAAATTCACTCAGACAAATAAATAATACAGTTCTCTCACAGAATGGTCCCCACACTGAAAAGTGACTCTAATTAATCCCTCTGTTTTTAATGTGGGCATCTCTCAGAACATCAGATAAGGAAACCTTCACCTTTCATTGCTGAAATTGAGTATAAGAGAGGAAAGTGTGGACAAGTTTACCTTGGATCAATCTGCCACTAATTAACCACCACGGGCCATGCTCTGAGCCAATCTGGAAAAGTCCTGAGCAGCTGATGGCCACACTTGCCATAATCATACTACAGCTGGCAATCAAACCAATTCATTTTAAAAAATGGCTCACAAGTGTCTTTATGATTACAGTAATACATCGACCAACTTAGACTCTGCATTCTGCTAAAAAATAAATAATACTGCAGCTTCCATCTGGTTTGGCATGGAAACATCTGGCAAAGTGCTGTTATTTCACAGACACTACCCCGTCGCCCTTATCTGTGTCCACTTAATCTACTGCTTTTTTAATTCCATTTACATTTCTAATAATTTTGATGTCAGTTTGACAGATATGATAGCTCGGTCTTTAACTAAAAAATACAACAAGACTTGTCCCAAATGCAGCCAATTCCAGTTTTATCACATCCAGAGCTGTCAGTTTGGTTTGGTACACTTATCTCTGGTGTTGGTTGAAGTCAAACACTGAATATTTAATTAACCAAAAGGACTGTGGGAATGCACTTTTTTGTCATATAACAAGTCATTTCCATCCTTTAATAGTTGGCTTGCATTTTGTGCAACTTTGCACTTTTAGAAATAGAAATGAAGTGATAGGTTTTGAGAGAGACACAGAATGGTACCTGAGGTTGATTGCTGAAGATGGGCAAGACATTTTTACTGAGGCTGTAAAAGGCAAAAGCACTCAAGGCAGAGTTCTGACCCAAAGAGAAGCCTTCCCCTGTTTCTGTTAATTATTTTTATAAAGCTGTGTCAGCAATATGCTGCTCTTAGATGGAGGATGAGGAGATGGAGTGCAGGAGGAGGGGTTGCTTCTAAGGTTTGCCCCTCCAGAGCTCTGCATGCCTTCAGCGCTGAGAAGAAATACCATCTGTTTAAGATTCCAGGTATAATCTTAAACATGAGTCTAGGGAAGCACAGAATCATGGAATCACAGAATGGTTTGGATTCAAAAAGACCTTAAAGCTCTTCCAACCCCTCTGCCATGGGCCACTTCCCCCTAGACCAGGTTGATCCAAGCCCCATCCAGCCTGTCCCTCAACACTTCCAAGGATGGGACATCCCTGATAGTAAGGCAGCTGTTCATGGGATCCACTTCCAGCATCCCATAACTGGTGGCTATCCAGAGAGGAGCATCCATGTCCCAGCTCTGCTCAGAGCCCAGGGCAAAGGGAGCCCTGCCCTCTCCACTGCCAGGGTTTGAGGGGGCTGCAGATCTTAAGTCCATTCCCTCTCTCTCAAACAGACAATTCCAACATGTCCCATGTCTGACATGCTCAGCCACCAGGACAGCCAGGGGTGCAATGGCCCCGTTCCCAGAGGAAATCTGATCTCCCCCAGGACATCCAGCCAGGCAGGACTGGCTTCCTCTCCAAATGCATGTAGCCCAGAGCTGTGAGTGAGTGCTCAAGCTGGAACTAGTTCTTGGTGTGTGTAGTGTAAATCAACAGGGGATGGTCTACGACAATCTGTAGCACACAATTTATGCTTTCACGGGCTTTTATCTTTCTAGGTCCCTAAGGTAATGGAGTAATTGCAGATAATTATTGCAGAGATTATTATCTAATTCATACTGGGAATCTACCTGACAGATATTATTCATTTAGCCAACCAGCATGGCTAAATTTAATTCCTATCTGGTCTCAGTTCAGATTTCAAAATAAAATAGCAATTCCACAATTCTTTGTGCTACTGGCAATGTACTGAGAAAATTGATGTGGATAAAATGCCTGTGCTTAGCAAAATTATGAATGTGCTTTATTTAACTTGCTCTCCAAATTATCATTAAAACCTAATGAATATATTCACATTGAGGTTTTAGAATTAACAAGGATGAAACTATATTTCATTTTTGACCCCTGAAGGCAGAAATAATATTATATTTATCTATGTCTTTTCTATTTCTGTCACAGGCATTCAGATAATTTTGGACACTTTCCTTACAATCTGTCTTTTCACTTTTTTCTCAAAAAGTATTTATTTTGTGAAAGACATTTTTATCTAGAAGTGAAACCAAAAATTATGTTACAACAGCCATTTTGACTCTATTTCTAAGATGACTGATTGATTTGGCTTTTGAACCAATGAATTTACTAAACGTAAACAATAATTGAATCTATTTTAACAGCTGTCTAATTATTTATGTGAGAACTATTTTGGATGATTCAGAAATGTTTACTTAGAACTCTTAGGATGTGCTTGGCTTTTCTTTCTCTGATTACAATTGTTTCATTGCAAAATAATTCTTTCCTTTCATGGATATAAAGGCTACCCAAAATTTTCCTTTTGCATCTCAACTATGAAAATATGTTGAATTTAAAATTTCCTCCTTTCCTTTCCTTTCCTTTCCTTTCCTTTCCTTTCCTTTCCTTTCCTTTCCTTTCCTTTCCTTTCCTTTCCCTCTTTCCTCTCCTTCTCTTTCCTTCTGAATTATATCCTGATTCAAATTATAATTTTGATTTAAATGACCAAGATTCCTGAAGCAACTGGGAGGCAAGTCCAAATGACAATTTTTGCAGCACTGATATGTATTTGAGAATACTACTGGAAGCATGTTATTACTTACCCATTTTATCAATTAATAAATTAAATATTTAGTAAATAGTTACGTAGGATATGACCTGGAAAAGCCACCTCAGTCTCTGCTGTCTTTGTCATACAAGTAGCACAGCAGTGGAGCAGACAGGACAACACTTGTCAGGCTTTACTCACTGAGTAGAACGTGGTGCTTTGCTGTCCCAGTTTACAAAACACCAAACAAAATCTCTGTTTGAGTGGATTAAGAAGTCAACACACTCTGCTCAGATGCAGTGGTTCACTAAACCCAGCATTTCCTGGCTCTCCCCTGCACCGAGCTCATCTTTCTGACGCACACAAACGCGTGTGAGCCCACCCTCCTTCCCAGTCTCATCTCTTTGCCACAGTCAGCAAAATCCAACTCAAACTGTGGCTTCTTGGCACCTTTCCAGTTCCTTGGGGAATGTGTCGTGCTAGTGCAAGCTCCCTGTTATCCAGAAAAAGGAGCTCCAGCCCCAGAGGCTGCAAGTTTCAGCAAGCAATGCTCCATCTTGGGCTCTGTAAGGCCCAAAATTTACTGAACCTGTTCCTCTCAATAGCCAAGCATTCTGCATGAGCACAGGCCTTGCTCCTGCATTGATTTATTTTTTTCTTTTTCCATTAATTTTCTTAGGGTATGTGCCTCCTCAGCTTTGTGTTTGAAGGGAATGGGGTTTCCCTGGCTACAATTTTTGCCAATTTCACATCCAAAGCTCAGTGAGCAAAACCTGCAAACCATGTTGGTTTCTAGGAGTTTTAACAGAGAAGTTCTTCTCTTCCCCTCAAGCTTTGCACACTCAAGGCTGTGCTCCCTTTCTACCCACATCCATGCACTGAGGCATTGCCTTTAAAACCTATGCAACCTATAGATAATCTGTATAATCTGTGTACTGTAAAAACCTTCCATTAATAACATCCTCCATTATGAAGAGAGTTTTAAGGTGGCTAAAATGTTTAAAAAATATCTTGTCTCTAAGCTCCTTTTATTGTCACTAGATAATAAAATACAATTCTGTATTATTTCTACTTTTGAAGAAGCTTTCTGTCTCCACTGATTGTACCCTCCCTTTCCCTCTTTACTACTGAAGTATGGAAAGGTTTTTTTTTTTTTCCTTTCCATTTTGGAATAAACTGTGAATCTTCTAAATGCCTCACATCTGGTTTTTGGAGAAAGATGTGTTTTAGTGACAGGTCATGAGCATAGAAGCTGATCCAAAGGAACAAGGATGTCTCTCTCCTATTCTGCCACTTTACATTTCAAAATGATGCATGATCAGCATCCCAAAATCAAAGTGCATCAGGCAAGAAGAGGGAGTGCCCAAATCCAGTGTAGAAACAACAGCATGATGCACCTAAATTGCAACTCTCTATACCACTGTGAGTTGTAGAGGCAGATTAATGAAGATTTGGGGTCAAGGGGAAAGGAAACTTGTATTTTCCAAGGTTCACTTAGACATTTTAAAATGTGAAATGCAGCGACTTTTCATGTTTCACTCACTTCTATCTTTAACCTGATCTGATAATATTTTCCAAGCTGACTTGCTTCCAAAAGTACCTGAGGTAATAATCTGGGCAAGTGCAAAAAGCTCCAGTCCCTCAGCACCCATAAATTCAAAGAGCAGATGAAAAGCCTTACACATGATTTCTGCTGAAGAGCTCAAAAGATTTCGGGGACTCCCAGCTGGGTGGTGACAATACAGCCCAGATTAGTCCTGTGAACATATGACCTACTCACTTCAACAGTGAAGTGGGAAAATGCTCAGCTTTTACCAGCTGCAATGGTAATTTATTGTCTTGTTAATATCTGAGTTCCTGAAGTGCACAGTGCATGTGTGGGTGTGTCCATACGTGCCTAATTTGATAGATCTCTCTCTATAAATATATATACACATAACATACAGGAAAAATATACTGTGTATATATACACACATGAATCTGTTGAATATTTTAGTAAAAAAAAAAGTTTTTCTAGTCCTAGGTGACACCACTGATAAAGAACAGTCTAACACAGATTGTATTACACTGTATATAGGACAATGTTTTATAACTACTCGACCTGCTCTGGTAAAAATTTAGAGCCAGAAACAACCACTGGTTTTATTTTACACTGTTTTGCTTTTGATTGTAGGGATCTCTTTGGGACAGGAATGGTGCCATCTTCTATGCTTGATTTCAGTATAAACATCCCTGAGCACAAGGCCAGATTCTAAACAAATGCAGGGCTTCAACATTCCACGGAAAGCAGGACTTTGTAGCTGAGATTTGCACACAGCCAGGCAGTGGTAGGAAAATTGAGCATTCCCTCTCCTATGGGACCAGAACCCTGTTTAAGAAGACCAAAGTTTGATAAATGATCAGGCGAACAGCTCTTCTGTCTTCAGGTGCAAATGAAATCCAACATCTTATTCCACACGGAACAGGCAAAGGACGAGCACACAGTTGTTGATTTCCATGGCCTACCCAACAAGTACTAACTCAATAATTACTGCACCTCATCAACTTGCAGCTGCCAAGTGGCATTGAATTTGGGAGTACAGGCTGTAATTTCAATTTAAATAATTGCTGAGAGTGTGCAGACTTTTGGGGTTTTTTTCCTTTTTTCTCTTTTCCAGACAAGGAGCATCACTCTCCACAGCTTCATCTGTCAAGGGCTCGCACATCAGGAAAATAAGATGGAAATGTAGAATATAATGCAGCCACAAGGGGTTCCAGATGTCTTCCTTCACAAGTTCAAAGCATTTTAAGTGTGTTTTCTCAGATGCTGTGTACAGATAAGTCAGTGTATTGAACTATGATGATAAATTGCTTATTGAGTGGTACTACTTTTTTAAAATGCAACAATAACATGAACTTGTAAGATATTAATTCATGCAGCAAGGTGCATGAGGAACTGCATGAGCAACTGCATCATAAAGCACAGAATTTGGAAAAAAAGCTTTTTTTTGAGGGTGTTCATGTTCATAGGACACTCTGTGCCAAAATGCTTCCATTTTTCTTATATAAAAGCTCTTTAAGAAGGCTGCATTTTGCTAAGAGGACATTTAAGGGAAGTGCAAGTGATCAGAGTTTATCCCTTGTGTTGATGATTTTTTCAATGACTTAAAGGCAGAAAAGCACTGAAACCAACATGAATCTTCCCCATGATCTACTTTGGAAAAAATCAAATTTTCTCACTTTTTTTCACATTTTTTCTCACTTTTCAATGTATAAATAGTTACAGTTTTCTATTTGACTTATGGACCAAACAAAGCACTTAAACCACTTGGCTTTCTAGTTGAGACCTAAATTCCAGTTTTAATCACCCAGAGCTGAAAACATAATGCTTTACACAAACATCTGGTGACAGTGACGGGAAAGAAACGAGGAGGAAATGAAAAAGCACATGAGACAGAGTTAACAGAAAACCTCCTGAATCACATGTCTTCTAAAATTTAATTTTGCTTTGCACTGAGAGAGCCCAAGAGGTATTCTCAAGCTGTAAACAACTGTGATTCCAATGCAGCAAAGATGTCCTGAATTTGCTGGTTGTTTTCACCAGAAAGTCACATTGACAGAGCAGTTTCAGGCATTCTTACAGCCCTGTTGTGAAATTCCTGCCACACTTCACACGTGAGCATCACATTTACCTTGTTCACTCCAGTGGGAATGTGTTACCTCCTTTTCCTTTTCCACTAGATCACCCTCAGGAGTCCCCAGTGAAAGGAAAATATTGCATTCAGTGCTTTAGGTTTTGTTGATTAAGGCAAATCACAGTCTGTCCCTTAAGATGATACAAAAATTCTAGATATAAGACACATTTACGGCTTATTTGGACAGTAGGTGAATTCCTTACAGTGAATTTGTTCTTGGGGGTATCAAATTCTCCTTTTTTACTCTAGACTGTCACAAGCACGCTGAAAAACAACAGATGATTACATTTTGGCAGCAAATCAGAGAATAAGGACCAGTATGTGCTTCGTAGCCTCAAAGGAGTGTTCATGGGATTGAAACCTGAAACTCTCCACATTTCAGAATAATGTTGCAGCAAACAAAAAGTATTGCTTTAAAGCAGTGACAAATAGTCAGAGACAAAAATGACCAATACAAAATTAACCCCCAAAAAAAGTCAAGAGTCAACATCAGCAATTTTACTATCAGCAAATTTAATTATTAGCTCGGTTTTTAGAACAACTGGAGGCCCCAAATCAGACTTTAGAGTTTTGCTGGTTATTATACAGAGAAAGTTCAGTCTGGTGTGGTGACAGAGGATAGGAAAAGCAGCAGCTTGCCCCTCTTTTATAAATGGGAATTGGTCCACAAGGAGACCAATTGTAATGTGGGAAAAACAGGTTGCCCAAAGAAATTGAGGATGCCCTATCGCTGGCAGTGTCCAAGGCCAGGATGGAGCAAGCTGGGGTAGTGGAAGTTGTCCCTGCCCACGGCAGGGGTGGGACTGGATGAGCTTTACAGTCCCTTCCAACTCAAAACCACCATCCACTACTGTAGAGAAATTAAAATCAATTTATGGCTTGGTGTTCACAAAGGACATACTTAGAAGAAACTATTTTTCTCTACTGCATATTTCTTCCCTGTTAAAAAAAAAAAATCAAACTTCTATTGTCTTTTTGGTTTATCTAAAGCTATTTTTAAAATATTTTTCCTCCTACTTATGAAAAAAAACTTTGCTATTGTTGGCCAGAACCTTCGTTGGTAAGATACATGCTCAGATCATGATGAAATATATGACTGTTAAATTATATGTTAGTGGAAGAAGATATGGTGCTGAAGTATAAGATTTAACTCTTGAGTGCTGCAAGAAATAATCAGATCATGGTACTATTTTAAACTAAAGGAGTTTAGGATCACTGACTAGGCTTTTACTGTTACATTGACATTAGGGCCACATTCCTTTTTCAATCCTTTGTTTAACCCCCAGAAAAATCACAGAAAAAATTATTATCAAGAAGTGTTTGTTTATAAGACATTGGCAGCATTTCTATTGCTAATGATCATCATTTCACTGATAAAGCATATTCCTAAACTGGATCCTGCTGTCAACTAAAACACACACCAGGGGAAGCAGAATATCAACCAGCAAAGAGAAAGGAAACCGCCCAAACACAGCTTTTTCTCTCTCTCTAGGACCCTGTTACCCACTTTCAGAACCACTGTACATCACCAGAAACACACATTTTGTTATGCTGACTTACACAGCCTGTCATTCTTTCTAGTCTAGCTTTGTTCATGCAAAGCTGCCAGAAATTTAACAAAACATGTATTCATTTGAACTCTGTGTTCCTCCAGCCTTTGTTGGACAAAAAACCACAGCCAATACTACATGTTCCATCTGCAGGGATTTTTATTCTCCAAATATATGGGAGGATGACTAAAGGGTTAGCAAAGACTGAGCAAAGGGGATTTCAGATTCTCTGCATTTAATAAAAGAAGATAGCACTGATAATTTATGGCAGGTCTGAATTGTAAGCACAACATATTGCAAGGTGAGGCTATCCAAAACTATCAACCACTTCCCACATCCTCTCCCCTCCTTCTTATTTCCAACAGATTCAGGTCTTTCTGTGCATCCTGGTTCCCTTCACACCTTCAACTTGCTGGTCCTCAGGTTGCAACAGCCCTTCAGTACATTCTGAATATTAGTCAATAATATTCACCATTAGTTCACAAGTCCATCAGTACAAAATATTTGCTTAAACATATGCTTAAGTTTCATTTATTAATGAAATAAAGCCAGGCTTGGGAATATACATAGGTGCTTTCTGAAGTAAAGGCCTGAGATTGTCACCTCAGGGAGAGGAAGTTTTCCTTCTTCCATTCAAGTTAAATGAATGATGAGAAAAAGGAATTCAGAGAAAAAGGACTTCAAGCTATGGCACAGGAGCTCTCTGAAAGATTTGGTTTATTTGGCAAGCAATGAAATTAATGTGATGCATGAGGTGTCACTGCACCATAGTCTGTAGAAAAATAGTCTGCATAAAATTCTTCTAAGGAATAGTCTGCAGAAAAATATTGAAGACCTGTGAAGTTCCAGTAGCTATTTAGGGTTTTTTACATTTTTTACGTTATGCATTTTGCTTCTACGCAATAACAGCTGCACGTGGTTTTTACTGCACCTCCAGTTTATTGCACATCATTACTTTTAATACACTTACTCCTTGGAGAGGTCTGGAACTTTGTGGGCAGTGCAGCTACTCCTCCCTGCCTAGAACACTCTCTGCCAGAGTGGCTGGCAAATAATCTCTCCTTAAAAGATAAAGATGACAAATGGAAGGAGAGCCACAAAAGCAAGAGGGAGATGGATGTTGTAAATGTGCAGTAAAAAAGCTGGGATCGCTCTAGGTGATTCTTGTACTTCCTAAGCTAATGGATAAGCAGCTGACTGGAAAGAACTGGGCATAATGAGCGGAACAAACGACCACAGTTTCCAAATCTCCTCCTGCTGCCGAGCTGCCAGCAGCAGCACTGCTTTCTTCAGTTCAGAAAGACCTGGGAGCTGCACTTTCCCTCCCACCTCTGTGCTCCTGTTCCTCCAGGAACAGCACCAAGGAGACATTCAAAGGCCAGGATGGAGATTCCCTGGGTTTGGTGACTCACAATGATCACTGAATTATCACTTTAGACTCTGTGCAAGCGTTTAGCACAGGGACAATGTCAGACAGTGTTTCAAGGACATTTAAGTGTCACTCAGGCTCTGTGCACTTCCCATTAAAAATGGGATAAACTGGCCACTGCCAAGTTGTGAATTTAACTGCTCTCAGTCAAAAATGAGCCACCTTTTTCCTACCTGACTTTCCTCTTGTCATATGATCTAGCAGACTTTACAGCTGAGCCATGAAAGGCAGGAAGAAGAACAAATTCTCCAAGTTATGCTCCAGGGATTATTGCTTAGAGTTTGTCCTTCCCAGCCTGATCCTATTCTGACACAAGAGCTTTCACCCCAAAGACACTTGGTTGTACTGTGATGACACATTCAGCAATATAGGGTAAAACAGAAAGAAAAAGAGTTCTTCAGAGCCTAAGAACAAAATCCTGCTTGCACACTGCAAACCAGTGAAGCTCCAAAGAAAGGAAAAGATTTTAATGAACTTTGAACATCTGACTCCTTCCAGCATTATGGAAACAAAGTTGTCATTCCCTCTACAGTCCCTATCACAGCCAAGTCTATCCAGCACTGGAAAAAACTCTCTAGAATGGTACAAAATGAAAGCAATTATATTTCCAGTTGTCACAATATTTTCTCAAAATTTTCTCCTGACAAGCAAAAGAGATTTCTTTCATACAGAACTGCTTCCAAAAAGGCAGAGAAGCCAATGCTATTAATTCAAATAGTAGTAGAGGTAAATTTAATGTTAAAAGTAGTTCCCACACTCTAAAAGTGGTCAGGTTTATTGGTTGGCTTGTTTATTTCTGTTTTGTTTTGTTTTGTTTTAAAAGCTAATTATAACATGATATAGATGATTATATCCCAAATAGTGATTGGAACACCATTTCCTTGGACTAATAGCTGTGTGTTGCTTAACACTGCACTGATCACAAGGCACTGAGCTGGGCCTGGTCACACAATTTTCAGGAACTCCAACTTCTCAGCAATTCTGGTGAAACGTTTTCTGACGCAGATAATTCTGATTTTTATCACAGTAAAAGACTTAAAAAATGAAACCCCTACAAGCCAAGAGCCTGGAAGGGCTCTCCAAACTGGGGGAGGATATACAGTAAATGGATATTGCCTTAAAAAACTGAGGATAAATTGCTGGGAATGTGGCTCTCTGCAGGAAACCCTACAAGTTCCATGACTGCTGGTGATGCAACAGAGACCTGAGGTCATTTGTCACTGTCCCCTTCCGCCACACCTGCAGATTCCCTGCCTTCCACAGCCAGAAATCCAGATTGCTTCCCACACGTGCCTCGTGCACCAGCACAGTTTTGGATGGGTGTTCCAGTCACACAGTCCTGTGGGGACAGCCACACTTCAAACTGCTCACAAGCCACACAGAAACCACAGGTGGCCACTGGTTTAAATAAATTATTCCTAATAACATTCAAACACTAGCAGGGAATGTGATTCCTTCAGGGAATTGCTTGGAAGGATAGCAGTGGGTAATGAGAGCCCAATGAGAACCACCTATTTCACACTTCCTGTGTGCCTCCAGGTGGGAGATCTCTGAGCACACAGTTAAAACCTGTCACAACAGTACCAAAAAAATTAAGAACAATGGAAATCAGTAGATATTTTTATAAAAGTACAATTTCTTTCTGGTTGTTTTCATGTTGTGTGTTTCACATATGCCCTGGTCAGGGTAGTATTTAATAAATGAGACAAAATTGTGATACACAGTAACTCCACCACTTTCCTGGGCAGCCTGTAAGAATTTGGATGATAACATCAAGCAAGAACTGAACAAAAAGCAGAGAATGACAACTCATTAGTCCAGGCAATAGGGTTAATTCATTATGCTGCCCTGAACTGTTAACAGCTGAAGAAAGCTAAACAAGGATGAACAGGAATAACATACTGTGCAACACTGCAACACAGCATTAACTACTTCAGCCTGTTCCAGTCAACCAGAATTTTAAACTGTTTTATGCTTCCCTAAGCTGCCAAATCTTTTTCATCCCTGAGTACAAAGGCATATTGAATTTCCAGTATACACCTGCAGAAGTCTAGAAACCCACAAATCTATCCAAGATTTCATCTCTACCATGAAAATACATCAGTCTTTATAGATAGATTGAAAAGCAAAACAAAACAAAAAAGGAGGGCTCTCCCCTGATGTGCAGTTTCAAATATATTGAAACAACAGCCAGGAAAATAAGTGTAACACCTTGTTTTGCAGGTTTCTCTTCCACATACTTTTGTGTCCAAATTGACTTTTTCCAGTTTTTTGCTTTCTGCAAATAAATGAATCAATTACTGCCAGTGACCGTAGCTTCACACTCAGAAAATACAATATTTTCACCCCTAGGATTTAATCCTAATGATGAACATAACGTATTTGAATCTCTGTATGCTTTTCAACACATGGAGCTTCCCTGGAATAACACATAAAACAAGAAGAAATATGTGCATTGCATATACCAAGCATACATCAACAATAAATGCAGCTTTCAGAGAGGAAATATAGACATTTAAATAGACAATTATTTTTAGTACTGTATGATTTTTCAGTGAGTTAAATAAATACCTGCATCAAAAAAACGGCAAAACAGACAGAAAGGCAGAGAATCAACCTGGAATAGGAGAGGGCATAAATGTAAATAATTCACCCATAACTTCAGATGAATTATATCCATGCGATTGTGTCCAGAATCTGCTGTTATGACTTTTCTATATATTTTTTCTTTTTTAAGAAAAACTGAAAAAGCAGCTCTGAAAATGTCTTAAGTCCTTTAGAAGTGTTTAAAATTGATAGACCTCAGTGGAGAAAATGGAAAGACAAGTGATAAGCCATACAGTTGAATATTCTTGAGGATTTTTATCAGCAAAGCGTTTTGTACTTGAACTGGTGGAAAAGCCGGGGGACCTGGTAGGTGTTGTCTGGTCAGTGGCTGTTGTTATTATGGAGCTTGCCCAGGGAGCTGTGGCCCACATCATGAAATTTCAGCTTAGCTGGGATTTGCTGCTTGCTCTGGATGCTCCTGTTGGTCTAAGCTGCCTCTTGCTTGGCCCTCTGTGTGTTCCCCTCTGGAGGAGTCCATCACACCTCGTGGTGCACTCCAGATGTTGCTGGTGGGCAGCCATCCGGGCCCCTTTGCAGCATCTCCAGAGGTGACTCATTTCCCACAGCAGATATTTATCTCTCGATGGGATGGACTGATCTGGCATTGGCACGTGATTCTCTGAAGGGCCTGGAGCATCTCTGTGCCCAGGAAAGACCAAGGGAGCTGGGGCTGTTCAGCCTGGAGAGGGAACCTTAGCCCTGGCTGTCCCTGAGTGCAGGGAGGGGCAGAGCAGGGCCAGGTTCTGCTCCGGGGCCAGCAATGGCACCAGAGCCACGGGCAGGGACTGATCCCAGCAGTTCCCCTGCACAGGAGGCAGAACTTCTGCCCTGGGCAGTGCCCAGCCCTGAGCAGAGACCACCCAGGCTGTGGGGTCTCCTCCCTGGGGATGTTCCAGAACATCTGGACACACTCCTGTGCTCTGGGATGACCCTGCCTGAGCAGATGCCCCACTGCGGTCTCTTCCACCCCGACTCATTCTGGGATTCTGTGATTGGTGAATTTCTCTCCCTTCACTATGTTGATACTGATGTGTAATATGCTACAGAAATAATTTTTAGGGTTTTTTCTGGTGCCTTTACAAAATGCCCAATACAGTCAGGACTGCTGGAGGAGGTTACTCTCTAAGACACATTTCAGAGGTGGTATTAACACATGAGTTCTGAATTTCATTAGAGAGAGCTCCTTTGGCTTCCCACATTTCTCTTCTAGATGTCTAATCCAAGGTACCTTTTAAATAGAAAATGGAAGTTTTTGTTCTTCTTCCAGCTCTCAATGCTTTCACAAGTCGACCACCTGCTGTGGGACATTTGCTTTGATTTAGTAGCTTAAATTTACTCCACCTGCTTATCTTTTTTTTTTTTACAAATCAATAAAGCCCAAAAATTTTTGCAAATTGTCTAGGGAACGTATTTCTGTAACTCTTCCTTTCCTTCTCCTGCAATTTTCTTGATTCCCATGAAGGGAATTATATAATTGCTTTCATTATCATCATTGTGGCAAAGCCACTGAAATGGTCACCAGAAGAACAGATCTTTTTTGATATAAATGATACAAAAACAAAGAAATAATGATAAAAAATTCTAATATTTATGGCACTGCATGTATAAATGCAAATTTTACTATGTCCAGAACTATTGCCATATCAAAAACCAACCAAGTACCCCATGGTTTTTTTCATTTGAATGAAAAAAGATTTTGTGATTTGGAGATTCTTCTGTCAAGGAGCAGAGTTATTCTGTTCTTTCTTTCATCCTCCTGGTTGCTGTACAACCTCTGCCCTCACATATTTCACCTTCTCTTTCACTCACTCACTGACAAGCCCAAAGAATTTCTAAGGTCTGCTAGACATGAACTTTGCAAGTTCAAAGAATTTTTACTTCTAACACCATAATCACAATGAAAATCTGCATTACTATTTTCTGATTAAAACATGATAAAGAATTCAATTAAATCTTAACAGAGATATTTACAGAATATAAAAATCAATAGGTAAATTTAGGTATGCTAAAAGAATGAAAGGAATAATGAGGTTATGGAATAATTTTCCTCAATGCTAGGAACTTCTAGGCATTATTTCAAACTTCCCTGCTGTTTGAAGAAGTCATTTGCTAATACATATATGTCCTTTTATGGCTGAATCCTTTTTATGACCTTTGCTATGATTTCAGGCTTCATTCTGTTTGCCTTCCAAAAAAAAGAAAATGTGTTTTCAAAGGAAGCATTATTACTAATAGAAATAGGTTTTCATGTTTTTCTGGGAAATAGTTGTCTTTCCTTCACAACATGATTTTATTTTTCTTTCCCTTTCTCAAAATCCTTGAGGACATAAAGTGCTTATGACCCATTTTACAGCTAAAGCATTTTTCCTTGCTCTGTTAGTAAGGTAAATGACATTAGGCCATGAGCTATAGGCAAATTAGATGGCAATTGAACTGGAAGAGCTGTTTTTCTTATAGTATAAAGGGATTCTGTATCTGTTGCATGCATTTAAACCTATGTGGGACAGGATTTTTCTTCTCTGAACTTCCAAACTAGCAGCTTATTTTGAGAGAGATCACTCAGCAACGCAGCTATAGGACTGAATGAAAAATCCATTGGAAAAAAAAAGAAAAATTGAAACATCCAGTCCCTATCATTTCTGAAGAGTAATTTAGGTCTCTTTAGAGACTCTTTAGGTCTCTCAGGTCTATTTAGACTGAAAATGCCAATTAGCAAGAAAGTGCCCTGATGATGAACAACAGATTGAAAGCAGAACAGGCCTAGTGAGACATCCGTGTAAGCACACACATGCAAAGCAGAGATAATTCATAAAACTAGTCTATAATTCGATTTTTAAATTCCAGCATCACTAGAACACCTTGGAAAAGAAGCCCTGAGCATAAAAATGCTGTAGAACCCATGAAAAACTTGAGGTAGAAGCAGAGCCAGATGCTGTTAGAGAGCTGGGGATTTTGCCTCCCTTATCTCGAGAGGCAAGGTGGCTTTGTACAGCGCTAACACATGCAAGCAAAACCTTAGAGGAGTGCAAAAGCTCACACCTCCAGCCCCGGAGCTGGGCTGGGTGCCACAGATCTATTAATAGAGCTCTCAATGCCCAGGAAGGGTCTCTGCACTGTCTAAGGCGCTGCTCCCAGAGCTGACAAGGTCAGCTCAAATTCCCGTGTGAATTCAGTGATTGCAACCGCAAGGGCCACATTCCTCCAGGCACATCTGAGGTACCCTGGCATGAGAAAGTGATAAAAGAGCCACAAAACTCATCTTATCTCCTTCAAACCTGAAAACAACCTTTGAAAGCTTTTATTTTCTTCACGTTCCCTTTCATTTGACCCTCAGCCAAATCACTCCATAATCTCCACAGCTCCTTTCAGGGGTAAGTGGATTTACGTCACTGCTTTCCCCAGAGGAAACCAGATCCCAGCAGGTTGCTCACATGCTTTCTAGAGCTGATGATCAGGTCACAGACAACAAAAAAACCTCCAGATTTTATTCAGATTTCCCTCTTTCCTCCTTTAAAATCTCTACTAAGTTTACAGTGTTTTCTTTCGGTAATAGTGAACATCTGTGACAGTGGAGGAGCCAAAATAAACCCAGTCAAGGAAATTCTATGTAGTTATGCTAAACAAGTTTTTATTCACAGGTTTAAGTTTCATACTAAAAGGGGTACAATGTCTTCCCACCCTGGCTTCATGTGTGATTATACACATTACTGAAAGTAATGTGTACACCAAAGGATTGCCATGTTCTTAAGATGATTTTTCAGTCGCATGCTCCTGGAATAAAAAGCAGTTGTGCAGCTTTCAAGTCATAACAAGGGGCTCAATGGTTATTGTGTGAAATGTTTTCCTTTATCATCATGATGAAAACCAGCCCGTGCTGGGAGGGAACCCACTGTAAGCAATTCAGGCATCAACCATTATCTAGGGCAAGTGTTGACCTGGCCTCAGACAAAATCCTTATTGTTCCCTTTGTTGTTCCCCTCCTCTCCCTCTCTATGTTTAGCTAGGATATGCAAATTGCGCATGGAAAGAAAAATCCCAGGTAATTCACTCCTTTTCCAGCTTCAACAGCTGGAGCTGGCACCAGGTCCTCATGAAGTGATGTTGAGCTTAAGCCTTTTTTATCTTGCTGCTTTTGCAATGCAATGTGGGTTTAAGAAGGGATCAGTGGTTTGTATACCTCTGTAATTTCTTCAGAAGAATCAACATGCCTTCTTTTCTAATGCTTTTAAATGCTTCAGAGCTTTTTGCCAATGACAACCACTTTAGATTTTTAATACAATCCTAAAAACTTATTTCTCATGTACTGTGTTGCAATATCCAAGCAAGACTTCCAGACATTTCTGTGGACATTTTAACAAGAGTCAGTGCATCATCTAAACAAACAATTTATTATTATTCCTATTTATTGCCAATAAATTGACATGAGGCTATCTTATTATAACACAAAATTTGGCAAAACAAACAATATAAGGTAACAGTCTCCTATAGTATCACCTTTCTAACTGCTTTTCAGAAATGCTTCACCACGAAAATCTCATAAATGCTGTGAAATTTCACCCCCTGATAAACGTAACCTTTCCATGCACTGTCTCATCTAGACAGAGCTTTTTCCTCTTGCTTTGCCCTCAGTTTTTTGCCAATATTTTGCTCACCAAGGAAATCTGCTATCAAATGTGATTCAGACAAGAGGGGTTTTTGTGTACTTTTCCTCCTTACTTTCAAAGAGCTCTTCTTTTTATCCTAGAATTCAATGTATTCACAGAGGCTTCTTGCCTCTGATGTGAGGTCTTTGGGAGTTGGTAATGAGAGACCAAACCAGAGCAAAGCAGAGGAGTCCATCCCTAAAAAAATGTGGGGTTTCATCTAACTGATGCCAATCCACAAAAAGGAAGAACTGTTTTTAAAAGATCCTAAAGGAAAAGACAGAGAAGCCTTTTTTTTTTGTTAAATGCTATACAAAGTGTTGTCTCAAATTGCTCTCAAATACTGTGGGAGTACTGGAACAAAAGAATTGCTTTGAAATATATATACTAGTGAGTTTGTGTGCTAATCTACACTATATAAAGAGATTGCTCAGAGAAATTTATGGGAAGATACAGGAAAATATACTTTCTGCCCTAAAGAACCTAAAATATATATTGAAAAGAGAAATTAGGAACTTGAATTTATGGATAATAATCTAGAACAAGCATTCCAAATTACTGAACTTCTAACAGTTACCCTGCCATGAATAGTTTTGGGGTGCCTTGGTTTATACAAATGAAATAAAGGGGTTACTCCCAAAGACTGTTTTATTTTGGTTTTGGTTTTGTGTGGTTTGTTTTTGTTTTGTTTTTTTTTAAGATTACTTTCTCCTGTTAAACAAAAAAAAAAAATCTTGGGATGAACTGAGAAAGCTCCCCTGGCACAAAGCCAGCAGCGACTGCTCACTAAAGTTAATAAAATTGTGATTATACGAGATGGAAACAAAGCTGAATCCTTTGACTCTGTTTCAGCACTGGTTAGTTTTCAAATGAACAAATTAAAAGGTATCATTGTACCCTGTGCTCACAGGAAAACTTGTGTGGATTACGCAAACCATACAATCCACATGTTCCAGAATATCAGCCAGCGTGCCCTAAATGGAGGGAGACAACATCTCTCTTTGAAGAAAGGAGAAAATGAGGACTTTAAAGCCTCTTAAGATGAATGCTGAGATAAGGAAGAGAAAACAGGCATGCTTCCCACCCCCAGAGCTGGCTACTGATGGACAATTAGGTGCGAGGAAGAGCTGCATCATTATCCATAACAGCCAAATCCTGCTTTATAAAATTGTCTTTCAGTTCACATCCACAAAAGTAAAGATCTTTGTAATATGAGAGACAAAGTTTCATATCTGCTGCCGTGCAATTTGACTGAATCAATTCTAGGGATCTGCAATGAAACAACAGAAATAAATGTAACCCTCCCATCTTAAATTTTACCTTTGATGTATGAAGTGATTGATTAAACTAAAATTGTTAATTTTTATGGTTAGCTCAGTTCACCATTAAAAGAAAACCTAATTAAAACCAGGCTGACTTCTCATTTAACTCCTATCCAGAAAAGGATTTAACATTAGGAAGATACTACACACATTGCTTATCAAGGCTTTTGTCCTAAACCCCAACCCAATAAAAACAAACAAAACCATTTCATATTCATCTTAATTTTACCTAAGTGGAGTCTAATGGCAAACAGAATCATCTTCTACAGGGATGTATAGAAGTTCCACATATTTGACATTTAGATTCCTTGAATGTCATGTTTTCTAGGCCTCCAGTATTGGAAGAAACAGATGCAACCTTTTCTGCATCAGAGATAGCAATTTATATATATAAATAAAAAACAAAACTTCATCAGGGAAGTCCTGTAAAGTTGTCCCAGCCACATTTCCCAAAAGAGCTCCTTCATGTAGGAACTCTTAGTTTGTGATTTTGAGAATTAAATAGCAAAGCAAATATGAGCTTACAAGGTGCTCTCAGTTATTACTCTGTGGGGACTCCAGCAAACTACAGGGAAAGGGGGCAAGTTTCCCAACAAATTCATGAGATTCTCACAGTGTTCCAGCAGGATGTGCAGGATGTAAATGCTAATATTTTGTAGTGGAACAGGAGATGATGCAATTTGAGGGGACTGGAAATGAAATAGCTTTCATGAAATATGCCAAACGCCACGTGGGGTGCATCTCTGGGGTTCATGGAATTCTGTGGTTTTCCTTGCAGTTTGCTTTTCAATAAGGTTAAATTAGAACCATGGCTCCTCTAAGGAAATTTGGCATTATAAGACATATAATCAAAGTTATATTATGTTCTTTAAACTCTCTGTAGAGGGTAGGCTTTTAATTTTTGACAATGGGCTCAACGTTCATTAGCAGGGCACTGGGTATTTTTCTTGGGCAGTTCTTCTGAATTAGAATGTGTGTGGAGATTTTTACTAGAAAATTAGAGAAGTGTTTGAATAATGCTGCTTCAAATATGCTGAAGTAATTTCATGGCCCCACACACTCACCCAAGAGCAGCATGACCCTGTGGTTACAGCATTAGTTTGGGGATCTTGGAATTTTTTTATGAACTTCTTGTGCAGATGGGAAGAAGCCATTTATGCTCTGGGCCCTGCTTCCCAGCAGGAGTTATATTTCCTTTTCCCATCTGTTCCATTTTGATTATCCACATCCGTCCAAAGAATTATAGCCTAAAAATATTAGGGTTCCTTGGTATCCAGTGCTGTTTAGGCCTACAGAAATATCCCTACGCTGGACTGCAAAGGAAGATGAATTTTCAGGGGCATTTTCAAGGGGAGGAACTAAGACAGGAACCAATCTTCAGGTCAAATCTTCAGTTTTGCAGTACAAATATGCTAATAAAAATAATTTCTTGGATGAAAGTTAGTGGCATTTAAGCAGCAGCCCAGGAGCAGCAATCCACTCCTGGGGGTTTAGAGCCACAGAAAGGCAAAACAGGTCTGAGCTAGGGTTAAATGACAGGATAAGTTCTAAAAGATTGGTTTTCATTTTCATATGTTGTGGAGTTCCCTGCTGCTGAATAGCAATAACAGTTGAAGTGATGAAATATTACAGGAAAAGCCACTCTTTCAGTATGTCTGGCCTGAGCAAAACCAAAAAGGACCAGAAGAGTCAACATTTCTTTTTTTTCCAGATTGGTGACTCTGCAAATCCAACACATGAGATGTGTGTAAGCATCAGGGTCCAAGTTCTGAGAAGTGCTAAGCACACACAAATCTCCCCTGAACTAATGGGAGTCACAGGTGTTCCCAGCAATGGCAACACTGAGGTATCAGCTCAAGGATTGTAGGCTCAGGATTTTGTCCAGGTCAGACTGAATCTTTAAATTCCTCACAACAATCTTGTTGCTATGTTAAACTCAATTTTTTCCTGTGCTTTTGTCCTCCTCTGCTAGGAACTTCTGCTCCCTAGCAACACAACTGGTGATTCAGGGAGCAAATTATCCCCTTTTCCACATTTCAGTGCTCTGGAAAGCACTGCAAGCTCAGCACTGAGCTTTGCCACAACACCTCCTAAAGCCTGTGGAAACACTGCCACTGACTTCCAGAGGGTCACATGAAGTCATTGGGCTGGCAAATTTTTATGGTCTAGATCCTGAGCTGCTGAAAATTCACATCCACAACTTCAGCAGAACCTGCCAGCCAGGAGCACCATTTTCATTGCCTCCACACACTACAGGTTAAGAAAAGAACAACCCCTTGGCTGTTAATCATAAATGATTTTCAGAAAAAGCACCTTTGCCTTGAGCTTCTATATCTCTGTGAGCATAAAGAGCTCTGCTCTGCTTTCCCTCTTTCCAATCCTTCAGATCTGTAAGACTTCAACCCCTGCAAGTTTTTTGTTTCCCTAATTCAAAAGAAGGGTTTCATTGGTAGTTCATGGAGATTCTTTTGCTTCAGATAGAAAAAACACAAAGTGAAATGTGCATTATCACAGCCAGTGTGAATTTAACAAATTATTCCATGATGGTACAATAGAATTGGAAATTACTTATACTCACTGAGACAACCAGACAACAACTTGATGATGAGTGGCAGACCTCTCCGAAACAACTGATCATGTGTTCCCTGCCCACAATATTTTTGCTTTTTTCTTTGTGACAGTTGAACCTCAAAAAAATTCATCAATATAGATCAGATTGTGCAAGCATCCATAACCTGAAGGATGTGGTTTTGTGTGTTTTATTTGATTGTTTTTCCTGCATGGCTGAACAGTCTTGGTGAAGGATTTGGCCTAGGAGGAGAATAATGTTTTTCATAATTTGCCAGTGGTTGTTCATTTCTAACGTGTTAGCACAGGAAGGACAGCAATACTGCAAGAAATATAATCTTGGCAGCATTTTCAGCACATCCTAACTCATTAGAAATTTCTCAAACACAGCAAATACTTATATTGAATAAAAACTAACGGTGCATAATATTCAAATAATCTGATCATGCTATGTTGACTTGAAGTTTGCATTTCCACTTGTACATTTTGTTGTGATTCAGCCTTTTATCACAAGGGGCCTGAGATTTCTCTGTACTTTGTAAAACACTGTGTCCAGTGATGAACAGGATATCTGGTTTTCATTATTCATAGGTGCATTGCTTTCTATTGTGACAGATTCAGGGAAGTATCTGTAAATAAAATATAAATATTTAAATATAAATTAGTGAGGCAGAACATGGGAAGAGCCCAGGCCTTAAAGTAAAGTGAAAAAGAACATGCACAAATTGAACATCATAATCTTTAGAAAAATATTCTGAAGAGTAGCTGTTGTTGGGTCTTGTTTTGGTTTTTTCTTTTTTCATGTTTTTGAAGGAAATTTAAAAATTTTTTTAACTCTGATGGGATAAAGAAGACATTTAAAACAAGGGTCTTCCTAAGTGGTCCCAGCTCTTTAAATTAGCCAGGGTAAGTGAAAATGTACATATTACGATGTAAACTGTAGTTCTAGTGCTGTTAAATTCAACTATCCACAAAAACAAAAGGAGAGTTTGTGTATCACTTCAGTTTTAAGGACTTCAGTAGAACTTAGGAACATAACTGAAAAAAATTGGCAATATGGGGCAAAAATCCCACTCATCACAAGGAGGTTTGAGAGAGATCTGACCATCAAAATTATATTGGTCATTCAAATGTCAAAACTGATGTTGGTATGTAAGCCAAGCTTAGAAGTCAAGATTAGAAACATTTTCATGTTAATGTGAGGACAGATTGGGTAACCAGAGCAGATTTAGAAAGCCCAGCTGGAACAACAGGCTCTTAAACACAACAGTACTAAAATAAAACAAATAGAAACTATGGCAAGGTAAAGTTACTGCTTTTGCTGAGAAAGGAAGTATGCATACATGAATGTTATATAAAAATTAAATAAGTTTTCTTTGATCTGTTAACAAGAAAACTAAACAAGCTGGTGGATATTCTCCAAATAACTTCTCATTATTAGAATTATATTTGATGACTAAATTCCTTCCCAAAAAGAACAAAGATGGGTCCTCTGGGAGAGGAGACCTGAAAGCCAGAAATAAGCACTGTCTACGCATCCTATTGTTAGATGGTGCCCAATGTTAACAGTTCTGTAGGACTGAACACAAAGACCATTTCCCTCAAATGACTTCACATAAACAGCAACAGGTCTGTGAGGTAAGCAGGTAAATACTGTCCTCTTTGGGTTTGGGAATCTGGATTGACTTTTCTACACTTCTGGACTACTGTCCTTCATTCTTCACTTAGAATTCCAGGTTTCAAGAAACCCGATAAAGCCTTTGTGTTGTACCCATCATCAGTCAGAAATGAATGCAATTCACTGGTCTCACCATATTTTAGAGCTGAGAGCCCTAAGAAAGCACTTAATAAACAGAAAAAAAGTTAATGTCTACTGATCACAGAATCTTAACTGTAAATGGTGAGCTCCACATATTTATTTCCCTCTCCTCATCACAGTCTCCACCAAGAGGACAGGTGAACTCCAGAGACAGGAATTGCATGGACCAGAAAATGGCAAGGAAAGAGGCCACCTTCTCCTGGAACTTCAAATTAACTGCCCAGGTTTGATACTTCAGAATTCACCTGAGGAAGTCTCAGTCTTGGAGAGTTGATCATTCAGTGCACATGGCTCACTGAGACCCTTGGCAGAGAAAAATATTCCAAAACACTTTCAGTAGATGGGTGCTGTCACTTTACAGTCTGGAGTGCCAAACAATAGATTTAAAAACACTTTGTATGCAACTAATTATCAGTCAGGAATGTGAAGTTAGGGAAAAAGGTGTTGGAGTGCAATAATGAGTACAGAAAAGGCAGCATTTATTTAAATACAAAAAACGAACCCACCAAAGGTTCAATTCTGCAAGTGTGGTTCTAGGAGTCTTAAACTCATCCCTAATTTAAAAAAAATGCTGTACGTAATTCCATTTGGAAATTCCCTTATTATAAACAGGAAAAAAATTTATGTAATATGTTCTAAACAAAAAGATTAAAACTAAAATCACAGATGTGTATAAAAAGGATACTTCCATAACCTGTGTCTTCCTTCAAACATTTCCTATCTGCTGCCAGTTTTAGGAATGCTTTGACAATTGTAGAAACCTTATTTGATGACAAGGCAATGGAACTGGGAAGAAAATTGTCTTTATAAAAATGCTTAATCATTTTACTCAAAACTTAAGTTAAAATTTTAAATAAAAGCCATAGTTTTACCCATTAAAAAAAAAAAAAAGCTGAGAATTGCAGTAAAGATGAGGATTTATAATTTAGCCTCATTTTATATAATCAAGTCAAAAGCATAAATTGTCCATCAAGTGAAGAAAATGTTACATTTGACTCAAAATGACGCTTTAGTTCTAAACACATTGTGATTCATAGTTTTTTTAAATATTTCCAAAAACTATCATAGCAACCTTAATAATACCACTACCATTAAAAAAATAAAAATCTTTAAAGCTTTTCAAGTTGTATTAAAGACGATTAAAGTCTTTAAAAACTCTCTGTGAAGTCCTGCAAACTTCCAGCTTTTGTTCAGTACAGTATTTCCAGTCTTTTCTTGTGAATTTACAATATGACAGCAACAACAAAAATAACAACAAAGCCAAATCCTTGAGGCCTTTGGTTTTTCCCTCTTAGGAGGATTCTTGTTTTAATTGTCTTCTTATCCCAGCAGAGTTAACAAACTGAAATAAAATGTTTGCTTCATAAACAATGGAAAGTTGAATGACATTTTTTATCAGATATTTTTATTCAGGCTAAAAGGGGTTAATTTTTCTAGAACCTATCCCAAAAGAAGGCAACATCCATTTTCTTTGGGCCAAGATATGATCATGATCAAAAGCCTGGGGCATGGTGGGAAAGAAGCCAATCTTAACATAAATGAGCTTGAAATACCATCTCAACAACGAAATCAGCATTATTAAATCCTGGGGAAGTATCAAGCTGGACAACTAAAAATCACATTCAGATTAATTAAACCAATCTTGCTCAGGTTTCTCTTATGTTCATGCTTTAAAGTTTATAATTAGCTGGAAACATGAAAAATAAGAGGATTTTCTATTTTTCTTCAGTGACTTTCTCATGAACCTTAAATTGCCAGAATATGCTCAACACAACAAAAAAATGAGTTCTGTGGTCATCTCGAGATCATCTGCAGCATTTTAATATGGCTAAATCTGTATCCCCTTGCTGCTTGTGTCTAAATTTAGCACATTGTTTTGGTGGTAAAAATAAGTTGCTTTGTTGCTCACATACTCAGCGCGATGGCGACACGGTGTCTGTTCTCCTGCGCATAAAGTGTCGTAACTTCTAGCAACCAGCAGATTTGGGGAGAAAATAGACCTGAGGTAACTATTTACAGTGACTGGCAGCAAGCACTCTGTGCTTCTTGTTTATTTCCACACTGGGAAGAGTATTCCCTCTGCTCTGTGTACAAAGGGATTCCTCAGAAGTGATAAAACTCCGGCACTGGATAACGTGCCACTGGAAATACAATGTACAATTGGTGAGCACTGCCAGGATCTCAGCTGCTGTCACTCTCCAGAGCCAGGGGAATGATGCCAATATGCAGTTTTTAGGGATATGGTCCCAGAGTGTAAAATGCTAGAGGATAAAATAAGATCTGGTATTATTGATTCTTTTTTTTTTTTTTCTGGATGTATAATAAACAGTAACTTCTCCAGAAGTTCTTATCCACTTCTCCCTAGAAATATGGAAGTAGTGTATTGCTCACAGCACTACATTGGAAGTTGGTCTCTCATTTACTTATAAACATTTTCAGAGAGGCAGCAGAATCCCATGTTAGAGTTCAAAAAATTGAAATGCTTAGACCTGTGATCAGAACAGGTATCTTTATACAAAGTTTGATGTCCTGCTTTTGTAAAATAATGTCACAAATACCCTGCGATCCTAAACCAAAAATTAGAAAGAATGTTCTTAACAAGGAAAAATAATCTGCCTTCAGCTTTTACTGCATAGAAATGACAAACATTTACATTAGTATTACCCTGGAGACAGAGATTTTGGTAATAAAACTAGATGGTAAATCAGAAACTTAATGCAAGAATAGGGAAGATGTCCTTTGTTTTTCACAGTCCACACTACAGCACTCACTATAAAAAATAGATGACAGCAAGTCCAAGCCCACTAATCCAACATTTAATAACATTTGCCTGCAAATCAGGAACATTTTGCTATAACTGATGCTGAGACAAAGCAAACCTTTCTTGAAGTTTCCAGCACAGACCTTTCAGATTTGTTGCCATACCAAAGTAAGTTTGCCTGACAGAACAGCCATTTTGCTCTCGATCATGTAGACAGATTTAATTTAAACACAGTGTCACCAGCAGATATTAAACCAGTGAATCTGCCTCTACTTAGCGTGTGTAAAAGGAAAATTATGTGGAAAACATCCAGGAGCTGTAAACTTCTAAACTTTTTTTTTTTCCCTTTTATTACCAATCATTAATCTGAGAGATGTCACCCAATGAGTTGTTTACTTAGCTCTTGATCTTTAGTCAAGTGTCATAATTTTATAGATGATTTTTAATTTCTTTTTGGGTAGTGTTTATAGAGTTACTGAAGTAAATGCTTTTATGGCTTTTAGGCCTAAGAAATCTTTTCCCTGCAAGCAATTGTATTTGTGTAAAAACAGCTGCAGGACTAGAGACTTGAAGATTTTACCTGTATTCTTTCCCAAGAAAGCTAGCCCCAAAATAAATCAGGTTACCTCCAGAGAAATGTGGACTTATTCTTGATCAGGTTTTTGTGCCTAATGCTAACTAATACTCAAATACTTGAGTTTACCCTTAAAGACATGGAACAGAAAAAAAGATTATATTAAATACAAGAAATCCTGTGTTAAATATAGCTATGCACAAAGAAGTCCATAAACATATTATGGGCACCTGTGTTTTCTAGTACAGTCTATGAAAAATTTAACCTTATATTGCAGTAAGTGGGTGCAATATATAGGCTAAAATGGGAATATCACCGATCCATTAGAAGATCTTGTTTAGAAAAGCAGCAGAGGTGGGAATAAATGCTGCAAATTTTGGTTTCGGCCTTTGGTGCTGTGTTGGGGCAGGGCCAGGCTCCCTCTGTGCCAGGGCCTACTTGGAAAGGAAAGATGGTGACAACCACAAAGCACTTGGATTTTCCAACCTGAGCCAGGGCCTTCTGCCAGGGCACTGCAAAGGAAGGAAGGGAGAGGAAGCTGGAGGAGGAATGAGGATATTTACACAGAATATCCTGAGCTGGAAGGGATCCACAAAGATCATCTGATCTAGCTCCTGGCCCTGAACAGGGCACCCCGGGAACCCCACCCTGAGCCTCAGAGCATGGTCCAAGCCTTTCTTGCACATGGAAAATGTTCTCTTAATGGAACCACTCTTGGAGCCCTGGACTAGTGAAACCTTGGGATAGAGAGAGCTGCTGCCACATCATGGGGGAAAAACTGCCTACATTTTATAGGAGAGGGAAATCCACACCTGGGTAACAGTCAGCCTTCCTGCAGGACAGAGGTGCCTCAGCAGCTCCCAAATGTAGGAGTTGCAGCTGCATGAACTCATCAGTTTCCCCATCTAAGCCCAGTTTAGTACCAGTTTTTAAATTCACACTAAGGTGAAGCCATGCTGCAGAATCTTTGCCTGTTCAGTGTGTGGGTGCACAAGCAGGAATACATTCTCCACACAGCCAGCCAGCATTACATCACTGTCCTAAAGCATTCGCAGTTTCATGAAAAGGAAGAAATGCAATATCTCTTCCTTTGGAGCAGGAAGCCAACTCCTCACTGGTTGTTTTTCCCAACAAGAATCCCTGACAATCATGCAGAGCAAGCAATTCCTAATCAAGCAAATCCTTTGGAGACAGGCAGATCTATAAGCTTCACCATGGATGCCCTGATTCTCTGCTCATTTTTTCCTCCATCCCCCTGTAAAGGCTTGTTCTGCCTCTTTGCCACCACAGGTTGCTCTGTTTTTCCCTGGTAAGAACAAAGGGGATGTGCACAGGGAAGGAAGGTTGGCCACTGTTGAGATAAGGAAGGAATAAATAGTTTCTTTTCTCAGAATCTACAAACCTTGCTTCTTTAATAAGTTTCCCACAAATCCAAAGTTTATTCAAAATGCACAAACTGACCAACAGTGACTCTTCCAAGCAGATTTGGTTGTCCTTATTTGGTGGGAACTGTGACTGCCCCTCAGTTTAGTCCCTAACATGTCCCTCTGCCCTTGATGCAGGGAACAGCCTCTTCCATAACTCTAATGATACATTTCCTGCTTATTGCTTTAGTCTGCCTGTCCTTGCTGTGGGTTTTTCTTGGCAAAACACTTAAGAAATGTATAAATCTCCTTTATACACAAATATTGTGGGAGTTTTATGGCCTTACTAGGCCAAATTTATCTCAGGCATAGTTCTTTGTGTTCACACAATAAAAGGTTACTGGTACTCGACCAATTTGCGTGATGAAACGTGAATTACTGGGTCAGAGGACACTTTGTCTACAAAGAAGATGTACAAAGTAATTCTGAAAGCTGCAGTACAGAGCTTAATTTGATAATGACTGAGGAGGATAATGTTCCTAATGAATTTAGGCCAGTCTGGGAGTTCTCTTTGACATAAATACTCCCACAAACCATTGAAAGGAACATGGTGTGGCTCTAAACATGGTGTGGGACCACACTGAGGAGACAAAGCAAAAAGAACAGTCATTCCTTAACATCCAAAGGGAATTCAGAATTCCCAAAAACTGTTGCCACAGGCCTGAAGGAGGAAAAGAGCGTGAAAAGCTGGGGAAAATCATCCTTTCTCCATTCTCCGCACAGACTGGGTACAATTACTAATATAGAGTACATCTCAACACATGCCAGAAAAAAAAAGAAAGTCCAGACAAAGCTTCTACATCTACTGCCACTACAACAGGATGGAGAAATTAAAAAAGATTTACAGCTTAGTAAATGGAAAAGTTTTAAAACAGCAAAAGCTAAATTTAGTGCAATCTTCCAAACTGAGCATTATTACTATGAATTACTAACTAGGAATTAATAATTACTACTAGGAATTAATAACGAGGAATTACTAACATGTGGTGTTACAGTGAGGCCTATGCAGCACTCTGTGAGCTACAAAGAGCATAGAATCATAGAAACACAGAATATTTGAGTCAGAAGAGACCTTTTAAAGGTTGCCGAGTTAAATATCTTTGCTATGAGCGAGAACATACTCAGCTAGACCAGGTTGCTAAAAACCCCATCCAACCTTGCCTTGGACACTTCCAGGATGGGGCAGCCACAGCACATCTGGGAAACCTGTGCCACAGGTTTCTGCCCCCTCACAGGGAAGAATTTAATCTACATATGTAACCTAAATTTCCCCTTTTTCAGTTTGAAGCCATTCCCCTTGTCCCATCACTCCAGTTCCTGATGCAGAGTCCCTCTCTGACTTCCCTGTAGCCCCTTCAGGCACTGGAAGGTGCTGTGAGGTTTCCACAAAACCTTCTCACCTCAGGCTGAAGAACCCCAGCTTTCTTGTCTTGTCTTTATAGTTGGGATGCCCATAGGAAAATAAACAAGTGAGGCTTGGCTGTTAAGGTACTGCCCTTTTGAGCCAAGTCCCTATTGCCACAAACCCTGTCTGTATAAAGATCTCCCTGGAATTTACTGAGATTTCTTAGTGACTTGGGGATGTGCCTGATTAGGGTGTTTTTTTCCTGCTAGATCAGAACTCTCATGTCAGTTTACACTTAGTCCTGTGTGTGTAGGAGTTCACCTTTCATAATCCAGCTTGTTAAATGATATTTTAGCCTATGCAATAATCCAAAGTGCTCTTTTCAGCAGGAAATACTTTATAAGGTCTACATCCTGCCATCAGCCTAGGCACTGATCTCCCACTTGAAAACAGTGGAGAGGTCTGTGTAAAATATCACTGTCAGGATATGGGTAATCACTGATCTTTTTCTGGCTTGCAGTAGGAGTAGAAATATGCTGTTTTTCTCATATTTAGCTGTTATTTGGTCTGAACTCATTATTTACCTGTATGTTATTAAGGGTATTTGAAAAGGCTTGTTTTCTTCAAATCCCTAAAGGGGAAGAGATCCATGCCAAGTTCTACCCACACATAATTATATATTTCTACAGCAGAACTGTTTGAAAAAAAGTCCCTTGTTTCAATCCAGGGATGGAGAAAAAGCTGTCTCTTTGCCAATTCCAAGAATCTGAAAATTAATAATTTTTGCTAACTTGATATCTAAAAAAATGTTGCTATCAAAATTCTGTATTCATTTTCCAACTTCTCCCAAGAAGTAAAAATAAAGTATTGTTTCCTTAGACCTGAGCCTCTAGTAATAAATAAATTGTAATGGAAACTTTGACAAGACTGGGTATGGGGTTATCAAGGCTTTTATGGAAATATATTTATCTAAAGGCACACTTAGGTAATCCCTGTCCACTGTTGGTTTGTGTGAAATCACTTTGTGTGAAAGCAACTGGAGAGGCCCAAAGAGAATCATCAGTATCTAATCACAGTGTGTGATCTACATTGAAAAAAAATATTCAAATACTGCTTACAGTCAGAAAAGGTAAAAGAGCAGAGAGAAGGAAAATCTCCCGAGCCTTAATTTCAAGTCTATAGCACAAAATTATGGTGTGATTTTAAGCTGTGCTTAATATCACTTAATTATCACTGCTTATAATTATGAGCTTAACATCATGAAAGGGAATGTGTGGAGCTGGAGGAGTGGAAAGACTTCTGTTCCTCTTCTCAAAGCATATGCTTTACTTCAGAATATAATCTTTCATTTTTAAGAAGTTACCAAACCTCAGAATTACAGAAAACCCTCGGAAGTACGTCTTCACTGGAAAGAAGGAAAAATTGAAGGCATCCCCATGTTTAAAAACTGATTTTTACTAGAGGAAAGTAGATGGAGTACCTGACAGATGTTTACAGGGCTGAGGTTAACAGTGCAGGATGTACACTCAGCTGTCTCCATCTGCAAAATTACCCTTCTGAAAGCAGACTTCATAAAGTAGAAGAAGGGGGAGAAGGTGAAAATTGAAGGAAACCTTACTCTTCTCTTACATTCAAGAATAAAATCATAGAATCATTTAGAAGGGAAAAGATTGATAGAATCACCAGGTCAAACCATCACATAGAAACAGTGGTACCTTCTGTTCTGTCTTTCCCTGACAGGACACCCTATCCTAAAAAGCTAGCACCAAATCATTTGTTGAACCAGGGTGGCAAAAGCAGTGTAGCTCATACAAAAAACCCAACCCAAACCAAACTAACAAAACCAAAACAAACAAAAACCAAAACAAAACCCAAATAAACAAAATCCTAAACAAACAAAATCCCCCAAAACTAAAAAATAACGCCAAACAAACCTATCTATACCTATATCTATCTCTATCTATATTTTTTAGGCATAACAAGCCAAGAGAACCAGTTTCCTGCTGCATATGGACTTTTACTCAAGCAAACATAACCCAGACACAAACCCCACTATGTGTGTTTTACCATACAGTCACCTTACTGAAAAACATAGAATAAAACCTGTGGGAAACAGGGAAGGAGAGAAGGAAGTGCTTACATCACATCATCAGCTCATGCCTCATAGTAGAGCCCAAATACTGAATTAATTTCTCTCCCTATATACCTTCTCCTGGCTTTTCAGCTGATTCAGGGAACACAAGTGGCTCACTCAGGGTAGGAAAGGCAAACAGGAGATGTGAGACAGGTCCATGTTCCAGTGTCTCTGTTCATTTCTTCTCCCACTATGCAGGAACCATTCTCCTAAACCCCTTAGGCTATGTAAGTTTGAATCTGTGCCTTTCCTATGTAACCTTGCATTAAATGGACATTTGAGGTAAGGAAATCTGGCCAGTTTGAACTCTCCTCACCTTGCAACACTGCTAGAAAAGACATCTTTTTAATCAGACTGAGGACAAACACTTAAAAAGTGATGGCATTCTGAACTAACTCACAGGTTTATTGTATTGAGGCTGCAAGTGGTGTTTGCCCAGAAAACAAATAATATTGTTCTTTACCATTTACTGCAGGAGATATTGCAAGTGTCACAGATTTGAGATAAGGGCCATGTTCTCTTTATGAATTTTCCAGGCTCCCTTCCCAAAACTCTTACGGTTTGCAGAAAGACCTTTGACCCCAATCACCTTTGCCGCAATTCTGAGCCTCACAGTCCTACCACTCCCCCTGAAAAAAATCTGCAAAACCATGATCACCTTCCTTTATCCATTTAATTGAGAGAGAACAATCCCAGCCTGCTATGGGAACCCGCAGGTTTTGCTTTGGTGTTTTGAATTAACTGGTTTCAAATCCAAGTCATTAAAAATCAACTTTTCAGCTGATTAAATTTTACAATGCTAAAAACCAACCAACCAAAAAACAACCAGACCTCACAAACACTGAAGTTACTGTTGGCACAAAAGTATCACCATGACATATCTGTGGTATAAGTAATACACAAAAAGGAACCAACACAGTTATTTGGAGTAAACAAACCAGTTAAATGCTGCAAGAACTTCCACTGGCCCTCCAAATGAACTTAAAATGTCATTTATGTCTGCAAGTTGTTCGGAAGTACCAGGCCTAACAAAGCTCACTTTCTTCCTGGTTTATGTTTTATGCTGGATTGGCTTCAATGCAGGGAAATTTCTGACCCATCCCTCCTTCCTTGGGCTCTTTCCCCACAACTCAACATTTAATATTTAGGGGGTGTGTGTATGTACTTGTCAGTGCTTGAGTGAAGAATTTGATCAATTTAAACCAACATCAGGAGTGGAAAATGCAGGCCCAGCCTTCCCTTGTGCTAGTACAAACATCCATGGCAAAACACAATGAAAATGGTTTAAAATGAACCTTTTTTTCCTCATTGTTTTGTGGGTTATAGTGTTTTTGAAGAGAAGAAAAAGTGAGCCCATCTGTGACTTGGACATATAAAATAAGTAAACCTAGAGTTAATCAGATTTAAACAAAACCTGATTTAAATAGATGGCAATCACTATGAAATACATCAATTTTCTTGTTTTCTTGCAGAAGTATTTGGAGCACGTGAAAATAGCAAGCATGTGAGATTAGAGATAAACCTGCACAGTCACACACATTAGGCTGAAGGCCATTTTCCAGTCTTAAGAAAAAGATATTTAATCATTAAAATAAACTTGCCAGGGCATTACATGCACATAATTACAATTAGCACAAGATCTAAAACACCATGGTTGGATTTGTGTAAGATGCAAAGGACAGGGCCATAGTGGGGAGATTTGTCCTCTCCAGCAGGTCACCAGCAGGATATTTTTTGGTGAGAACTTAAATGGCTTGTTGCCTGTACAGAACACTGTAGATACCTTTTAAAAATTCTCATGCACCACTGTCTCCTTTCAAAATCAGTAACTTCATAATAAAAATTGCTAAACTCCATAATAAAAAGGGAAAATAAACTATTATTATTATTGTTGTCATAACTGACAATTTCTTTTAATGATCTGAATCATTATCCTGCTTTATCTAGCAAAATTCAGAATAGAAAACATGAAATCATCCTGTGTGTACATTCATTAATAACCAGAAAGAAGCACTTTCCAGTAGATGGAAATTATGGAACTTTTTTTCTCCTGGCAGGCAATAGATAGGAAAAACTTAACTGAGCCAAAGCAAAAATGTCAAACTGTTGTTATCAGAGAATAATAAAAATGTTATGGAAAGATGGTTTTCATTGATTTATGATGAGGAATGGATTTTTTGGTTGCCTTTTTTTTTTTTTTTTTGTTGGTTTGGAAATTACAGTGTCAGGAAAGGATCTCCACATGAGTCCATGAATCTCCCCTCCTTCTTCTTCTTCAACTTTCAGCTTTTGCATTTGATGTAGCTTAAAGAAAGTCCTCCAACACAACTTGGAAAATTCATTGCCTGAAACTCTCTGAAATCATGGCTGTCAACAAATGCTCTGGGAAGACTTGAACTTGGCTTTAATCTACATGCCAATCAGGTTCCTTGGCCTCAGCACAGAATTTAATTGGATTCACTCTCAGGACAGAATGACCTTTCCACTCACAGCCCTGAAAATCCCTCCATCCTTCATACACAGTTTTGTATTCATATATTTTTGTGTCTTTGTTGAAACGAGTTACTCGTGTATGTGGCAAAACCAGAATTAGGACTACTCATTGCCAATCCTGTGGATGAACTTTCACCAGGGGTATTTTGTCTCTGTAATTCAATTTCCCTATCCATAACACACCTTTTCAGGATTCTTTAAGACCTCTAACTTCAAACATACATTATCTCATTCTTCCAGCAAATTTAGTTCTCTGCAGCACACAAAGCTACCTACAGCCATTCAAGTTGCCACACTGATGTGAAAAATTATGCATTTCTCTCTCCAAATTTGAGATTAACTCTGGAAAGCTCTATTTGGTCAATCCCAGCACAAATTTGGAAGGGAATAAAAGGACAAGTTATGACCAGGGCCGTGTTCCATACCTTTCAGGCACGAGCTCTACAAAGGTTTTATGATACTGAATGCCGAGCAATATTGCATATTTTACAAGTTATTTTTCAGAAAAACAAAAGCAAAGGAGCTCCCCCTTCCTCTAGCCCTTATTTCAGTGCATTAAATACCTACTTCTTTCAAGATCTCTAGCTTGAAGTACAATTCTGGCTTTCCAAGTTGTCTGGAATTCTCATTTTTTGAAGGATGGAATTGCATCCTTCAGGTAAATGCCATTGCAGTGTGAAAAGATTATGTTGTGTACCTTAGACTACACTCATTCCGGGTTTTTAGGATGACCATAAAAATGGCAATTTTCCTAATTATTCAGTTCTATGAGTAAAACATCACTACTTCTGCCTGTTGGGCAACATTAAGTATAATTCAATACCCAACTTCATAGCAAAGTAACATTAGGTGTGCAACACCTTGATGGAAGTGATGAATTTGGGAGGATTCATTGAGAAAATGCTTTACGTTTATATTGAAATGCAATAAGTTTATCAACTTTGTTTGATCCTTGGTTGGTCAGAAAATAATTGTATTTACATATGGCTGGATTTATCCAGTAAGCTGGGAATGGTTCAATGTACTTGGCAAGAAGGGAAGCTTTTGGCAAAGAAAGATTGCATCTGCATTTGTAGATCTTATGGGGAAAAGTTGTGTCATCAGGGCAATGTAATATGACACATTTCAATGTTTCATCAGCACCAATACAAACACATGCAGGGTAGAGTTGCTATTTTTCAGTTTAGGCTTTTAGAACTCTCTTTTTTAAATTTCTTTTTCTTTTCAAAGAAGTGTTGATTCAAATCCATTTGTCATGTGTCTCAAATCCCTTTGTGACTTGGTTTCCAACAGAGAAATGTTAATAGTTGCACACACAGAGCTGGTACTCAATACCTGGCTGCTCACACATCCCCTAAAACAGATTATATTGAATACAATTGTTTCTTATAGACCCTGCAGAAATTAAACAATACATCCCTGGAAATATCCAAGGCGAGGCTGGACAGGGCTTGGAGCGCCCTGGGATAGCAGAAGTTCCCTGCAGGGGTGTTGGAACAAGATGATATATAAGGTGCCTTCCAACCCAAACCATTCTATGATTCCAATTTTTTCTTTCCAGAACAGTACATTATTCACACAGACAACATTAAAATTTAAGGAGTGGGTTAAAATTCAAATTAGGGAATATAGGATATAAAAAAGCCTTTTAATGTAGAAGTCTCCACTGCTTGTAACAAGCATGTTGTTTGCCAAGATGTCCCATGTGCGAGCCACATAAGCAAGGATAAACACATGGGACAAGAGGCTGTGTTACATTAATTTTAAGTGTTTTTTCTGGTCCCTAGTGATATTAAGAAAATAGCTTTAAATATGATTAATTTAGAGTAACTGTGAAGATATCTTCTGCAAAAACTTAAAATAAGAAAGGTAAAGGAATTTAGGAACTAGGTGACATGACAGAGTCATTTGAGTAGGAAAGAGATTGGGAAATAATTACAGAGTTACAAGATCATTATACAAAAACATCTATGAATATTCTCAAATGTTCTTATGAAAAATATTTTAAATTCATCTCTCCCTTGCTCCTTCCGATAAAACCTAACAATGACTTTTCTGGAGATCGCCAGCAGTGACAATCCCACAGTCTCTCAAGGAAATCCATTGCAGCACTTAAGCACTTTCATTAAGGAAAGAAAATGTTTGTAGCAGGTAATTTGTTTTGATTATGTGATCCAGCAGGTGAGCTTATCTGTTCTCAAAAAATCCTTCTCTAATACAGACTACCAGCAGCATAGGACCCAAAAAATTGCCATTCGAGTGAGATTTACTGATTTAATCTAATTTTAGGCTCAAGGTCACAATATTTCATTGCCTGCCTCTCCATGTTTTACGCTGGGTGTCCATGTAGAGGGCACCACACACAACATAGTCAAGGAAAAAAAATGCTCAAGATTAGGATAAAGAGGTTGGAGCTAAATGATCCTTAAGGTCCCTTCCAACCCAGGCCATGTTCAAAATTAATACTAATTAATAGTAACATTAGTAATACTAATTAATAGTAATACCACAGGGCATCCCTCACAATTATATTGACAATTCAGTGCTGGAGCTCAACCCATGAGGTGCTGGAGGATTTTTCACCTTTATTTGAGTAGCAGGAACAAAGTGCTGGCCATTTCCCCACTCACCCAGAAGGCACAAAACTTTAATGACTATTAATTCTTGCTTCCCACCCACACAGAGATCCCTCTCTGATTTCAGATGGATCTGCAGGGAGAGTCATCATTTGTGCTCAGTGTCAACAAATGGACCTTTTCATCTCTCCTTCAGTTGTGATTTCTCCTCCCCAAAGCAAAGTCCTCCCCCAGACACTGATTATCTCCATGCCCTTCCCAGGAGGTGAGTGGGTTGATGGCTTCCCCTCTGCTTCTGTTTCTCCTTGCTGTGCTTTGCCTTGCAAGACCCTCAGCTGCTTTTCCCATCTTCTAAAGGGCCACCAAGAAATCTCCTTTGTGCCTTGTCCTCACTCCGCCAGAAAACTGGGATTCTGTCCTGCCCTCCTTCCCTCAGGGCTCATGGGATGCAAAAGAAGGCGGCTGATGGAGACATCTGGCAAGGATCTGCCCACCTTACTGCTGCTCAAAACAGCATGGACTCAAGATTGCATAAAGTGTATTTTAAGCAGCAACTTATTTAATTCAAATGAACTAATTTATGTTTCCCATGGGGGAAAAAAAAAAAAAAAGAAAAAAAGGAAAAAGAAGAAAGGGCAATAGCTTTACCCAGACTAAAGTGAAAATAAATGGTATTTCTGCTGTGATTTCAAGGTGTTACACTTTCAGCATCTCAAGAATTAAATGTCACATCAAACCCTGAGGAAAGACAAAAAAAAATAATAAAAAGAAAAAACCAAAGTACATCACACAAAAAATAGCACACATCCACTGCAAAATGAGGCTGGAATCCAAATCCCATTATCTGCTATTTTTTCAGACAAATTTTGATTTCTCCTTCTCTCCAATGTATTTTTTAGTGGATTTAGTCTTTATTCTAGAAGTCTTGAGCTAATCACCACATGCTGAGTAGGTCACCCTTATGAAAACTTATTGATAGAAGAGCTGGGAGCCCCTTTTGGCATTAATACATGAGCATTTCAAGGGACCCTATAAAACTGGACTCAGTGTCACTCCTTATAAATTAGAATTCCCAAGATTTCCTTCAGCCCTTCACTCTGCATGCCCAGTATCTCAGCGTGATGTTGCTTTATTCAATACTACAAAACGGCCATAATGCAGGTGCTGGAACTCATGGATATATTATGGGACTCTGTGGAGTCCAGACAAGAAGCACTGCAGGTCATCCTGCCCTTATTAAGAGATCATAAACATCCCCAGCTGGGATGCACTAAGGACACAAACTTTCTCTTAAATGAGGGGATTTTTGATGTAAATGAACACAGTGAATCTGCTCTAGAACAACTGAGGTAATTTCTGCACAGAAAGTGCTTAAGGGATATCCTCTCCTTCGAGCAGAGCTCCTGTAAAAAACCCTCATCCTAATTTCCCTTTTCAAAGTTTACTATTATCTCTAAAATGGCTTTTAAAGTTCACTCAAGATCATTGAAGAGCAGACAGTTCCTGACATTTCAGTGAAGGATGCTTCAGAACAGAGAAGGGATCATTACGTCTCTTTTTTTGGTACATGACAAAAAAACAGAAAAAAAAACCTTAAAAAAATACTCTCTTGGTTATGCAAGACTCTGATTCTTGGCCAGCTTTGGATCATAATCTCTATTATTTCAAAATATTTTGCTGGAAATTCTGCTGGAATATTACTAAACAAATGGCTGCACTGTTGGACTACAACTTCCCTGCTTCTGAGTGCAACCTTCTCCATCATATTGGGGACTAGGTTTCATCAGAATATTCACCAGTATTTTTATGCAAACTCTGAAAGGAAAAAAGGTACTACTGTAAGCAGAAAAATATACAAAACCAAACAAAACAGGTTTAAGTTTAAAGACTCTGTATTGTGTAGACAGTTCAATGAAACCTTCCACAAAGTCTTTTCAAATCCTAACTGATTTTTCTTTCTGACTTCTGTTGAGAAGCACAATATAAAACAACTTGGCAGTGAAACAAAAAGAGACTAAAGGTTCAGTTCTGCAAAATTCTCTCTTCTGTGAGATCATCAGACATGACTGTAGCAGAGAGCAGCATGTTAATCTGGAATGACAGGAAATTTCAAGTGTTTGCCATACAAAACCCAGTAAAGCACCTTTAATGAGATAATTAATGGTGTTGGGACCACTTCAAAGTACAGTCTTGGTGAATAAAAATCCTTATCTAATTTTGAACACAAATGCACACAGGATACAGCACTGCTCTAACATTGCTGTCCACAGGCTTCAGTGAAAAAAAGGTTTGCACTCCATTCAAGACAAGATTTATACAGAGTCCTTTGGCCTATCACAAATCTGTCTAAAGTGGTTGAAAAATATAAATTGTATGATGTACTATTCTTTTTAAACAGTCACTCTTTAACACTGAAAATAATTTTTTTTCCTGTATATTCAAAATCATAAAATTGCCATTTACCATCAGCCAAGCAAATTCTATTTGGCCAATAGAAGGGGCAGTATCATCAAAAGAAATGTTTTCTTGTGAGGAACCTTTGTCTTCCTTTTCAAATTGCACATTTTTACCTGATTGCTTCCTCATGAACAACCGCAGTCAAGTTGGTTGCAAACAGCACAAATATCCCAGAAGTGAATCACAACTCAGAAAAAAGCAAACAAACATACAACTGAAAACAAACTTGTTTCTTGCCTTGTTTTTTATTCCACTCTCAGAAGATGGAAGCATTGTGACACAAACACATACCATTGGTTTCTTCAGGTGCACAGAGCCTAACAGTAATTTAATCTAAGCCATATTTACTGCACAAAGGGCCTAAACTGAGTGCAACACTGGGGATAAGAATTATCATGCCCACTTCAGGTCAAAATTTAGCTCCTCAAATCACTTATCTGAGGACACTCTCCCAACATCCTCAATGCACAAATTTGCTTTAAGGCCCCAAAAAGCAATGGCACAGCGTGCCTAGAGCAGCTGTGGCTGTCCCTGGATCCCTAGAATTGTCAAGGCCAGGCTCGGTGGGGCTTGCAGCAACCTGGGATAGTGGAAGGTGTCCCTGCCATGGCAAGGGTGGGAATGGATGGGCTTTAAGTCCCTTCCAACCCGAGCCATTCCATGAGCCAATGAACACACAGATATTGGATCATCTAAAAAACTGTTCAAGTGCCCCCCACAGCCATGTTCACTGTGGATAAAAGCTTTGAGTTTCAGGAAATATCCATGCACGAGCAGCACACATTCAGATTTCCAGCACAGCTGCTCCAGACGGTGCTGCTGTAACACAGGAGATGATCTTGGCTGTGCAGGAGGATTTTTCTTCTGTGCATAAGGACTGTATGTGCCTGAGTCTAAAAATGCACGTAATACTCCTGATAAAGTCAGCATGCTGGGCTCCCTTCCAAATGAGTTGTTTAAAACACACAGTATTAATGGATTGAGGATGCATGAACTGAGAACTATTTGGACTCCAACACATCTAATCATTTTTTGCTTGTAACAACATGTCTAAAGCAAAAATCTTTTGACATCACTGAGTGTGCATTCTAGAATGTGGCTGTGCAACAAAATCTGATAACAAAAGATGAAGACAGATCTAAAAAAAAAAAAAAGTTAGTACTGTTTCTGCTCTGAAACTGAAAAAAACGTGTTCCAGAGAAAGGCATTCTGGCTGATGAGCTGGTGCATACTTCCAATCCAAGAACAGTACTGAAACTGGAGCTAAACCACAATAAAGATTTTATAAGAAAGCAAATCCACATGATTGTTGATGTGGACTTTGCAAAGCATTAGAAAAAACAAACCTGCCATGGAAAGTTGTGCTGTTTCTTAAATCTCTTGCAAGTAAGAATTGCAGGAGATTGAAAGATTGATGTCTATTCAGACTGTCTATGTTTTAGCCCTTTTCCTAAGTGCTTAAAAAATACCTGCTCTACAAGTTTCAACATAGAATCTGAATATCCAACTATGTTTGCATTTCTTTGTGAGCCAAAAGTGCAAATATTTGAAATAAAGAGCCCTCCCAGTGATACCTACCTAAAGCCCCAAACTCCCTGGGCTCATTATCTGATCCTGGTATCAATCAATTAATTCTTATCAATTAATTTTGCTTGTGGAATATTTTTATAGTTGATAATGTGAAGAACCTCAGGTGAACTTTTCAGTCTTGGGAGGAGGACAGAAGGCTGTTCTTGTAAATTAAGTTGTGCTTGTAAAATAGCCAAATTGGACATAACACTGGGTTACAGGACTGAGGGAACATTAGAATGAAAAGGAAATTCCAGTGTCTCCTCTTTTTTTGTTAGTGGATAAAAGGTATCTTTTCTGAAAAGAAACATTTTATCTAAAAGTCACTTGTCAAATTACGTACCTTTTCTGACACTACCTTTTACCCTGTTTTCAAGTTCTTTTTCACAGAGGTCCTCTCAATCCCTTCATTCCTTAGTCTGTACAGACATTTTGCTCTATTTTCATGGAATGACAATCTGCTGAGTTGGAAGGGACCCATCAGGGTCATCGAGTCCAACTCTTGGCCCTGCACAGACACCCCAAGAGTCACACCCTGCTCAAGAGCATTGTCCAAACACTTTTTGAGCTCTGTCAGGCTGGTGCTGTGCCCATTCCCTGGGGAGTCTGTTCAGTGCCTGACCTCCTTCTGGAGGGAGAACCTTCTCCTGATACTCAACCTAAACCTCCCCTGGCACAGCTCCAGCCATTCTCTCAGGTTCTGTCACTGTCCCAGAGAGCAGAGATCAGTGCCTGCCCTTCCACTGCCCCTCACGAGGATGATGAAGACCACAACGATGTCTCCCCTCAGTCTCCTCCAGGCTGAACAGGTCAAGTGACCTCAGCTGCTCCTCACAATCCTTCCCCTCCAGACCCTTCACACATTTTGCTTGCCCTGTTCTAAAACATCACTCTGCCATGGCAGTAATGCTTTATTTTGAAGGAGTCCCTGTTCCCTTACTGACCTTTCTGCAGCCATAAGCAGATTGCAGAAATCCTCAATGTATGTCATCGAATCATGGAATGGCTTGGTTTGGGGGGGAGTTAAAGCTCATCCAGTTCCAGCCCTGCCATGGGCAGGGACACCTTCCACTATCCCAACTTTCTCCAAGCCCTGTCCAGCCTGGCCTCGGCCACTTCCAGGGATCCAGGGGCAGCCACAGCTGTGCCAGGGCCTCACCACACTCACAAGCAAGAATTTCTTCCTAATATCCAATCTAAACCTGCTGGTCATGCTTCTGTGAAGCTTGAAATCTTCCCTGAGTGATTATACTGAAAAGTCAAACTTGGCTAAACTGTCTCTCCAATTAAATTGACTTTGTTTTTGACACATTTGGCTGCAGCAAGGCCTCATCCCGTTACTGGTCATGACCTGGTACAGAGCTCACAGGGTACACGGGGCTGAACATCTGCCTGGAGATTGAAGGAGGTGCTGATCCAGCTCTCCATCCCCTGTGTTGTGTGCTCTCTCCCAGTTTGTACAGTATGTACACAAAGCACAGTTGGCCTCAGGTAGGGCTTGTGCTCCACAGCTGCATTTTCCCTGGCTTCATGTTTTTTCCAGAACATGTTCCATATGCTTTAGCAATGAGCTTAATCCAGCTGCCCTCTTCTGGTGTGTCAGGGGCAGGCACTACAGACACGTAGGGAGATAAACATCCCCAGCAGGGCAAGATGAAAAGCAGGGGAAAAAAGGGAAAAAAAAAAAATCAAAACATCTGCAATGAGCCCGATATTAGCTAGTACTGAAATTTTAATTCAGAGCACCCTTCTAGCCGAGGAAAAAACGTTGAGCAAATAGGCTCAAATAAAGTGAAAATATCAGGATTTCAGTGCCTCATCCTTCTCAAACAGGAAAGCAAGCCAAAAGTTTGGAAGCTGTGTGAAATCAGTTGTATTTTGTTAAACATTTGCAGTGCCAAAAATCAGGATTTTGGCACAAGATGCAGGAGAAATATGTTTGTGTGGTTGTCTTTACTGAAATTGCAATCTCAATCAATTAGAAAAATTAAAATAGATAATAAGCACTCTAGCTGGGCAAATAATATAGTCACAGATCAGTACCATAAAACATCATTCCATCATTTTAATATAAAAGTCACACTGAAGTCACACATGAAGTCTTATTTGCCAGGAAAACGTGCTGGGGGGACAAGAAGAGGTGAAAGAATACTCCAATCTCATTTAATTTTGTTTTTTAATACCTGATTAAAAAGACACTGTGACAGATGTTTTATAGAAAAAAAATAATGCTTTTCTTAATTAAAGAAAAACAGGGTTCTATGAGGAGAACAGTGGAACCACACTCTAGATTTTCTCAACACCAAAAAAATCTTTTCTCAAAAACTGAAAAAGGTCTGTTGTATTCCCCACAGAAACTTAGCTTTGGGTAAGGACTTCCTCATACTTTAAAGACCACTAAGATTTTTATTAAACAACAGTCAAGACTCTGTTTTAAATGTATCCCAAAGGCATACCCCTCAAAGTAAACAAAATTACAAGATAAGGTGCTGACAGTTGACAAGTTAGCAATGGTGCATCCTAGCTTAATTCTGAATTGTGTTACAGCTGTATCTGGTGATATCATGCTGTTAGAGAGGGAAGGCATTGGGAGCCACCTTTGTACCTGTGCTGATCAAGAACACACAAAATGGACATTTCTCACCCAAGTGTCAGCATAGGAATAGAGGAATTGTCCACAGAAATACAAGCTCTGAACTATTGCAGGAAGAAAGGACTGAACATGCCAGGATCCAGCTGTGGATCCAGAGGCTTTCACAAACTCCCATGTTCAGGCTCTGATCTCATCCCTGCCCCTTTTGCAGTGAGAAAGAGTTGCTCACCACGTCCACCTCCTGAGGAGGAAACCTGATCAAGCAAGCTGGGAGGAAGCTGTAGGACACAGTGGCCAGGCTCCTGGAGCTTCAGCCCAAGGGAACAAGTCACAGGGTGGGAAATGAATCATGCCATTGATTTCTTGAAAGGAAAAGAAGAATCGTGAGGGAAGGCAGAGAAAACACTTAGACAGCTTTTCTCCCTTGGCCAAAAATAAAATCCTAGATGGAAAGTAGTGTTTATAGGGAAACAAAGGAGTCACAGGATTTGGGTAAGCCTTAGCAATCTTGGAGAAACTGTCTTAGCATTGGAAAGTCCACTTATAGGAGTTCTCCTACAGAGGCCCCAGGACAGTTAATCTTCAATTTGTCCAACTGGGAAAATTGGCTTTTAGTACAGTTAGCAAACCCCCAATACTCCTGTACTTCACATCACTAAGGATTACTGCACTACCTTGCTAGCTAGGTTTTACTATAAAGAAACTATCAGAACACTTGAAAAGGCTAACGAATTCATAAAATATTTCACATTATCCCTTTGTGCTGATTTTGCCTAGGGTAGAGTCAGTTTACTTCCCAGCTCGTATGGGGCAGTGTTTTGTATTGGTGCTGAAGTGCTCAATTTGTTGCTTTGTTTTCCTTGAGTACACAGCTTTTGCTTTGCCTATTAGCTCTTCCTTCCCTGAACTATCCTTAAATAGGGATAACAGAGTCAGGGGTTGGCTGAGGTTCAAAGGGACCTCTGAAGTCTTTGTTTCTGTCCTGCTCAAGCAGAGTCACCTAGAGCAGGCTGCCCATAACCACATCCAGACAGCTTTTTAATACAAGGAGGGAGACTCCACAACATCCTTCAGAAACCTGTGGCAGTGCTGGGTCAACCTCACAAGAAAAATGTGTTTTCTGATATTCTCCCTGTATAGAACCCAAGAGAAAATTGCTGTGTGTTTGGACACTATTAGAAATACATGAGACACACTAGAGACATATCTATTTCTATTAACCATGTGATAGATTCAGGTCTCATTTAAAGGAAAAATCTGGGTGGTTTTAATTGAGTTTTCAGGGTACATAGCTGTCCCTCAGTGCCTTGAAAAAAACCACACAGTATTCATTTAGAAAGAAAATCTTCACTGTGAGTGTGGTAATGCCCTGACACAGGTTGTCCAGAGAAGTTGTGGATCCCTGGAAGTGTCCAAGACCAGGCTGGACAGGGCTTGGAGCAACCTGGGATATTGGAAGGTGTCCCTGCCTGTGGCAGGGGGGTGGAATAAATTTCTAATGTCCCTTCCAACACAAACCATTATGGAATTCTATTCTATGATTACTACAACAGGAAGGACTGGAATCCCAGAAACTACACAGACTTCAGCATGGTTTTGCTCAAATGAAGAGAGGAGGTTATCAGAGAAGGGTAAGTCCTAGAAGGCATCAGAGCAGCCCTGAAACATCAGTCTGACATATCTAAATTCAGTTTCTACTGAAAATAAACTATGTTGCTTCAATTAACTTCCAAATGGAAAGTTGGAAGTTGGGGAGTTTCAACAAATGTCAAAATATTCCATGGTAAAGGAAAAAGGAAAACTAAAATAAAGCCAGACCAAACAATGTAAGACCAACTTAATCACTTGATACCATCAGATATTAAACCAAAAGTGAGATCTGCACAAGACTTATATGCAGTTTTGCCTTATAAACCTACTGCAATGACTGTAAAAAACTGATCAAGTCTTATTTGATGGTAAACCTGGTGACAAACAGAGTATCAGTTTACCAGTCAGGCTACAGGTTTAATTCCCAAATAATTTATTACCAGATCTGGGTACAGAAACATAATTCCAGTCACAGGATTAGAGTCTGACTTTAATAACATTAAGTCAATTTCTCTGTAGTAGTCACAGTGGATGACTGAGCTCTAGAACACATTTGACATTTAGGCCTGATTTTAGAGTCTTGTTCTTAGAAAAATAACCTGTACTCAGGTAAGTTCTCCTATTCTATGTATGTTTGACCATTACTTGCAGCTGAAGTCTATGTTTACCTGTGTGTGTTGCCACAAGACAATAAAACCTTGAAAAAACCCTACATCAGAAATTGAGTCATTACACACACAAAATAAAAGCTCCCAAGACTGTATAGAATCAGTTAATCTTATATTTTAACCTGAAGGAGTTATGATTCTCCTCACATTTTCCACTGAATATTTGCAGGAACGACACCTCCCGTGGAAATCAGACTCAGAAGCCTGATTGCTCTCCCTGTTCCACATCCTTCTGACATCATCAATCCAGGCACATCTCCTTGTGCTCCAGCAGGAGAACTGTTCTCTGCAGGACAGGGATGGTTCACCTCCCAGCCTCTTGTCAGAGTACAACCCCTCCAGAATGCTGCAATAAAATCTGATCGATACATACAGCAACTCCCCCACTGCATACTCTTTCAAAGCAATCAACTCAGCCTCCATCCATCCTGAGACTTTGATCTTGCATTGATTTCCTACCCTCTTGGCATCTCACAGCTCCTTTTGAACTCACCCTTTTGTTGGTTTAGGCAGATGTGCAGCTTCCCAGTGCCTGGGGCTGGGATCAGGGTCCGAAAGTATCACTTAACACCAGTCCCCAGCTGGAGAATCCGCTCACACTTGGGGGAGCTGCCTACTCCCAAGCTATCAACCAGCTCTTTTGTCTATTCCCAACTGCGCCAAAATCTTTCTTTTCCTTGAATTCTCCTTTTCCACCAATGCTTTCCTTCAAAGTTTGGAAACCAATGGTAGAGGGTGCCATGACTGCCTGAGCCCCATCCCCCTGGGGATTAGGCAAGCCAGGCCCACTGAAGAACTCAGGTTCTTTTTCAGGGTCACCTTGCTCAGTGGAGTCACTTTTCTGGATCAACAACTCTGTGAGGGGGATGCTCATCCACTAATACCTGAACTGAGACAACCAAGCCTGCAAGATTTCAATTCTTGTTTCAGTGGGGTAAGGTTCACCCACCCCCTTTGCAAAGTCACTGCTCTTCCTGAGTGCTATAAATCACAAGAAAGTGACATATCAGGGGTGTAATCCTGAAGATTATAAATGTAAATATAAAATAGGAGCAATGCTGTTCTCAGCTGTTATGTAAGCAGGAAAGAAGAAAATACAATGCTCCTTCTGTTCCAGGCAACCCCTTCATAAACATAATATTTTAATTATGACTATTTAGGCTACCTGAATTCTCATTACTGATAGCATTCTGCTCTGCAGAGTGCTGTCATTGTCCCTGTTTTCCACTAAGGTGCTTGGGAAGTGCAATGCTGCCATCTAGCATCCAGAGAAAATGATGAAAACCTCCTTTCACCCAAAGTCCCAGGCTAGTTTTACAGGGTTTTTGGTGACCAGAGGTTATAATGAGGATTCCACTGGCCTGGAAACTGCCTGCTTTTCCTGGAAACAGCAGGAGGCATACACACTTACACACACTGCATATATATATATATATATAAAATATATATATGTTGTATATATACTATATTTTATGTGTAAGTATATATGCTGTAGAGACAAAACATCTGGATTTATGGTTCCATTTCATTTTGCCTCAGTTCAGATGTATATAATCTACCATTTATGGATAAACAACCTGTCTAGACTCCTCAGTGGAGAAAAATAAGCATCATTTCAGATGTCTACATTAGGGTGAGATGAATCATGACCTAGAGGTGTTTATTCATCTCCCAAGTTATAAAGGAATCCTGGAAAACCATCTTCAGCATGGAATTCTGCAGTGTTGATGTCAAGATGGGATAAATTAATCCTGGGGTTTAGATTATTAAATCCAAGGAGACTGTGAGCTCAGCATGTCCAATGCTTGTTTAACACAACTCAGAAACATTCCTCAAGCACTACCTGATTTAAGCCTGATTAGCTTCTTTTCTGCATAACAGTTTTTTCCAGAATGGCACCTGGCCTGGACTCAAAGACTTCAGTCAATAGGCAATTCAATTTTCCTGAACAATTTGTTCCAGTGGTTTATGACCATCCCCAAAATGATGTAACATGGTAAATAAACACATTATCAGTTCTTGTTTTACTTTAGATTTTGTCTTTGATTCTGGCAAATATGTGGGATAGTGAAAAATCATGTAAAAATGCACAGATTGCATAGCAGTTAAGTGCTTAATTAGCATTTCATGAAGTACTTTCCTACAGAGTTATTTTATGGAACTTCTAAGATCCCTGTCATTCACCAACAGCAGGCTCAGGCAGCAGCAGCCCAGTTACTTTTTGCTTTTGATAGTGAAAGCATAGAAATGAAATGTCTAAACACAATACTCATTAATTATTCACTTGCTGGGAAAATTTTTTCATTGTGTTTGTGGTGGGATTTTCTTTGGAGATTTTTTGCCTTGGATACAGAGTTCATTATAAGCAAAGCTATATTAGCAAACCTAAAAATCCCAAGCCTATTCTAAAAACATATAACTAGTGCTACAAAATTAAACTGCTTTTATCTTGTGACTTAGTGTATTTACATGCAACTTAAAAACTGATAAAAATCAATATTTTTTTGCAGATGTTGGAAAAACCTGGAGCTTCATTTCTAATTAGGACATGTACCCTAAACCCTGACTATAACCATTTGCAAGCTTCTTCCAGAGATTTATGACTGATGTGATCTAAACTTATTAAATATTCCACATTTTAGGAAAAAACCACTTTGTTTTCCTTAGTTATAACTAATTTCGTGTGACCTCAGATCTTGCTCATCCACTTAGCTCTTTGTGGCTGACTTGAAAATATTTATTGAGATGCACTAACATGAAAAATAAATGTCAATTTCTGTCAAAATGTTTAGAAGCCAATGTTCAGCAACCTCATGTTCCTCCTGCCTTAAGAACTGTCTATTCAAGGCACGTGGTGACATTTACAGTTGCTGTCAAAGTAGTCTTTCAAGTGATGAATTCAAGTAATAAATTCATGTCTGCAGTCCATGGCAGACTTCAAAACTTCCACTCAATTGGAATCCCCCACAGGGGAGCAGGAAGAAATACTCCTGTTAGTATTTTTATCAAAGGAAACAAAATAAAGAAATCATCCTTTTCTCCCTCTTGCCCCCAAACTCTAATATTTACATAATTTTGATGGAATCATGAAAATGTGATTCATTCTAGGTATAAATCCATAAAGGAGATTGGATATTGTTTGGGATGAGTTATTGCACTGAGTACAAATTATTTTGGCATCTGTACCAATTTATCATGATTAGCACACATACAGAAATCTATCAGAAGTGGAAATGAGGCTGTACTGCCACAGAAGTCACCTCAGGCCCCAGAACATAACACACAGATATTGCTTCTCTTCTGGGAGAGGCCAACAAATTAAATAGGGAGAGAAAATGTGTGAGGGAGGGATTGAATTAAAATAAACAAATGCCACACTGAAACAGTCTCAGTTACTAGGCTGCTAATTTCATCACTCACTTCAGCCTTTCTGGATGCTTTTCCACAATTCTAGAGGAGATTCCTTGCATTTCTTTTTGGCAGAGACCTTTTGTTATGGAGGGGTGTGCTGGCTCCCTGATTTATATGAAGACAGAAACATGAACAAGACTTTATCCCTAAGGCACTCCAGAAGTCCCCCATGCTTTCAGGAATGGCCAACCACACAAGCCTGTTGCAGGTGATCAATATATGGAAGATTAATTTATTTTTATATAAAGTTAAAAATAACCCCCAACTTCAGTAATAAGGAAGAAAGCAGAGGGAGGAGAAGAGAGATTTCTGTTTGCTTGCTGTTAATACAAGCCCATATTAACAGGCCACAAGGTGAAATGATGGTTGTATGAGCCATTTGGGAAAGTCACAGACATCTTTTTAGTCTAGCTCTAGTTTCACCCTCACAGAAACCATGGTGCATGCAAGGGGGGCTTTAAACTACCTTTAAAACACTCCAGTTAATCTTCCCCAGCATAAGGCACAGTAGATTTAGGCCTACTGCAATTCATCCTTCCTTTCTAACAAAACCACGTTCAGACAGCCACAAAGTAATTTAAAAAATCTTCAGGAAAATAGAAATGGCTGAATACAACATAGGTTTTCATTTAAAATGTTGTCCTTTAAACAGTGGGAGCAAAAATGTGGAGAAATTTGGAGCAATGTTTCCAGCTAGATCTGTTCTAGTCACAAAAAGCACAGTATTTTAACATGGGTAAGAGGGCAAGAAAATGTTGAAGGAACTTGGTAGAGAGCTAATTATACATTTTAAGAGAATCACAAAAAAAGGAAGAATTTATCAGTGTAGGTAGTTTGTAACTAGCTACAAGTTGATTTGGGACATGTCTATTAGCTTAAAAATAAGCACAGGATTAGTGTTTCAATATAGATTTCCCTCCAGCCCAAGCCTATCTGAAGTGATTAAATGGAAAATCCTTTTCTCAGAAAGTTGCTCCCTGATGAGGCACTCACTTAACCATAGTGCATCTTAAATACTTTTCTGTAGTGTAGTATAGTTTAATATAATCCCATATATATTGATTCTATAAGTTAGCACTGGATGTTGCTTGAAAATGAGAATTCTATATACTGATTCCAAATCCATTAGAAATAAAAAGTTATATAGATACACACACACCCCTATCTATGCTATACTACCAATGTGTGGTGTTTATGCAGGAATATTTTCATATACCTTCTGTTTTAGACATCCACCACAAGATGTATATACATAATATATTTGGGTTTTTTTTATTATTAATCAACAAATACGGTCAAAAAGCAGGACTCAGATAAGCAGCTTTTGAAGACCTTTATACACAATTTGTATACATTAAAGCTACAGCTTGAACTTTGCCTGCAGGCCATTTACTCCTAATGAAATAAGAATGTTCTGCCTCACTTGTTTGAGTCAATGCAGAATCTGAACAACCACAAGAGAGCAATAGCAAGTGAGAAGAAGGCATTGCACGTAGCTCTCAAACATGCCAAGGAGTCTGGAGTCCTGCCTGCAGATCCCTTACTGTTATTGATAGGGATATGGCTAATTTAAGGTAAAGTGTTCCAAAGTAAAATTCCATTACTGAAAATTCTCTGGCTCTTAAAGACTTTGAATGACTGCCAACAATCTGCAGAAATTGTCGTGAGGTGCAGTAGCTTCCAATGAAAACCTAATTTTTCTTTTACTTAAAGGATATTCTCATATTTCTGACTCCCTCTATGCTTTCTGTCTTGATTAATTAATGTCGCTCAGCTCTGAGGTTATTTGATTTCCAAACTGAGACATGTATTCAAATACCTTGCTGAACTGAAGCCCAGGTTTCAACATGTGTGCTCATAAAGGAATGCTACATTAGTATGAATTGTTAACAGAACAGGAAATGTTCATGTATCAGATGTTCTATAAATAGCACAGTAAATAGGAAACTAACAAAAAACCAAAACAAAAACCAGCTGTGGTGGCAAATGAGCTTCCACAAAGCTTGAGATCCCCCAGAGCATGGAAATATGGAGTGGTAAACCATAAAGTGCAAATAACACACAGTCATTGCAGGCATTCCACAGCTATCTTTGACTTGCCTTACTTCTCACAAACATGATTCATTCCTGAGTTCTGACACAGGAATTATTAGCTTAATTACAGATGCACAAAGGAAACACAGTAATAGGCAGTGAAACCAGTGAAGCAACAGGGAAAATTTGAGACTTTTCAGCTCAAAAGGCCAAACTACAAAAAAAAAAAAATCTTGTTCTGATGCGAACTGGAATGAAAGGTACTTTGAAAATTCTGATTACTTACATTTCAGCCACACAATGCTTTTGGAGTTAAATCTACAAGTACTGACTGCTCTGAATCTGCTCCTGAGTCAGACCTCTTGAAGGATATGTGTGTTTATTCTGAAAATTAGATTCTTTATTCTACATTTTAAGACTTAAGTGGCTTAAGATATATAATGATGGGAAGACCTATATAAACCAAAATATCAATTGGGTCAGCACATCAAAAATAGCTGCATACCTTAAAGGCTACTTGAGGCCCCAAGTCTGAAAATGTGGGCTATTATAGTAATAAAATACAGAATTTGCCAGTTGGGCAGGAAATGCTTTGGTTTGTTTAAGTAAACATATTTATAATGGAGCAATTACGACAACAACAACAAAAAAACCCCCTCCAAAATCCATAAATCAGAAACTGTTCTCTTGCACAGAGGCAAGCCACATATAGCTTAAGCATGACTTTCCTACCAATGTCAAAGAATTTTCATTGGCATAGGCTAGAAAATACAAAATACTATTTCTTGCTTGCACAGAAGTCCAGTACCCGCCATGAGTTTTACAGCTTATTCACAGAAATGGAGATACCCTTCTTAATAAGAGAAAAAGCATGAGGAAGTGACCCAAAAATACAGAGATAACGCAATAAGAAGTTGTGGGATTTATTATTCAAATTCAGTAATTCTGTCTCTATTGGTCTGTTTCTATCACCAGGTATGTAGCCGGATTAAAAGAAGGAAACAGAACAAAATATTTGCCTCCTTATCTTTTTAATTATACATATACACTTTTATCAATGAGCTTCCATTCCTGCTCTTAGATATGAATAATTCTGAGACAAATGTGAAATCAAGCTTCCCTGAAAATGACTCAAAGATTAAATAACTAATAGAAATTGAGACTTTTTTCCTAAAAAGATAAGGGATTGAACCATTCCCACATGTCCTGTCACAGGGTGCCTTCCTTTTTACCCACTCATACCACTCCTGCTGGCCCTAAATATTTCCAAAGGTAGCATTGATTAAATACTCATGGAAAGCAGTTTCTGGTGCAAAACATCCCAACTGTGATCATCACATCATCCATCTTTGGCCTGTTTTCAGTCTTTGTAGTACTTTATATGACATAATAATAGTAATACACTGTCACTCCTCTCAAAAAACACATCCCAAGGTAAACCACACAGATGGGTTTAAGTCTGAAATTCAAGGGAACATCTTCTCTTGTCCTAGAAACACAAACCAACACTTCTTTGGGATGTCTAAAGGATATTGCCCTGTTAGAGCATGTAGAGAGGAGAGCTGCAAAGTGACAAGACAACAACAACCCCTGTCCTGTGGAATCTGGGATTAGGCAAGATCTGAAAGCATTTTAAAAAACAACCTTGTCAGCTTCCCTTTTTCATGTGGCCCCTTTCAGCTATGCACATATGGTTAAAATTCTCCTGAATAGCAATTTTAGAAACCTTTCCTGATGTGGGCACCCTGTGAATAATGCACTGTTCAACCAATTCTCTTTTTCTTTGCCTGTTGCCATATGACCTCTCAAACCTTTTTGAGAAAGGTAGGTCAGGCTGGAAGGGAATCTAAGAGACAAAGATGAGTTGCAGAAGAGAGGGGAGGTTATTTTCTACCTTTTGTAGATCATGATTTGTTTTGCAGATACCTGTGCTATACCCCTCTGGATACTCAGGATTGTGAGTTTCTGTCTCAGTCTATCCTTGTATTTTATAAAAATAAGGAGGAAACAGTTTCTCTGTATAATATACCTTCTTTCACAAAGACTCACAACAATCTCCTCTGAAATCTTCTCCAAAAAAAGGCTGTATAAAGCACCCAGGTTAGTGTTTTTAGTCATGATACCCGATCTGAAGTCAATTAAGAGTGAATTATTTCATACTCTATTCAACAAGAAGAAACATGCTTTAAGTGGAATACCTTAGGAGTTTAAGCTGTTCTCCTTTGTTTTAAAAAAGCATAACTGGAAAACCGACAAAGAATTTTTTTTCCCCACAAAATATTTTTAAAATGATGGAAATCAGGACTTTGCATCTAAGTACTTCCTCAGCCTCAATCTAAAGCCTAATCAGCTGGTATAAAGTATGTTTGTGTTGGCTGAATTCATTGTCTATTGAGGAGGCAAAAATGTGCATACAAAAGTAGGAAGAGGGGGAAATACCACAGAGTACCAGTGCCTTTGTGGGAAAGTGAGAAGCTGTGAAGTGATATACAAGTTCAAAGACTAATTATGTAATCACTCACTGAAAGGTCAAAGTCAGCAAAGTACAGAGATAAGCCTTAAAATACTCACTAATAAAAAAAGGGGGCACAAATTTCAGGAAGAAAAAAGCATTCAGATACTTTCTGCCCTTTAAATGTGAGCTTTCCGAGAATACAGGTCATGGTTATGTGGGCTTAGATCCAAGAAGCAAAGTGGAGAGATCTCCTCTTACCTGCCTGCAGGACTTCCTTCTCCACATGGTGAAGTCTCAGAGCCACAGAATTCCAGGATAGGTCAGGCTGGAAGGGAACACAGTGGGTCACTGGTGCCACCTCCCTGCTCAGGCAGGGTCATCCCAGGGCACAGGAATGTATTCTGATGTTCTGGAATATCCTCAGGGAGGAGACCCCACAGCCTGTCTGGTCTCTGCTCAGGGCTGGGCACTACCCAGGGCAGAAGTTCTACCTCCTGAGCAAGGGAATTGCTGGGATCACTCCCTGCCTGTTCCTCTGGTGCCACTGCTGGGCCCCCAGAGCAAAGCCTGGGCCCTGCTCTGCTGCTCCCTGCACACAGGGACACCCAGGGCTGAGGGCCCCTCTCCAGACTGAGCAGCCCCAGCTCCCTCAGCCTTTCCTGGGCACAGAGATGCTCCAGGCCCCTCCTCAGCTCTGCAGCCTCCACAGGCCCTGCTGCAGGAGCTTCCTGTCCTTGCTGAAGATCCAGAGCTGGACACAAGCACTCCAGAGGATCCCTCCTTGACCTGCTGGGAATGCCCTCCTCAGTGCACCTCAGGATCCCATCGGCCTCCTTGCCCCCAGGGCACTGCTGGCTCAGGGACAGCTCATTGTCCCCCAGGTCCTCGAGCTGCTCCTACAGGTTATCCCCAGCCTGTGCTGGTGCCTGGGGTTGTTCTTACCCAGGTGCAGGACTCTGCATTGTCTGTCACAGTTGAGATGGCCGCAATACACAGAGCGCGATCGTACAACTTCAGAAGGCCTCAACCCACACAGAGCAACGCCACACAACATCAGAAGGCTTCAAGCAGCTGCCTTTTTTTCAGCCCAACTTTTTATACCCCTCATGTGCATGCAGTGCACCTGTGTGCCCTCTGTTCCCTCTGGGGGTGGTCAGTGCACCTGGGCACTCCATGGCTCATTGCTGTCAATGCTGCTCACCTGCTTTTCACAGCTGTACCCACTGGGGATGAGGCTGGGCCGCAGCCCCACTCCCGATTGCCACAAACTGTGTGCCGGCACTCGTCTTTGTTGAACTTCAGACAGTTCCTCTGTGCCCACCTCTCCAGCCTGGCCAGGTCTCTGAAGGGCTGCCCAGCTCTCAGGGCTATCAGCCACTGCTCCCAGATTTGTGTCCTCAGTGAACTCCTGAGGAAGCATTTGTGCCTTCAGCCATCAGGGCCCAGTACTGAACCCTGGGGGCACCACCAGTGACAGGCCTGCAGCGAAGCCTGGTCCTTTGTGTTTAGAGCTGGTTTTATTATTTATTTATGTAATAATTATTTTATTATTATTTTGTTTTATTTTATTTTTAGTTCAACTGTGGCTGGATTTAAGTGGTTTTTTTGATCTGGGATTGCGTGGATGCTGCCTCTAAGCCTTGGTGCAGATGTCAGGCCCTGTGGAGTCGCTCACCACCTCAGTTCAACCACCAACCTGTTTATATTCCACAGAAAGGGTCTCCATAGCTGGAAATAACGTGAAGGTGTCACCTCTCCTGTCATCCTCATTTAGTTCCTGGTTCCCCCTGCAAGAGGCAGGAACAGTCACGTTGCTGTTGTGTTTAAGACACAAATGTCATTGTTGGCTTTCACCTTGCTTGGTTTGGTACAGTCAGGGTGTAAGCCCAAGCAGATATCTGGATACCCACGGATCAATATTCCAGATATCAGGGTATTCCAGTGCAGATTCTGGAATAAGTATGGGCACTTCGTGAGGGTGAGAAAATCCTGCTTGTTTTGACATATGACATTTTTTGAAACAGTAAGGAGCAGTGTTTGATCTTCCTGAGGAATTGTAGCCTCTTCTTCCCTTGTCTTCCTGACTGATGCATGGAAAAAGAACAGAGAAGGCAAAAAATTTCTGTCTTTAATACAGGCATACTCTTATAATGACTGCCTTACTCGATCTTCATTCAGTGCAAGGACTGGTGAAATTTCAGTGCTTGGGCAGTGTGAGATAGGAAGATAGCACAGACACAGACCAGAAATTCTCATTTATGGAAACCCATTGCTGACAACTCTTGACAGCATTGTCTGAATTTCCTCCTAGGGCTGGTACCAGAGTTCAGAATTTACATTTTGCTTATATTACTATACTATTACTTGTTTTCCAGACCACTGCACATGCCAGCCAGCTTAAAACTGAAATACAGCCCCTGCCTTGGCAAGGGCAATGTTATGTGTGAAAATCACTCTGATACTTACTTCACTTATGCGACTTCCTGGGGCTTGTGGGTGTTAGGTTTGGATTTCAGTTGCTTAATTCCCTGTTGGGTTTGCATGGCTGGATCTGCAGAAAAGGTTACAGCTTACACAGTGCCCTGTGTGTATTTGCCAGTTCCACAGAGCACAAGGTAACTTGATTAAGGTAGGCACTTTTGACTTCCTGATGGTTTTTCAGTCCGGCACTCCAGAATTTTTATAAATGTTTTACAGAGGAAATATGGGATCTTTTTGTCTGTTGTGGACATCATTATGTCAAATGGAAGACGAAAGAAAAGGAGGTTTTTTATGTTAGATGCCTAATACCATCAAAAGTAAAACATTTTTAAAATAGCAACACTAAGGGTTGAACTTTTACTTTCTATAAGACTGCCATTTTATTAGACATTCGTTTTATAATTTTAATGACAAATACCAGTGTTTTTCACTGAATCATACAATAATTTCACCTCACAAAAGACAATGCAAAAAGACCCTCACACAGTCAACAAGCTTGGGCTTGTTTTCAGGATTGTGCTCTGCATCTAAATTATTTTCCTATGTATTGATTACTTCTCAATAATGTTCAATCATGATTTCTATTGAAATTCTATTGAACAGGGAGCCTATTACTCAGTGGGATGAACAAACTTCCATATGTGGGAAAGAGAACATTAAACTGAGCCCAAGTTATTTGAGGCAATCACACTACTCAGCCACCTACATTCTGCAGGAACACAGACACAGCTTTGTAGTGCTGTAAATTTCTAGTGTGAAAAATCTGCTCATTGAAGAAAGTTCTGCTGATCTAAGGATTTGTACATAATAGGCAAATTCACAATTTCTCTTCTGAAAACCAATACCCCTCTAGTTTTAGTCTTCCCACCTCTGAGGGCGGGAAGAGACCTTTGATGAAAAATTAAGCAAACATAGGCATATATGGAAATATTTACTACAAAATGAAGATTAAAATCTTTGATGACTGTGGCACATGACATGTGAAAATGTTCTCACTATCAGGAGAGGAAGCTTCTTGTTTGCCAGAAAGAAGTGATCCTCCCTCTGCATTTAAAGGAAACTTCCCCACAGAGCCTGATTTCTGTGATTAAAAGGGTGTCACATCTCATGGTTTAGCTTTAAGAGAGCTGAACTACCTAAAGTTTTTATAAGCACAGCAAGCTCAAACCTTGAGCTATTTATGTCAGTTTGACCTTGCCAGTCATTACTCCCTGTGATAACTCCATCTGAATTCCTCAAGGAACCATTTTGTGGCTGCTGTCAACATAAACATCTATAGATTACTTTGCTTTCACCACATTCCAACAATTCTCAGCTTTTCCCATGACCCCATTTCCACTTGCATTTCCAAGATCATGACCTCCACTTTGGAAACAGCATTTGCTCCAATATATACTCTGCCAACCAATGCACAAACCAATGAAAAAATGAGCTCTGTGTCGAGCATGACCAGGAAGAAAGGTTCTGAAATAACAGTTACAGCTCCAAAACCTTCCCTTATGGGGAAATGACCTGTGAAAAATCCAAGCTCTGTTCTGTCAGCTTTCTCAACAGCCCATACATTATGCCGTGAAGTTATGGGCTGATATCCCTTATGGGACGCCCTCAAGCCTGAGCTTGCTACTTTGTGATGATGAACTCAAGACCAGCTGTCTACATCAGAAGGTATGACAAAAATTGGTGGTGAAAGTTAGCCAGTGTCCTTCTCATTTCCTCAAGTAACATATGCAACAGTACTGCTGGTTTTAATTAAATTTAGCCCATGAGGTAATGTTATTTCCCTAAAAAGTGTGATTTATCATGTCCATCATTACTCTGAGCACTTCAAATGAAGCTGTTATACCATAAAGTTTTTTACTTTTCACTGCAGTAAATCTCCCCTATATTTTCAAAGTCTAGAAACAAACTATTTTCTTGTGATTTAAAAAATTACAAGTTTGCAAAACGCTGTCTGAGCCATTCAAACCTAGAAGGTAACAGGGAGCTCAGTGGCAGACCTTTGTTTTCCAGTATGACTCTCAGAAATTTGTTCTGAGGAGGCCCAAGTACTCCCCAGCTCTAGTTATGCTCGTTAAAACTGGAGTAGTTCCATTCATGCCAGCTCAACAGAAATCAAAACCTGGCTTGGAGCCTTGGATCTTCATATTTCAGCTGCTCACAGCAGAAGAGGCCCTTGGAAATTAGTTCTCTCAGCATGTGGTCTGGATGGAGTAATTCTACCTCCAAAGCAATACAAGACAAGAAAATGGCTGCTTTGAGCCGAAGTCAATGAGTTGAGCTGGCATTGTAACCAAAGCCATGGACAGGGACAATTTTCGCTGTCCCAGGTTGCTCCAAGCCCTGTCCAACCTGGCCTTGGACATTTTGCCTTCTTCCCTCCTGATCTTCTGAGAAGCCCTGGAGAAAAGGGGAATCCAAAAAGTGGCACAGNTGTTAAAAGGAAAAATTAGAAAAATTAGATCAGATACTTTTTAATTAGCAACAACTGATGGCTCTTCTTAGCCAGATGAATTAACATGGGAAATATCTAGATAATGTAAATATATTACATCTCCTTTCAATTGTTATTCCCCCAAACTTCCTAAGAAATCACTGAAATATCCTTTGAAGTCAACTGGAATCTTTTTTTAGTNCTAGAAGGTAACAGGGAGCTCAGTGGCAGACCTTTGTTTTCCAGTATGACTCTCAGAAATTTGTTCTGAGGAGGCCCAAGTACTCCCCAGCTCTAGTTATGCTCGTTAAAACTGGAGTAGTTCCATTCATGCCAGCTCAACAGAAATCAAAACCTGGCTTGGAGCCTTGGATCTTCATATTTCAGCTGCTCACAGCAGAAGAGGCCCTTGGAAATTAGTTCTCTCAGTATGTGGTCTGGATGGAGTAATTCTACCTCCAAAGCAATACAAGACAAGAAAATGGCTGCTTTGAGCCGAAGTCAATGAGTTGAGCTGGCATTGTAACCAAAGCCATGGACAGGGACAATTTTCGCTGTCCCAGGTTGCTCCAAGCCCTGTCCAACCTGGCCTTGGACATTTTGCCTTCTTCCCTCCTGATCTTCTGAGAAGCCCTGGAGAAAAGGGGAATCCAAAAAGTGGCACAGAGTCACATCAGTTTTCCACAGGGAAGGATCGCGAGTCAGGAGCCCACCACAGCAGAGAGGGCACTGAGGACACTCAGCTTGTCTCCCTGTCCTGATCCCTGTTGAAAAGTCTCAATTTTAGAATTTTTTATGTTTTCATCCCATTTTCCTGTTTCATTGCCAACATTCAAGACCACTTCTGGTTCTGATGATAAAAAAATGAAAAGAATCAAATCTCCTTCCATACCTCATTTCTAACAGTGCATAGACTTCACAGAGACCCAAACCTGTATTAGCTTTTTGATTGTTTATATTAACCTTAGACTCAACTTTAAATTTCCTGCCTTTCCAGTTTTTTGTACCAGACAAAACTTCAGCTAAAATACCTTGTGTTTTATATATATACATATATATATAATTATTGAGGCCAGAAGCATATGAATAAAGGATTGGAATAGAGAGGTGATCTTAACAAGATGTAATTTTACGCATACTTTTATGTGACCATCAGTGATTTTCAACAGAAATTCTGCTCTGGCTGCTCAGGCAGACCTAGACTTAAAATCTGGCTGGTTTTAGGGTGTTGAAGGTGGGCAAATAAAAATGGAGGCTTCTACAGGCACCAGCACTTCTGCTCACATTCTAGACTCACAAAACCTCTGTCACCAGCTGTGACCTCTGGACACAGGGCTCTGCACCCACCAACATCGCCCAGGGATGTTGCGTAAAGGCAGAGAGCTAAGGATGACATAAGTTAGAAACATAGCTTAACAAAGTGCTTCTGCAGGAGAGTAACTCAGGTTTTCCTACTTCCTTGGCAATATCTGGAGGCTGTAATGTTAACTGCTTGGACATCTGCATCCTCAGAACAATTTATTCCTTTAGTAACCAAAGTAAACAGTTGTGTGCTGCTAGGAACCAGAGTATATCACTACTCAACAAAGGCAACTGAATGCAAGGAAAGAACTCTATCCACTCTTAAATTTAATAATCTTGATTTTAATGCCTGGGAGAGAGTGACTATTTTTTTTCTTACTTTCTTTACATGAAACTGAGAAGGACATTTTTAAGGTCAGGCATTTCCTGAGCTTTGCCCATGGTGGGTGTTTAGAGGTCGATTATATGCACGCTTCCCCAGTGCTCCTATTTTTTATTGTTCTTAACTTCAAGCACAGCACCTGATAAAGGTTAAACCCTGTAGGCTGTAGCACAGTGCCAGCAGTGACACAGAGCCCACACCCCAGATGTCATATCCCCCTCAGAGGACACGGAGGAAGGAAGGAAAGGAAGGTGCCAAACTGCCTACATGATTCTGTTTCAATTAGCAAGACTCCTTGCCAGCTATGTGGAACTGGAACAAGCAAAGCATGAGGGATATGCTTTGCCTGTAACTCTGAGCCACTCTCTAATTGCTGTGACAAGTGAATAAAGCTGAATGAACTGAAGAATTTTTTTTCCAGCTAAGGAAGAGAAAGGAGAACAGTAATTTAAATATCTAAACATTTATAAGTCCTCCTGCTTCACTCTGCAAAAGTAACTACATATATCATAAATTTGTGGTGCTCTGTGTGAGTCATGTGCTCTGGTACTAAGCAGTATTCCCATCAGAAATGTGGGGATGGGATAGAGAAATTATTCTAGGAGTTACCCTCTCTTAATTCCTGGCCACTCATCTTCTGAAAGGCACCTCTGATTCATAAGGGAAATGTTGGGATGCTAGAAAAAACCCCCATCAGTTCTGATACCACGATTTCTTGTGTGTACCAGCAGCAGTGTCCCCCAGATGCCAAGGGAGCGAGGGATTCTGGGTTGGAAAGGTACAACAGGCCTGTTTTGCCAGGGAAATGTGTGGCCAGTTTTTCAGGAATTAATACACTAAGGACTCTTGTAAACCTTTTGTCATTTTTTCACTCATATGAAGGCAGGCTCATCTTGACTGGGCAGCTGTGCCTTGCTAGGGAAGTGCAACTCAAATATTCCATAGCACTACCAAAAAATGGAAAAACAGTTAATGGTTTTCCCATTTATTGTATTCGTGTTCTTCTTTCTATTTTATTCACCTGTGTCCTCTGAAGTACATTTTGTGCTACACAGCCTGGAGAACATAATAACAGCGGGGCTGTGCCATCAGCTGAGGCATGCTGGGGACACCGTTCTTCTCTGACCTTAACAACAGAGTGCCATGTTGGTAAATTGCCACTAAAAATAAAACAATTATGAAATCTGAGGACATGATTCACCTTATTCAGTTTCAAGGCAAACCTTGCTGGAGAAGGGGTTGAATAAAACTCAGTGATCAGTCCTTTACTGTTCATACGCTACTCACACATAAAACAGTGTGAAGAACAACCCCAGGGGAGATGTGTGATGGGAACCACCAAGTAAATAATTTGTTGTGAGTGCTGCATGACTGCAGACCCCATCCTGGCTGTGTTTGTTCCTGTCTGAAGCCACGGTAACTCCTTTGTGATTTATGGGGTAACAGCAGCAGTTGAGTGTTCCCATCACTGGTCCAAGTGCCAGGATCATACATAAAGACTCTTTAATGGCTCAGGTCTCACTTGCTAAGCTTCACTACCCTGAACTATGGAATAATAGAAACCTAAAACCAAACAGTAACAGGGGAAGGTTTGGCCATGAACTTCTCAAAGCAATTTTAAGGAAAACACATTAAAAGCACCGCTAGTTCACAGACCAGCTGTGCAATGGTTTTTATTCCCAATCTGTGAAAGTGGATATTGTCCTTGTAAGCAGGATTCATTTTCCATAACCAATTTTTTTTTCGTGCCACCTGTTCTGGAGAAGCATCTGACATTTTTAAATGAAATCAAGGCTGCCAATACACATTTGAGTTTACTATAAATTTGTTCCTGACAGGTTTTTCAGAGGCCTCAGGCCAAAGTAGCACTGAGTTCTCTGCAATGTTATTTAAAATTAGCAACCACTATCTGAAATGTGCAACCTTTATTTCACAGTATTTATTCACATACATACTTGAGCTCTTATGTACACTTCAGATCAAGTAGAAGTTAGACATAATCATAATTCATTTCCAGTTTAAGCATCTTTTACCCCACTAAATAGCTTAATAAGGTCTCATTTTGACAAGAATTAGGCCTGCGATTTTTAAACTTTTGTAATATACTCAGTGTACTTAAGTGTGAAAAAATACACATTCCCTAAATTGTTTGATGTATTGTATGGTCTCAAAACTATTTACAGTTCTATCCTTTAGCTGCTACTTTGGTTACCATATTTATCCACTTCATTTTTTGAGTCACTTCTGTGAGCTGCACACAGAAGTCTGATTTCACTCATATCTCTAAGGGAAGGCAAATATTTTCAGAGCTAGATCTCTATTTTATTCCTTTAGCTCTTTATCCTTTTTAGTTTTAATTTTTTGCTGCCATGCTTTATCTGATAGTACTGCTAAGCAGCAAACCATGCTGCCTTGGAAGAAACTTTCCCTAAGAGTGTGAAGCAATGCCAATATAGGGAGAGAGTCAAACCCATAGTGAGATAGTCCAGAAGCAAACAGGCAGAATTCCTTTGCTCTTGTTGAAGAAGAATCCACTAACAAAAAAAAGTTTAATTGGTATTCACATATTTTAGGGAAATTAGAAATTATACATAATTATAATGTAAAATTTCAGCTCAAGCTGGCTGATTGAGCTGTTAAATTCTTCCAGAATAATACACATGAGATGTTCTACATCACAGCACAGCAATACTCTGCTGAGAGGTTTTAAAAGGACTTGCAAACCACGGGAAACCAAGGATGGCAGTAACACAAAACATGAGCTGCCAATGCAAGTTTCTGTGGGGTCTCCTGTGGTGCCAAGGAACTGTCATCAGTGCACCAGGCCTGATTGGGGATGTGTTACAGCTGATACCTCTGTGGTTCATGCTGTATGTGGGCCAGAAATTATTTTTCCAGAGCTATCAGTGAAAAATAAAGATGAGCTGAAGAGGGAAAAAGCTTCTGCCTGTCCACCTTCCTCCTCCACATCGTTCCTGTTTGCCTTGTACAGTCATGAGGGTGGCTGGGACAAGGACAAGCTGGTGGCTGCAGCAGACAATAACCCTTGGAGAGACCTCCCTTCACAGATCTTCCTCAGCTCTCCTGCCATCTTCATCCTTGTGTCCATCTCCATCTCATCCTTTCTGCTCTGTCTCTTTTCTGCTCAGAAAAACACAGACTGATTGCAGCAGTTAATGGGCCTGTGGGAGAGGGACAGACAGGGACACCCAAATCCATCACTGTCATCTCATCTTTGAAATATTTATTCTTACATTGCTCTGTCTTTTCCACAGCCCAATGGACCTCACTGAAAGCTAAAAAGTAAATGCCAGATAGCCCATAGCTAAAGATAAGACTTCCTCTCATATGGCTATTTAAAAACTCTCATAGTCCTATTAAAATCTATGCAAAAGGCCTTGAAAAGGGGGAGGGGGGAATAAGAATCCTTTTACACACAGCATTATTGTAATGGAATTGATCAAAAGAGATGTTGATCATATGTGCAACTTCCATGAGGAGACTATGTTTGAAAAAAGAGCTGGCTATAGGCAAATGAGCAACAGGAAAGAAAATTATAATCTGATTATTTTAAGATGTAAAATTTGCAGGATCATGTACACATCCCGCATACTTTTTTTTCTTTTGTTTGTTTAGTTTTGCCAGAGGATTTTTTTTCTGTAGATTGACTGGCAATGACATCACTTAAAAATCCTGTATATTCTCACGTGGAATGCCATGTAACACTGTCATGTGGCTTCCTTAACCAGACGGGTTAAACCTCATATAAATTCATATAAAATTCATATAAATTCAGGCAAGTGAATTAGTTAGAAACATTTTTTTCCAATTTTGAATTATACAGAACAATTATGTCGGTTTTTTTGTTTGTTTGTTTGTTTGGGTGTTTTTTTGTGGGTTTTTTTTTTTTCTCCCAGAATGAGAACAAAAATGCACCTGGAAATGTGCTCTAATGAAATAAAGATTATTTTGTGCACTGCATAACCTAGAAACCACTGATTCAGGGACACTACTATTGGAGCAGGACTTTTCTTGAAGAGCTGGATTGGAATCCTTGGAAAACAGTAAGAAAAAGTAATGCAAGTTATGCAGACTATGTTAAAATGGGAGACTAAAACCTTGTGCTTAAATTTTACCTACAAGGGAAGCCAGAAAGCAATTTTTCTCCTAATCACACTGCAAAATTAAATAAGTAGACAGTGGGTCTGATCTAAAGCCTGCTGCTGCTAATGAAACATTTTGCATTTATTTTCCTGAGCTCTGGCTCAAGCCTGTGACAGTCACGGAGCTGCTCATCTTCCTTTTGGATCCATGGAAAATTTTCATTGCTGGAAGCAACAAGGCAGACACCAGCACAGTTTGACCAGCAATTAGGCTAGAAAAGGAAAATGCAAACTATTCTTGCAAACTCAACCCCTGTGAAGTTCCCAGCCACTGCAGATGTTCAAAGTATGAGCATATGTTTGTGATCCCTGAGCTTCTTGGCTGCTGAATTCAGGGTAGACTCTGCTGAGTTACTTAGGGATCCTTTCCTCTCCTTAAAGCTTGGCTTCCTCAGCCTGACTCCACCTGAAAAAGAGAGCTCATATATTTTTTAAGCTCTTGCTAAGCTTTAATTGAGGGGATGGGCTGGAGGGAAATGGTGAGTTCTCTTAGCAGAGGTGCCAATACTATTGTTCATCCTTTCTCAAGCCAGTTGTCATTTCCATCTGCAGATTGTGGGAGGTCGTGGATTCATCTGGGTGCTGCAGAGGAGATCAAAGAAGAAGCCAAAGCTTCAATATCAGTGCTGGCTGATGTGATACATTCACCTGCAGATGCTGCCACTTCCCATACCTATGGCTGCCACTGTCCTGAAATATGGATATCAGCTGGAGAGATAAATACATTTTATTCTTAAAGTATAAATGAGGTTTGTGAGTTGTGGTTTTTTTCCTTTGTGTCTGCACAAAATGCCCAACAGCTAATAAATATTTCCAATCAGCTAGGAACCTCTGAGTGGGAACAATTACCATAAAAAAAGCCTTGCAAAAATCTTCCATCACCCTTCTGCACTGTTCCAGTGAAAATAAAGGAAGAGCAGAAAAGGGATATTCCTTATTTCAGTGAGATCAAAATTGTTGAATGCCTTTCCAAGACTATACCAAATTACTTCCATTTTATATTTTGAAACTGTCACAAGTCAAACCTAGACACTGAATTAATTAATGATGCCTGTAAGAATGACTCTTCCTTCAGCTTTTTCATTATACTTTGCCATGTGCCTTCCCAGGAACTTTCAAGGGAAGCAAATAGCTTAGTTGTGCTTTTACTTTATACCTGGGAAATGCAGAGTGAATTGAAACTGAGTGACCCCCAAAGAACAAGTCCTTAAGTTAAATTAAACTGAAATATTTCAGCATAGCAGCTGGGGTTTCACATTGGTCATTGCTGCTCTTTGGGACAAGAAAGTGTCTCTCTCTCACCAGTCCTTTGATTATTTTGGGACATAAATTGGGTGCCAAATGCTCCTTTCAAGTTTTCTGTTAATTCATAGTCTGCGTCACACTTAATGATGTTTTACGTCAAGTGTATTTGGTTCTCGGGAATCACTTAAGAAGCTGTCCATTTTGGGGAAAACAGTAGGACAGATTTATGTGGGTAAAACCAAATGTTAATAATGTCCTTTCTTTTGAGTCAATATTTACAGAAATGTTTTTTTAATGTAAAAGAAAGAAACAACACTGATTGAAAAAGCAATTTCTACCCATTAATATTCACTACAAAGTTTTCCAGCTGATTGTAGAGGAGTCTGCACATGATCTAGCATGGTTTTAATTATTTATACATAGATGTAAGCATTTACATGCTTATTGCTTATTGCTTATAAGCATAAGCATGCTTATTTAGAAATAAGCAATCTCTTATAGGCAATGAAATTGGTTTTATGTAACTTTGCAACTTGCAGTGCTCTAACATTTTTCCTAAAATCTTTGTTCCTGTCTGAGGAGCAGAAGAGAAGCACCAGGTTTAAAAGTGGCCTGACGGATCTGCAACATGATCAGCCGCAGCACTGGTGAGGGCTGTGACACCATGACTCCACTGCTGCTCATCTGCTTCATGTGATGCCTGCAAGCTCCAGAGAACAAATCAACAAATTAAAAAAAAAAGTTTCAGTTTGCAGCCACAGAACAAGCAAAAGCCTGCAAGGAGGATGCTGAGAAACAAGTGGTCAGCAGTTTCCTGCTAGACAGGGAGAGACACAGCCACGTGCAGCTACCTGAAAGGACACAGTGATGTTGTTTCTACCAGATTCACAAGTTGTCTTCTCCATTATTTTCTCAATTTAACAGCATTAGCAAGGACTGAATTAGCTCTGGGGTTGTTTTTCCTTATTAAAGCAAAAATCTTTCATGAAAGGGACTTGTTCACTTCAGGGTAGGAGCCTTCTTGGGACATAGCAGAGAAAATCTGGTTTCAGTTGCAGCAGCATAACTTTGGGGTGTGCTCACACTCAGGGGCAGGCAGGAAACACTTGAGTCTCTGGGGATCTGAAACACTTGAGTCTGTGGGGATCTGTGGGAATCTGCAGGGATTGGGGAACAGAATTTTACACGGCTTGCAGCAGAGTTGTCCCTCCATGGAAGGTGTCACCCTGGGGAGATGCTCACAGCCCAGAGGGATGGGTGAATGTGGGTGAGACCTGGCCACAATTTTCATTTTATCCTGAGCTGACAGGCTGACATGAGACAGCTGAAAAAGAAGTTGAGGAATCTGAAAGATAAAGGGAACAGGAGTGATGTGAGAAACAAAAAGAAGAGCCAGTAAGCAAGAATTTTCCAACTTATATTTTACCTTCTCTGTTCATACAATAAAGCAACACCATTATAGAGAAAAGGGTTAAAAGTGACAATAATCCTCCTTTCATGCCAGACTGTAAACAACCACTTCCTTTGGAAATGAACCAGGAAAACAAGATAGAAATACTCTAAGCCACTGTCTATACAATGACCTGTTCATGAGCTAAGAGGGCCTGCCATCTGATGAAACTTAGTCAGAGTAAAGATTACATCCTAATGCTTAATTTAAAGTACGTTATCCATTTATTTGGGTTGGTTTAGTTTTGTTTGTTTTGCTTTGTTTTTTTACAAGTGTGTACAGATATTATTTCGTGTCTCCTTGTGTACACATGCTTGTCAGAGAAACACATCAGCTCTAAGAAGGAAAGAGCAACTTAAGAACTATTTAATTTGTGAATTTAAGGTAATTACAGTTTACAGCTTAGCTTAACATATAGGTGGCAGTTCAAATGGAAAGATACCTGTGAGTTTACTGGAACATCAAAGGTCAGCAACACTTAAAAATAAACCTGTGGCTTTCCCTCAGCTCCTTCACTGATATCAGCAATACTGCAGATAATAGTGGGTACTGAAATACTATGCTCAGTTACAACTGCTTCATAACTATCCCCACTTAGTGTGTCCTCCCTTGGAAAGCGTTAAAGGACTGAGAAAACTGTGTGACTTCAGTCCCTGACATGAGAGTGACTCAACTCAGCTCTCACAAGAACTACAAGTCACGGCTTTGAAACCAGGGCAGTCAAGCAGAGACCAAAAAGCCAGAGATTTACTCTTTCAACAGACTAAACCTTGCCCTGAGTAACACTAAAATGATGTCTCCAATGAAATTAAATACTTTACAATTTGGCCTGAGGGTTTTATTTGCTCTTTACAGGAAGTCCAGGGACCACAGTGTTAGTCAGAGAAGAATTAATGACCATTTCTTATTAAACACAGAGACCTTTAAAGTATAAGTGGAAAAAACCAAGTTTACTGCTGTTCCTCTAAAAAGGACACATACTTAAAAGGAAAAAATAGGAGTCCAATGGTATGCAATAAAAGCAACTTACAGAGAACAACAAATACCAAGGTGCTGCTTGGTCAGTAGTGTTTTCATTCCCCTGCCTATGTTCTGCCATGCTCACTAATAAACTGAGGTGAAACAAAATCAGTGTATGAGTGCATTACAGGGGTGTCCATAATACTCTGTTGAAAACAGAGTTTATGTACATGTTTAAAAACAATATCCATGCAAAGATATTGCAGCACAAATTGGGGTGCTAAGATTTTTCTTCCCTGAGGCCAAACTTGTTTTAACTTATGAATTGCTGCTCTTTAGCCAGAATTAGTGGGCATGGCAGTTATGCAAAATGACAGCACTTTTTTTACTCTTTCCCTGGTCCTGCATGGCTCAGGATGCTGATCACCCTCTGCAGGCTCCCTGAACTCTGCTTCAGTGTCACAACCTCACTCATTACAGGGGGCTTGAGTCTCTCAATCATGCATGTAACTTTTCAAAAGGCACTCTTAATTTTGTTTGTGACACAGGTGAAGATCAAAGGCTTGACAAGTTCATATTGAAGCAATAATATTTGGCTATCACCAGCAGCATTTGCAGATTTCTTGCTTCCAGATGAGATCAGTAAATTCAGCAACTAATGTTATTTTATTTTTAGTTCACTCTCACTGCCTTGTTCAGCAGGTTTAAAGGGAAGGTAGTTTGATTCATTCTGACTTCACCCAGTCAATGGAATATAGGCCACTACACATCTCATCCTGTAGTAAACATCCAGAATAGGTCAGGGAAATCCTAAAATATCCTCATGTTCTCCTCTGACAGTTAAATGAGCCTGGGATTCCTGGTTAGGATGCTGACTCTACTTGATAAACAGCCAAGGTCAGATAAGATGAATCTTGACCCTTCTGGGACCAGGAAGAAATAATTTCCTGAGTTATGTGCATAGATTTCAATGTTTCTGATTTCTGAAGTCACATTGAGTCTTTACTAATTCTACCACTCACAACTTATAGTCACAGAAAAATCTTCCTTTCTGTTCTTTTTCTTTCTCAAGATGTGGATTATGAGAGCTTAAAAATTTACAGTACCATCTGCAACAAACTTCTCAAATGCAAAATATTGGGTTTTTTTTCTCTTATGAGAGGTGAACAATTCACAGAATTTCTTACAACATTACACAGCCTGTAATGGTCAGGGACCACTCCCCCATCCCCAAAACTGACATGAGATGGTATAAAATAACCTCCAGGTCATGGTTATGCCCCCTCCAGACTGCTGGAAAAATCAACCTGTTTCTCTACCACTTGTTGGAGTTCCCAGTTAAAATCCAGCTTTGCAAATTTCTTGCTGCCCCCCCCCTTTTAAAAGCTAATTTTCATAAATTAAACATAAGGAAGAGCAGAAAGGAAAACACCTGGATCAACAACCCAATGGGCAAGAAACTGAAAGGAGACAATTTAACCTCATTTTCCAGGAAGCCTTGCTGAGCCAGGAAGAATATTGACACATTAATTTCTATTATAACAAAGGACTGGATGTGAAAATAGTGACTCAGAGGCATTTGAACATGGGGATTATCACTCAGTTTTCCCATGGGAACAAGCTATCCTGCTGCCTAACTTCCACTCTGGTTGAACAGGAGTCAAAGTTTCTTATCTTTCTTTCAAAATCCTAGCCCACAGTCACAGAATTATTAGTATATAGTGACTTATGAACATATTATCTCAGTTATTTGTAAGCAGAACTTCTCAGAGTATTAAACAAAAGAGTTATTCAAAGTTAGATGTTATGGCCTTCTTGAGTTGGTTTATGCCTCCCTGTGAAAGTTGACTTGGAGATAGTTCCCAAAATTTACTAGATTTTGATATTTTTAGTGTAATAAGTCTTCATGTTAGACAAAAAGGTTAAATAACTGATGCTCACATAGTTTAGATATATAGAAAATGACAGCAATACTTTGATCTCAAGCTGTGATGAAATCCCAGCTATCACATGTGCTCACAGCAGCTATTGGAGCACAGAAGTTATCAATCACCCACTTTTCATCATTAAAAATTTGAATTTTGCTTTGTATGCTTGCCTAGAGAATGAAAATATTTCATAAACAGGTACCAGACACTTGGATAACAACAGGACTGCGCAAGCAGGTTGCATCAACATTCCTAAAAATGAGATTTGTTCCTTACACTTAATACATAAAATTCACCACTCTTCTTTCAGTGGCACCATGGAAACAGTATATAAGATTTGGGGATTTTTCCCCTTGGGAAAGGAAGAGTTGGATATATTGCTGTGAACTGTATTTGTTTAATTAATTAATGATTTGTTTCTGTATCTATTAAAGAGCTGCAGAGGAGCACCCATGTGAGCAGCAGGCTGAATTCTCCATGCAAAGGAGCAGCTTTTTTCCCAATTCCCTGTCAAACCAGCACACAGGTACAGGCTTTTTCCAGCTGAACACTCTCAGAACCAGGAATATTTTCTCTCTGAGCTCTGGAGTCCAATGGAATCACATTTCAGAATCAGAAGAGTGGGATTTCCTCTGCTCAGAAGTGAAGCCTGCAAACCATTACAGCTTTGTCACTGTCAATGTTTGGGCTGAGTCAGAGGCACATGCCTGGGCAAATCCAAGCAATTTACTGCTAACACTCTTACAATGTGGATTTTACACCTGCTAGCACAGAAAAACACATGTTTTCACCATAGGTAATGAAATGCCCATGTACAGATCACATTACAGAAAGGACAAAAGGGCTGGCATCACACCAGCACAGCCTCAGTGAGCACTGGCAGAGAGAACTTTGGTTACAGCCACACCAAGGACCAGCCTCGTGATGCTTCAGAGATGGTGCTCCTTCTACTTCAAGCTAAGAGAATGGATTTAAAGGCAAACAGCAACACAAGGACAAAGTCATTAGAGATCTCTTCCTCTTCAGTCTTCATTAATTCTCCACCAGGAAGAATTTTTTCTGAGGCTCCTGCAAGACCTTCTTCTCTTATCAGCATATGCTGACACTGCCACACCTGGAGTGCTGTGTCCAGTTTTGGGTCCTGCACTTCAAGAAGGACATGGAGGGGCTGGAACGTGTCCAGGGCAGGGAATGGAGCTGGGAATGGGCTGGAGAATTCCTGAGGGAGCTGGAAAGGGGCTCAGCCTGGAGAAAAGGAGGCTCAGGAGGGACCTTGTGGCTCTGCACAACTCCTGACAGGAGGGGACAGCCGGGGGCATCGGGCTCTGCTCCAGGGAACAGGGACAGGAGGAGCGGGAACGGCCTCAGGCTGTGGCTGAATTTTACTATTTTGCCATTTTTAATTCTGTGTGATCTTATTAAATTCCTGAGTTTGTTTCTGTTTCAGGCATATATTCACTGTTTGAAAATCCAAAGCTCTGACACGTGTACTCGATTCATTGGCAGTTCTCAGCAAACAGAAAGAAAATACTTTTCAGTTGGACCAACATCAGAGTTTTCAAATTTTCTAAGCAAAGGACTCTTTTAGTACTTTTGGATTGAAAAAAACCAGTTAATTTTCATCCTGGCAATTTCAAAATTGGCATTTTGTTTAAATCAAGCTTATAGATACTTTGTAATGAAACAATTGCTTCAAAAGAAAATAAAGAGACTTCAAGAAGTCTCTGATGTGCTATATCCTTTGCCCTGGCAGCCAGCACTTGGATACTTGGCCTTGCACAGCTTTTACATTTATTTGCCAGAGTCCATGTGAATTATTTCACCTCCCCTCCATCCCCCAAATATACACAGGAACACACAGGAGCTCTGCTTCAGTGCCTATCATGGCCAGAGGACCTACAAAAATACGTACAAAAATGGGATTCAGATCATTCCCAGCAGATTTAGCCTCTGAGGAGGATGAGAACAAATCTGCAGGAAGATCTGTTTTTGTCATTCTGAAGCTGGAAAGAGAATTTCACACTCTCCATCCACCTCCTCAGGAGATTGAACTAGTGAGACCTTCACTTTAACCTGCAGTTAACTAATAAAAGTCAAAGCAAAACCCACAGATTTGCCTCACAGACCCCAAAGGTCAGCTTGAAAGGCCAAAGTGTAGAGTAGAAATCCCTTAACACCTTCATTTTGTGCTCTCACTGATGCTCTTTTGGGCCACATGCACAAATCCTACAAAGTGGTGCTCGCTGGGGAGCTGGTCCTAAAATCTTGTGTTCAGAAACCCCTTCCAGACACTGACTCAGACTCTTCTCCTCCAGCATGGAAGCACTGGAGGCAGCTGGAGTCTCCCAGCAGGAGACTGAAGCAGCTTCTATAATATGAGAGGGATTTTTTGCAGCCCAAGAAACACCTCTGAGTGGATCCATCCATCCATCCATCCATCCATCCATCCATCCATCCATCCATCCATCCATCCATCCATATTTTTATATATACACCTGCCCATCAATATAGGGACATATGGAGGTGGCTGGATTTAGTAAAAATCAAGATAATGGGTTCCAGGATTAGTCAAGCCATAGAAATACCATTTGCTTTGCATCTGAAATCCTATTTCCAAAGGTACCCAGCATTCAGCAAACTTCTGGACCTGCTAAAGTCAACTCCAAAACTTTTGACAATATGTCCAAGAAAATCCATGTACTGCATTTGTCCTGCATTCATCTTGTTTTTTCTGCAGTTTCTGAGAACCCTGAGGTTATCCCATTCCCCTGTTGATTTTCACTGCCTTTTAAATATAGTTTTATTGCTTCCTCAACAGTGCCATCCTACCATTTTCTTCTATTTCCATGTGTAAAATACCATGTGTGGTTTCCCTGCACATATTTTGCAGCGAGGAATATTCTTTGTTCAAAGTCTTTTAGATTTCTGAGTCAGCACCTTTTAAAGGAAATGCTGAATCTGCTGAGGGCTCATGACTTTACTCAGCAAATCAGCACTTCCAGGCCCAGTCAGCAGAATTCTCAAACATTTATGTAAAACTTCAGGCTAATGACCAGTTCCCAACAAGATTCTGCAGTTTCTTTATGTCAAGAACTCATTCAAAACTCTGAAAATTGACTCTGTGGACTTGCTTTTTCATGAGCACAATAAATTTGGATTGAATGTTGCCATTCCTGAAATTATGAGTCATTACTTTTTACTACTCTGAATTTTGCCTTAGCACAACTGTACATGGATTTATGGCACCACCTACTGAAATATTAGATATTAAAAATGCTAAAATTATGCAAACCAGCTTAAGAATTAGCTTGAAATAACCTTTCTGTTTCACATGTACAGTTTCAAAGCATAGGTTGTGGCAAATTTTATGAGCAAATGTTGATATTTAATTTTGAGCTTCAACATTTTGTTCTGTCCAGTAATTATAAAAACTTCATTTAGTTTTCATTCTTCAGATTAATGAAAAATATCCAGCTTTGAATTTTTATATGCTGACCTTCATATGCAACACCTTTCTGCAGAAGGCAGAGATTAAAAATCACCTCAAAACCACTGGCAAATGTATCCCAAATTTACTGCAATTAATTGTAAGAATTATCTGTTTTATTAAAGAAAGACATAGTGAAGATTAAACATTATTTTTAAAATTCAATTTTGTTGATAAGGTGTGTTATTTCCTAGCCAATTAACAATTCTATAAGGAAAGCCTCCAAAAACTGTGATGTGTACATTCAGTAGATTTAAGGAGAATATTAGTATGAATAAAAAGCCTAAAGAATTACCTTAAAGAAAAATTTCTAAAGGTGTTTGATTGCTTTTCTCCCCATTTTATTTACAAGCAGCAAGGCAATGATGAATTTTGCTGATGGTCCAATGATCACTGAATTTAATCACAAAGAACAATTGTGCATTCTGACACTGCTCTTTGCCATATTTTATTTTTAATGAATGTTTAAATCAAGGCTTATTTTTGCCTTCTCTTTTTGCTTTGCTCTGGCAGGACAACTTTCTATAGAAATGCCTATATGTTAAAATGTGCAGGTATAAATATAAAATACCCTTTTGTTTTGTTTTGGTGTTTTCTGTTTTTTTAAAAAGAAGGCCTGCAGGCTCCAATCAATATCATGGCATTGATGACCTATAACTATATTTTGATATTTACAATATTACTCCATGTAGTAAACTGATATTTTTAGTCCAGCTGGTCCCTTGGACACCCTTTTAACCTGATTGCTGTTATACAGGAAATTTTGTTTTCCATTATAGGTAAATCACTTGGGATTTCAGAAAGTTATAAACCTGGTAAGAGTGAAGAAATTCTTCCCAACCAGAGCTGTGCAGGTGTTTAAATTAATTTCAGTGAAGAGGAACCTGGGGGAGATGCAGAGCTCAGGCAGACATAGGTGAAGATTCTGTACTTGTTTCCCTCACATTTACAGTGAGAAGCTTTTTGCATGCTGGGAAAATACAGGTACAAACCACATCACACATCCATTATATTTAGGAAATGTAACCCCAATATTTGCATAAAACATGGGTTAAAAATGCTACTTTCTTTGATGTGTGAATATACATGTCTGGGTGCTGTTGACAAAGGAGATGTCCCAATTCTGTCTTCAAAACCCCACATGAAATTCCAAAGGAATAGTTTGGCCACCTCACTGGTGCACAGCTGAGTGAAAAATAATCCTGTAACACAAACTGATGTAATGACACTTCTTAAAGGAAAGTCTGTGTGTACAGCAGAGGGAAAATCTAATGAGAAGCAGATGCACACGGAGAGGATTTTGAGTGAAATGGTGTGTGTGGTTTCACTTTGGGCACGTGTTTCTCTAGCACGTGGGGAGAGGGAGTATATATAGCTATGCAAAGGAAAATATTAGCTGTTGAAAAATGTGTATGCTATGGGGGGAAAAGGAGCTTTAAGGGGGAAAGTATCCAGATGAAAAAGCAAATTCTGGAAGTCTCAGGAGAGCTCAGAATGCTTAAACTACAAGTAATTAATTTTTTTTTCTTTTTGCATTTTGGGAGGCCAAAACAAATGCCAACAATTCCTTTCTGTACCCACAAGACAGAGCTGCAGTTGTGCCAGCTGTGAGCATCTCTGCTTCTCGGTGCAGCACCCAACTGGCAGCAGCAACACCCAAAATCCAACAACCTTGGATGCCACCACTGGCCCAGTTCACCCTCCCTCCCCCCTGGCATCCAGCACAAAGCTCCATGTGCCCAGTCTGTACATTTTTTACAAACCCAACAACAGCAGCAACATCTACTGAGTGCTCAGGAATCTTGGCAGGAAAGCCAGGTAAAACTTCTTCCTCCCTGTAGGAAAGGAAGGATTTTACTTTTGTGAACAAAATACAACACTGTGTGTTTAAACAGTGTGATAAGGCAGGAATCATTTTTATGGGATACTATTAGAGTGAATAGAGCATTGAAATAAAATTATCATGGCCATCTCAAGGGAAAAAACAATGTTTTGTAAAAAAAAATAAATTTGTTAGAAGGGTCTTTAGGTTATAAATATTTTACTCCCACTGCTGTAGAACTGTACAATATACAAGGCCTACAGGAAGATGCAGCAACTGCAAGGCCAAGGTAATTCTGGGTGGGTTTTTTTTTTCAATTCCCCTCAGAAATGCTCTAATTCCACTAAAAATTAATTCTGGGAAAGCTCCTGTTCCTTCAGTACCTTGTCTCAGCCTGTGGACAGTTGATGTCTGTCATCCAACATATTAAGAGTCTTCGTCCTGTGAAGGGTGAAGATTCACATTACCACGAGATTAAAATGAGATTTTCCAAAGGCTGCTTCATCCACATATTCTACAAACCAGTTCTCTTCCTCTAAAAAGAATTTCAACAACTTGTAGGCCAAGACCAAAGAGAAAAAAGTGAGGAAAAGCTGAAACTAAGGGAATATATATATATTTTTTTTTAGTGGTCTTTCCTGCAGAGGAACTGCTTCCACGGACTCTGAATGAGGCTCTCAGAGCACAATAAAGAGTCCAGCTTTTCCTGAACGGGTGTCATTAAAGCCAACAAATGGGCTGGGCTGCTCTGGGAAATTCATTCTGAATATCAGTATGAGAAATCATTGTTTCAGAGTTGCAAATGTCAGTGGGGTCACAGCAAGAAGTCAATGAATCATTTAACACGTGTGCATCAGCATCACTGCCTGTGTTCTGCAGTAGCTTAATTGATTTGATTTAATTCAATCCTGTTCTGCTGCCTAAAAAGGTCTTTCTTTTTTTAATACCTTGCTACCCCTGGATGCAAAAATTTGGCAGGCAGGGAGGGCTGCCAGATCCTCTCCTGGAGCTGCAGGGCCAGGATGATTTCCATGCAGGGAAAGAGGGACACTGCCCATCTGCCTGATGGAAAGGGTACAGCCCATCTGCAAAGGGACAGAAGATTTGAAACCCTCCTGAAAACCACCAGCCCCAAGAAAACACAATTGCAATCTCCATTTTCCGTGTGTGTTCCACATCAAGGTCCTCAAAAACAAACTTGGATTGCACCTCTGGCTTCTTCACTTAGCACCTGAGTTGTATTTTGGAGCAGTTAAAAGGGGAAAAAGTTTGCCTTGCACAAACTTGGGCATAAGCATCAAAGACAGCTGTTTTTGTGAGACTTAATCCAAAAAGTAGATGCTGCACAATAGAGAATAGGGGTGAGAGTAAAAAAAATATTTCTGCAAGAGATAAAAGGACACAAAAAAAAAAAAGAAAAAAAAAAAAAAAAAAAAAAAAAAAGAAGGGAAAAAGTTTTCTTTTGAAAAGTATTTTCAATAGTCTCAGCCTATGTCTCATTCTACAGAAACACTGAGACATTTTGGTCATTTTTCCCACTATTATATTGAAAATAAAATCCCTGAAAACTCTCCAATTGTTTTAAAATTTTTAGAATTGGGCTGTTGGAAAACAGAAAAACATAAAGGAGGCCTATTGTCTGAAGTAATTAAACAAATCAATTCAGAATATCTGATTCCTCTCTTATTCTTTGCCTAACTGTTCTTATAAAAAACATATTTTATCTTAACTTGCATATTGAAGGCAGGATTTTGCCAGTCTAAACTTTTTCTTCTCTATCTTTCATCCAGTGACAATTCAGCACATAAACACTGCTGCTGCTGCTGCTGCTGCTGCAAGGGCTGGCACAAAACCCTCAGGCAGTTTTCAGCTGGGGAAGCTGAACATTGTTCCTACACATCCTGTGACTGGGAATGTGGTGCTTTTGGAAAGGACTGACCCGGAGTGGGCAAAGAAATGCAACGATTTCCAATTGCCTCCTCCAAAAATCTGAGCTTAATGCTTGTGTTCAGATTCAGAACAGGGGCTAAAACTCTGAGCTGTTGAATAATCCCAGTGACTCTGTCAAAAGCCTTTTGCTGTTCTTTCCCTTTTGCTGCAGATATATAGAGAAAGGGGAATAAGTGTTTGTAAGGATCAATATTAATATTTTTAAATCATGCTGGTTATTCCATTCACTGCTGTGGATATTGCTATCTCCTCCCCAAAAAATCTGTTTATGCCTTCAGGGAAATCGGAAGCCCTCAGCTGGTAGAAGTGCAGTCTCTCAGATTTTTCACAGGCAGGCTGTGGGTGGGTGTCTTTGCTTCCCAGTGACTTAATTTTCCTGCTGGAATTAGAGGGAATGTGGGAGGGGTGTGTGTCAGAACATCCCATTAACCAGAATGTACCATTGCCAGGTAACAGAACCCAGGCTGAATGGCCTACTTGGGTTATAATTAAAATATCTGGCATGCCCTGAGCTCCTGGGCCAGCCAGGCCAGAGATGAACGTGCTGTGTGCTCCTGGTTGGGCTGGATTTCCTTCCCACCCCTCTCCTTAGGATGTTCTCTTCCCATAAAACACAAATGTTTCTATTCTCACATCTACGTCAATGGCCAGGGATCCGTTCTCCAAACCTGCCCCGTTTCCTCAATGACTCAGCTGCTCAGAATTTCACTGTTTGTGTCAGGAGAGGAGTGCCTGCAGCAAAGACACCCCCTACGTGTAGTGCCTACCGAATTGATGTCATTAAAGGTCATGTAAAATCACTTACTTCCTTATAGACTCCCTTGTGCTGTCCCCTGTGTGTGCTACATCCTTTTTTAAAGTGTAGTTTGTGACACATGGCAGTGGAGCATGACAGCAGTGGAAAGAGCTGCATTTGAACAAATGTATCTGTAGATATGTATTTGTAGATGTATTTGTACTTGGCTTTGAAAAGAGAATTCTATTGATATTCAGATGCACCTGACACTACTCAGTTTAGAGAAAGAGAAAGATAAATAACTGATTTATATAATATTATTTTGATGTATATCCTCACTTTATGTTGTAAAAACGCACTCTCTGTACTCCATGTTCTTTTATTTATTTGGTCTCTTTTAAAATTGATTTTCTCATCTTTACCACACCTCTCCATATCTCAGCAATCTACCTTTTTTCCATACCAGCTGCAAAACTATATACATCGATTGATTTTCCTGATTAATTGGTCAAGAAATATCCCCATTTCATCCAAAACCCTCCTCCACTGGCATTTCCCAACCAGTCCCAGCCTAAGGATTCCTGTCCATTAATTTAAACCCCAAAAATTTTGTTACTGAGTCACAACATGACTTTTCCAACTTCTCCCAGTTTTCCTTTCTGAAATTGCAGGGGTTATTAATGTTGATTGTGGGAAAACAAAAGGGGGTCATAAACAGAGATATAGTTATATTTTCCCCTGAAATATTATGTTGGAAAAGAAAAAAAGTCCTGGCCTTCAGCTATCTCCTGGAGATAATTGTTGACAGCTTAATAAGAAGCACAGAGGGAAAGAAAAGAACAAAGGTATGTGCTAAGCAAGTCCTCAAGTAAATGAGACCCAGGAGTCCTAATAAATCTCAGTGCTGCCAAAAGATAATTCAGTCCCAAAAAATCTGAAACACCAACACCAGTCCTTCTTTGGTCACATCAGTTGAATTTAAAGGATAAACAAGAGTCCTCAGTTTACAGAGAGCAATTCCAATGTGTGCTGTCATTTCTGTAAGGTATAATGGGCTTTAGAATTGACACACACTGAGGGTTTCCAGCAATTCCTGGTTTATTTAAAGCTTTATTGTATTTTCCTTACTTTGGTTATCAAAATATCTCCTGCCTTTAGGACTTAGGACATGCTTTTGTACAGACTGCAAAATGTTTTTATCCAGTACCAACTTTGCTGCTCAGAAGGAGGAGTTAAAAGTGTCTGAGGCCTGGCACAGTTCAGAGACTGAGAGGCTGTGCAGTGGGTTTGGAAATAAATCAAAAAATCCCAAAGGGATGAGACCACACCACTGGCAATTGACTCCAACTACATTGTGCAGAAACATGAAAAATATAACCCCCATTCCTCCCTGCTAATCTTTGGGATCTTAGCTAAACATTGACATCTTCTAACATCTTAACAATCCAGCATTCAGTGAAAACATGGCAGTAAACAGTGGCCTTTCTTCATTCCCATGTTCATAGACAAAGACAAACATAAATGTAGTCCCAGTCTTAGTCAATGCAGCCAATTTTTCTGACTCTGCATGATTTTCAACTGAGCAAACCAAAAATCAAAGAATTTAGGTTCTTTCTTCAGAGATAATTTCCTCATTTTATACTGTAGGCTATGACTGGTGATGTTCTTTTTCTTTTACCTTGAATACAAAAACTTCTTACACAGAGGGAAAATGTGGTTTTCATAGTGATGGTAAAAGGAGAGCCGGATCCATTTTTAAGAGCAGCTGCAAAATACATAATTTTTCTTTGAGGCAATAAATATTTTCACAAATATCACAGCATTCACTGGCACTTACAGTCGATAGTTTGAAATAATCCTCAATTTTTTTATTTATTATTAATAAATTAATTAATTCTGATAATTGCTGATAAGGGACCTTGCATGTCCCTCTGAAACACTTTAAGGAAAGCCTTTATTTTTCTGAAAATCAAGGGCCTCCAGTGTTTTTCAGACAGGGCATACAAAAACAAAATATTGCAACCAGATTTTCCAATTGTCTGCATGTTCCAATCAAGTGGAATATGTTCTGGTCCATATGTTCCAGTCAATAACCAACTAAAAGGCTGAGCATCCTGTAGAAAGTGATAAATTACTGACATCCCTGCCCACATTTGGATGTTGGCATCTAAGAAATATTTCCCTCAAAAATGTTGACCCTTAGAGGCAGCCTCCAACCCGGACAAAGCTTATAGGTTTTTATAACACCCACATTGTAGAAAAGCATAGGCAAACATTAAAGTGTGGGAGGTAGTTCATAAAATAAGGAAGAAAAGAAAAATTGGTTTATCCAGAGCAGGAGTACAATAGTGAGGGGATGTTTCCCAGAAACCAGGGGTAAATTTCTTCCAGTACAAATAATTGCTTCTTTTCCAATATCCTTTTGAATCTAAAAACCCATTGAAGTTTAATTTCACAAATTGTAACTGAAGCCAAAGTTGTTAAAAAATCTCTGGTAGATCAGCAAATATGGCCTCTACCATTCATCATTCTTTTCAAAATAATGGATTTAAATTAAGAGAGCATAAAGCCAAACTCCATGAGGAGGACATTTCATGTCCAATTCTGATATAATCCATCACTTTTTTTGTTTGTAAAATAGAAATACCTAAAATGCTTAAAGGAAAAATCTTAAAAATGTGATTTTACTTGAATTTAGAACAATACTTACCACATGCTGCTGATGTTACTCGTGATGACTGTGCTGAAACTTCAGCAGTGCTGAGGTCCAAAAATAAAATGGGATTATGTGAGCAAGAGGCTATGTCAGAAAGATCTTAATGTATTATTCAAGAAACAGACTAGGAATGCAGAGAATAATTTAAGGAAGGGGGAAAAATAATCTGTTCATGATGCATTTTTTGTATCATGTTCTTTGGACAACAAGAATCCTGGGATGCAAGACCAGAAGGTGTCTGTGCATGAACAGATCATCTTTAGATCAGTATAGAAACACAAGGTCTTGGACAAACAATTATACATTAAATTAAGGTGGTAAACTCTGGTGGTAAACTCAAATCATAAAAGTTCTCTTTTTGTTTTCTTCTGCAAATTAGTCATAAACTCTGTGACTTAAATACATTCATTAGACAAAATTTGTTCAGTGCTTAATCTTACTCCAGAAAAGTTCTTTTAAATTAATTTATATAAGGTGAAAACGAGATATATGAAGAAAATGACAGCAGTCATAAACCACTTTACTGGATGTAAAAAGTTTGTTGTTTGACAAACTCCCTTATCTTTATCCTCCAATAATAATTATCCCAAAGGGTCAATATCATGGACTCTGAGTTTTAAAAATATGTCTAGAATTGGGTTCCTGTACCCAACACACAAAAGTTAATTTTGATAAGCTCTCCATAGTGCCACTGCTGCCGATAAGAGCTGAAGGATTTAATATCTCTGGAAAATCTCTTTCCTTAAGCTGCACCAAGATCTCCATAAAAATAAATAAAAATCTATATGGAAATGAGGGTTGCAGAATTTGCCCTTACTAGGTGAAACCTACAGAATAAGCTTAATTAATAAACTTGTCCAACTTCAAATGTACTGATAGCAAACATAGCCAATTAACTTGATATTTCAAAAGCACATAAAGGAAAGAATGAACTTTGTTCAAGTGTATTTTTGTTCTGTAGCACTACAAAATAAAAGTAAATAAAAGGAAAAATGTGACAGCTGCAATAGATGTGAATAAGCAGTAACAACCATCAAACAATCTGTGGAGGACACAGGCAGGCTGCACTTCAAATTAAATTCCACAAAGCACCACAGTCTGCACTATATCTGCATCCCAAACCCCTCCAAAGCTAACACATGACATTAATCATCCTTGGCCATCCACTATAACCTGATGAATTTGCAGAGTTTGTATTCTGGTGCACTGGAGACTTAAATATAATAAAAATAAAAAATAGGCTGGAGCAGCAGAAATACCAGAGGCCAAAAGAATAAATAAAGCACAGTGACTCCACAGCCCAGAACAAAAAACCCTGACTGCTAAATGAGCCAAGTAGTGGCCTCTACTGTATGTACATGTATTTTTCATTATAAACTCATTAAAATTGAGTTCACATAAGTTTTCTATGCAAGACAGTGGGGTTGAAGTAGAACAGATGAACATCCCATAAAAATATCTCAAAGCACTTCATGAACAGGGCTTGTCACAAGCAGCTTACTTGCAAGGGACATAATTGATAATTAACATATAGATGTTGAAAATGAGATTCCTCATTAAGCTTTAAGCCTGAAAGTTTGGTATACTCTTGATGAAATCTGGTGTGAGCACTCTCATTAGTGTAATGCTTAATTATAGTATCTACCAAAATCAGAAAGGTATCATGTATACCAGAAGAATTAACCTTAAATTACACAAGAAACAAGGTGGTATTTAAATAAAAAAAAAAAAGAAACCACTTCTTTATATGTGAGATCATCTTAACTGTTCTAAAAGGCCATCATGAGTTTATCACACAAATCCTCAAAATTGCACATTTTTAATAATCTACATGGACTGGGGTTGAAACAGCGACAATATTTTCCTTTTTTTTCCCTCTCAATTCTCAGTACTTTACAGGAAAAATAGGCCAAAATACTGCAAACACTATAAAAATATGATTTGCATTTTTATGTACTTGGCTGTAGCAGATTCCAAGTGGAACACAAGGTTTCAGCCCATTAAACACTTTGATCAATACTCAGTCTCAGGCACAAAATATCAACTTGAGGCAAAATTCACTGGGCAAACAAAAGATCTATTGAAAAATTCCCTGCCCACAATGTGGATTTCAGCAGAATTTAGGCAGCATGACAAGCCTTAGGTGAGCCTCTTGCACAGAGCTGGAATTTGCCTACAATAGGAAGAAAAAATTTCCTTTAAGGAATGTGGAAATGTGAGACAGAGGTAGAAATGGACCTGGAGCTGAGAAGAGGCTTCCACTGTCTTATCTTTGCACATTTGGCAGAGGGATTAAATACATGCATAGAAATTTGGCTTTGCTTGTCTAAAATAGACCCACTTTTCTCCATGCTGGTTTCTGTTTCAAGGTGGAAAAGGTAATTTACTCCTTTTTTCAAAGCAAGGGAATTTCGGTTGTATTAAAAAAAAAGTCATGAAGAATCTGGTTTATAGATTAGAAAGGAGATTGGATTTTCTTAAAACAGTCGAAATCATTACACACAGGGCTTTGCTTCAGATCCTTCTTTCTGGGAATTATAATGGCTGCTGCCAAAATCAAATCTGTTTAACTGGTTAAGCTAAGAACCTAAATCAGTGCAAATGAGATCAGTTTATCAGGGTTTAATAGCTATAACACAGGCAGAGAAATAAAGAAATAAAAACAAACCTTGAAACCTCTTCTCTTGAAACACAATCTTCCTCCCACCTTCATTCAGATGCATAGCCAAAATACTTTTCATTTTTTAACTCAGGAAACATTATGGGCCTCATGTTAAATGGGCAGTGCTTCTTCCAGATCCCTTTTTTTGAAGTCCATGAGGAGGGAGCTCTGGTCCAAACTGGGTAACTTCCCCACATTGTTATGGCTGCTCCTCAGAATGTTGAGGAAAGGTCAAATCCTGGAAGATTTGCTTTGGAATTCAAATCCCATTTGCTTGGCAGTGAAAAACGGCATTTTTAAGCAATATTGGGTGAAATTTAATTTCTCAAAATGCTGTAGGTGACCCTGACTTGGGAAGGGGGCTGGACCAAAAGATCTCCAGAGGTGTTTTCCAGCCTACACAATTCAGTGATTTTGTGATTCTGCCTAGGAGTGTGACACAAAATCACTTCCTGGCGACTTGAAAAGGGCTGGGGACAGCCAAAATTTGGATGCTATTGGAAAAAGGAACAGACAAATCTGTTCCTAGGGGTTTTCTGTGCCCTCACCAGAGGGAAAAGGAACATTTGAAGGCAGGTCTGGATGAGGGCATGGCCAGAAGCTGAGGGTGAGACACACTCCATGAGTGGGTAAAAAGAAATGGTGGGGAGATCAAGAACAGAGGAATAAAAGGGACTCAAGGTATAAATGAAGGACTGAAAAGGAAGGCAAGACAAGAACAATCCTATCTGCATCATTAAGTGGCAGAACTTGAAAAAGGGATGAAAAGAAAGGGGATATAAAGGAGAGAGCACACTGCTGTTAAAGAGGTTGGTTGGAGAAGATTGTTCCTTTATGCCTGTTTCACTGTTTGGAAAGGCTTCAATTGCTGTGCATGTTTGTCTGATACAAAATGTTGCTTTTAGCACTCACTGCTTCATTTTCTTCTGATCTACCCAGGAAAAAACAAAAACAAAAACAAAAAACAAAACAAAAAACAAACAAACAAACAAACCCCCCCAAACCCACAAAAAACCCCTCCAAAACGCAGGAGGAGGGCGTTGTTTATTTTCAGTCAGAGCACAAAGTAAAGTGGGGCTGGCAATATCACATCTCACACCATCAGCACAGCCCAGTGAGAGGACAGCTACTGGCTGAGTCCACTTTAGGACTCGTTTCCTTACAATTTCCTTGTCCAAGGCAGGTTGGCTGGATGAGGAATTACTTGGATACAGTTTGGGATCACATTCCAATGCCTCACAACTCAAAGTATGTGGTATATTTTCAATATGAATGCCATACACAAGCCAGGGGTTTTGCACACACTGCAGCCTCCAGCAGCTCTGAGCACCACCAAATTAGACAGCAATTGATGCCTCTGATTTTCTTCACCAAGCTCTCAGTGCTGTTTTGTTTTTCTAATGGTGATGACTCATAAGGCCACACTTGAAGATGAGGTAGAAATCCATGGAAAAGTGCAGCTTTCCATTGGCAGGGAATGTGGCCTTCGAGCCCCCAGTTTTGGAGAACACCCTGCACAAAGACAGAGCCCTTGCAGTGCACAGGCAGGGCAGCAAAGGTGCTTTCAAGAAAAGGTGGTGTTGTTCTCTCAGAAGTTTAAGCACTTTAGATTTTTAGCAAGCCAGGCCTGTCAGTGAGTGTTGTGCTTATGGTAAAATCTATATGAATTTTTGTTAAATTAACTCAAGCTATCAATTAAGTGATGATAAACCTTTAAGCCCAAATCATTTTTCAAGTCCAGTGCTCAGTTTGGCAAGGGGGTTCATTCTGAATCTTGTGACTGAACTGGAGCATCTTCCTTTTCCCTTTTCATCTTTACCCTTTCCTATCCCCATCCTTTTCCCCCAACAGCCTCCATGCAGATAATTTTGGGGATGATTTTGGGTTTGGATTGATTGATTTTAGATTTATTTTGCTTTTCTCTCTGTGCCTTAACCACACTGTAAGTGGTAGAGTGAATCTTGCCAACAAACTTTGTCACACTTTCACGTTTATATTAAACCTGCTTTTTCTGATACCTTTGCTGGTGCTTCAACCAAAAAACAGAGCCAAGCTAAAAAACAAGCAGTGCTGAAAAGGCTTGCCAGGTTAAGAGAAATGACTTGTAAGAAATATTTGACTTTTGAAAAGAAAAGCCACAAGGTAAGGCTTTAGAATCTTCTCTTTTCTGTCTCCCAAGGTAACAAGGTAGGCATTTCAGACTAACAGTTAAGGAGTGGTCTGTACTTGTTGCCAGAATTTTAACACCCCCCCCCCAACCAAAAAAGTTAGTATTAATGTGAAAAAAAATTATATTGCTCAAAAATGTGAAGGTGTCCTGAGGTTAGAAATTGAGGGAAAACATTTTCAGATCAAATGTTTTATTTTGTAGGAAATATTTCTTTCTTGCTTTATCTCAAGTTTAGGCAAATAAAAATTTATTTTGACTCCACCAAAAATACATTCAGTATTTGCTTCCCAAATGAAGGAATTCAACAGGTCTGAGGCATATTATTTCAGGCAATTTTTTTTGCTTCAGGCAAATTTGTATTGCTGTGATAGGAAAAATGTGTTCTTCAAAGGATTATTAATTTTTCTCATTACACTGATTCAACTGCTCCAGCTTTGAAAACAGGAATCTGGAACTGAGTGAAAGTATGAGTTGATTTTAGTCAGTATTAATGCCTCAACGTGTTTGTGATTTCAAACTCACAGAATACCTTCCCTGGCTGATTTTAAACATGAAGATATTTTATAATGTTATTCATATTAATGTTTTCATATTAAGAAATATAAACTGAATATTCATCCAAATTCTCTTTTCAGTTACACACCCGTTGAGAAATTCAGCCATCCAATCTACCAAATAATTCCCAAGAAAAACTTGCATCCATACAGCAACTGTTTAATACTTCTTAATAGAAATTCTTTAAGGAAGGAGTTCAAAGCTGTCCTCTCCACAGCAGAACAATTAACAACATGTCAAACATTTACTTCAATCATTAATCCAGGAAAGGTAGTAAATTTAAGCCTCATAAGTGCCTACCTCCTGTCAGTGCTTCCACTGGATGACTCTGTAAGTAAAAGCATTTTGGTGTCATCCTTTTGGCTTCTGTCACTTTGAACCTTTTTAAAAAAAATGCATTTTATGCAGAAAAATGCTACATTTGCTTTGAAAAGAACAGCTGTTTATGTGCAATTATGTACAGATATTCCAAGTTAATATTTGACAAGGACATAAATAAATGTACTCGAGTGAGCCAATCAAAATTTTGGCTGTTTATGTATTTCAGAACTGTAAACAAATCATACAAATAACACCTGGTTTGTGGCAAATCTGAAAAGATAAATCTATGAATGAAGAGATTTTGAATTACACGTTCTAAAAAATCAGCTACTAAAAGCATTAAGGAAAAAACAGTGTATTGATTTTTGAGGATGACTTTATTGCACAAGCTCAAATCCAAACTCCAATTACTCCACGTGTTATTAGGGAAGATGTTAATTGAGGTTTGTGTCTATTAACAGATACAATTAGCTCAGCTCAGCTCCCCTGACAGAGGCACTGGGTGTCATTTGAGATGTCCAGAGGATCTAAGATGTTACCAAGAGGGTGGCAGATGTGAGACGAGACCTCCAGGAGACCCTTTTGACCTGGCAGCTGGAGCCAGGTGGGTCCCCGGAGCCTCTCAAGTGGCATTAGATATTTGGGAACTGGATTGTGCCAATGAATTCTGAAATTTCGCTTTGATAACAATTACAGGAAAGATAAAGTTCCCTCTTTGGGTATTGCTACAATAGAAAAAAAAAAGCCAACAAACCCCACGAGAATGTCAATTGAAACAGTTCAAAATTTTGTTTGAAGTCTGCTCCTTTGAAGTCTTTGGGGTTGAGATTGCCATAGATCCACTTTTAACCTTACAGGGTAATGTCTCTCCCTTAAGGCAGTGGCAGGGCTGTCCCAAGAAAAATAGAATTCAATGGATGTTCAGGAATCCATGGGATTTTTACCAGGTATCTCCCTGGGGGGGAGTTTTACCCTGGTGGAAGGCCCCAGGAAAAGATGTGAGGAGGTTTTGGGGATCTTTGATCATTTATGTTGCTTTCCACAGTTTTCTACAATGTGCCCAGTTCTTCAGTGATGTTCACAATGTTTGAGCCATTAACTATTTCAGCATCTCACAGTTATTAAGGGAAATTGCCACATAACTGAGCCAGAGTTAGCTGTTCCCAACACTCCTGCAGTGGCCATATCTCCTCAACATGTCCCATACCCTTGGCATGAACAAACAGAATCCATATGTGAAAATTATGTCATTTAGGCTGTCATTTCTACAGGCATCAGGCCTGTGACTTCATCCTTCCCCTCTGACATTGGCAGGGCACCAGAAGCCCAAAATATGAAACACTCCTCTGAAATAAAATACCACTAAAATGGTTTCTTTATGGCTTAAAAGAAAAAACAGAGTAGGCAAAGCAGAAACAAATGGGACATTCATACTTCTGTCCAATGGCAGAGCTCCTTTATTCACCAAGCTTATTAGGAATCTTGTCCAATTCTGCAAATATTATGAATATTGAATTCCACATCAGCCAGGTAAGAGCCTTTTTGTATTAAAATAAACGTGCACTTGTATGTCATTTGGACATCTCTGACAGATACAAATGAGGCATTAATAAAGTGCTTCTCATGCTCAGTTTTAAGCAATGACATTTACAGGTGCAAGAATTCAAAGTTTTGACATGAAAAAGCACATTGTTAACATGAAGGAAAAGTGCATCCACACATGGATTTCAGCAAGATTTTCTGCACTAATGACCTAAACACACTAATATTAGCACAAGTGATGTAGTGTTAGGTTTCCATCAGGATAAACGTGACAGAATGGGCAAAACCTCACTTAATGCCACAAGTACATTGCTCAAATCGTGTTTCTAATCTGTGAGGACATTACATCATGAGTCACTCAAAGGAAAGGGCAGAGTTTCCTACCAAATCCATTATAAGGAGAAAGTGACATTTAGAAGGCAGAATATGTGAATTGTATCTCACAGGTAGAGTTCTTTTTGTTCTCGTGAGAATTCCTTCCTTTAAATAAAAGAGAAAATTCCAGATTTCTGTCCCACTAGCTGAAAATTATTAAGCTTGTTTCTTAAAGGTATAGGGCATCTAAATAGAAGTATCACTGACAAAGTGTTATCTCCTCATAGGTCATTCATGCAAGGGAGGTTTTCTGGCCTCTTTTTTTTTTAGCTGTTGTTTAAATACAACTTGTACCCTTCAGTGCATCTGAACAGCAAACCCTATTACAGTGTGAAAAATGTTGTAAAGTTGATGCCACGCCAGCACTGGAAAGATTCCCCACAGATCACCTTTTATTTACATGAACTGAACACTTCTGGTGTCACTGAGAGACAAATGGAAGTTGGACTTTGTAAGGATGATAAAAAATGGGTGTCCTGTTCTAAGCATTTAAGCACTTACAGGATTTTACAAACAGTGAGTTGGGGTTTTTAAAACACTATTCCACATCAGCACATGACTTCCCATCTCCTCTCCAAATGTGGGTCATTGTTGCACTTTCAGCCTGCCCCTGGCCAAGTTTGCCACTGTGGAGTTTTAAAAACACCAAACTAATTGCAGAGGATGGAGACAAATGTGATCATGTCAATTTTGTTGTGGCTTTAAATGCTGAAACCAAGCACTGTAGAGAAGAGAATCAAAAGTTTATTGAAACCCAGAGCATCCTTTTCTGTGCATTCATTGCCCACATCCTGCTCCATGGTGTTGGGAGATGAACAGAATGCCAAAAGCAGGATGAAAACTTCGGTGCTGAGCACAGGGATCAAAAATCCACCTGACTCCTGTCTGTCAAACAAGGATTTAAGAGATCAAGACTGCAGCAATCTGATACCTACAGAGTACCAGGCATTCTCTTCCCTACAGAGAATATCCATCTATTTGAAAAGTGACTCCACAGAAAAAGTTAGATCTAAAGGGTCAGCCAGACATCCATAGTTTGGCTTTGGCTCACAGCAACTGGGAGATTTATCTGAGATTTAACACTGTGGTGCTTACTACAACTTTTCTACTACAAATTTCATTTAAACATCTTGGAACAATGAAAAATAACAGCCCATCCACTCCTACCCCACTGCTCAGCGACGTTTTTGTGCCAAACCTTAGTTTTGCCTCAATGCCTTCCCAAGCTGTCAGGACTCATTGGAGTAGGAATAAAGAACCTACAAACTGGGCAGGATGGTTTCCCTGCACGCCAGCAACATCATGGAGCTGTATCAAGCTGTACAAGAAACAAGGATGGCACAGGGACTTTGTTCCCACTTGGAATTTCATCATTTCCTGACTTTTGGCTCGGGATGCAGACAATTTAACCACCCCTGGCTTCCCTGCACCCCAGGAGCAGGCGCCAGCCCCGCGGCCTGACTGGGGGCTGGGGACAGGGGGTGGCTGCATGAGGGACAATCTGAGGGTGATGCCTTGGGAAGGCTGAGCTAGAACAGAGGCTGGACAGAGTTAAAGAATAAAGCAGGGATTTATTAAAAGGCCTCAATGGATCCACCTTGGGCAGCACAAGAGCCCAGCCAGGGCTGCACCCAAGATGAACCAAAATGGTCCCAAAATGCACGGCCGCTCACGGGGGCTCTCACTTTGATCAGTTCTGCTCCATTTGCATCTTGCAGTTCATTGCCCAATTACAGCTTCAGGTTATTGAAGTCCCATCCTGCTTGTTTTTCTCTCTTCAGCCCACGTTGTTTGTGCTCTTGGGCCTGAGATTTGGATCATTTGTCCTTGGTGCCCAGCTAGAGAAGGAATTGTTTTGTCTCCCTGCTCTGTGCACAGAGCTCACCATCCCCTGATATGAAGCCCAGACCCACACACTAAAGCAGCACAGAATGTGAAAAATATAAAAGCTAAAACCTGAGGCATCAAGGGAAGGGATGAGGGAGGAGCTTTGGTTTATATGGCCTTGCTCTCCCAATCTACATCATTTGGCCATAACCCAGAGTTTTTCTATGGCAGATGCTTAAATTGAGGGCTCTGTTATGAAGAGGATCTCCATGATCTTCCCAGGCACAAAGCTGAGGCTGACAGCTCAGTAGTTCCTGAAGTCTCCTCTTTTCCACCCTTTTAAAGGATGTTTCCCTTTTCCCAGTCACCTGGGGCTTTGCCTGACTGCCAGGACTTTTCAAATATCATGAGCCTACAAAAAAGATGAAGAGGGACTTTCTGCAAGGGACAGAAAAAAGGGGAATGGTTCAAAAAATGAAAGAGTAGGTTTAGATGAGATAGTATCAGGAAATTCCTTTCTCTCAGGGTGGTAAGGCCCTGGCACAGGTTGCCCAGAGAAGCTGTGGCTGCCCCACCTCTGGAAGTGTTTAAATCCAGGGTGGATGATGCTCTGAGCAACCTGGGAGAGTGGGAGGTGGGACTCGATGATCTTTAAGGCCCTTTCCAACCCAAACCATTCTGTGATTCTATGATTCAAGACAAGAGAAAGAGAGAAGAAAGATCCAGCAGCCTGTGGGCTTCCTTTGAGCAGACTGCCCTCTGAAGCTGGCAGGAGGCATTTCTTCAATTCATAACCAGGATTTATGATAATAAAAGGCAAAACTGACAATTTGTGCTGAGTAGAGAATTTTTTGGGGCTAAGATCTGGAGGAGAGTACAACCTGTGGAGAACAGATTCAGGGGAGAACTAGCACACTACAGCACGCATCTTCCTTCCATAAATTATTTTTTAAACCCTTTTGAACTGCTGTTCATATCATCATGTTCCTAGGATAATTCCTTGCTCACACAGAGCCTACTGAGACTGTGTGTGCAATTACTTTTCAGTGCTTTGCAAAATTAAAATCCTAGAAAGGATCTGGCTGTTGAATTTGTCAACTGCACCAACACAAAACCACACAGCCTCATTTTCTGTCCCACACATGCCCGTATATGGTTAGAAATGGGATTAGATTTTGCCAGATGACTCAGTTTAACAACTTCCAGGACAAAAGCAAACCACCATCAGATTATAATGCTGATTTCCTGAATCTAATCATGAAAAGGAACTGGTTCCTACAAATCATCTCCCTACTGGAAATTACAGAATAACTCTCCTGAGGAGCTGGGGGAGGTTAAAGCAAGGGTGGAACACTGAAACCGTACAATTTGTATGATGCTGGGAGGAAGGAAATGCAGCATTTCTGGAGTTTTGTTTAGGATTGGGAGGGATTAATTCTTCCTGTCAACTCCTTCACCCCTTTTTAAAGCTCATTAATACCTTTGCCAGTAAAGCAGGGTTCTTAAATACTTTCAGATCCAACACAGTCATCCTGTCTCTATCTCACATGGGGCTTGAAAAGCACAAGGCTCCAGATCTGCTTTCAAACACAGAGCACATTCCCTCTCCCCCCTTCCCCAAAGATAAGGAAGTACTTTAACATGGAAAAGGCAGAACAAAAGAACAAAGGGAGAAATCCACAAGAATTATGTCACTACTTTTTTTTTTAAGCTTCAAAAATCAGAATATCCAGGAAGACATCTGTATCAAAATATACAAATTAAGCAGCAATGACTCAATAATGAATTAGAATTGCAAACTCTTGTAAGAAAAAGGCTCTTCAAACTTAGCTTAAACCATGTGAAAATGAAAAGTGGATTCTTCTTAAAAAAACCAAAACCTCTAGATTCCATACTGTGCATTTTTACACAGACAAATTAAGAGAAATTCAATAAAAGGGCCCACTGAGGAGAAAAGACCATGTTTAAGTCAGCATAAGTGTCCTTCCCTGGCCTTGTCTCTCTCCCAAAATCTGAATGAGTATTGAGGAGTTACAACCACACAAATACAGACTTGGGCTGCCAGCAGGAAGCACTTTTGCTTTAATGGCATTCACATTCCCATCAGTGAAATTATAGAGCTGTGTAATCTGCTCTCCCCATGGTTATTTTTTTTTATTATTATTTTGGAATGGGTTCAAGGGGAAAGTAGGTCAAGACTTTTGAAGAGTGATTGGCCTGCATTTTGTACATTTAGCAAATTTGGTTGCCTAAAAAAATCACTGTCAGCAAAATGTTCTGGTTGCAAGGTCATCCTTACAGAGCTGCAGCAACTCAGTTTTAATGCAAGTGCAGTGGATTTGCCATATAAAATAAGAAAATATGGTTAAATTTGCAGCAATCCCTTTCCTATAGCACTGCCATACAGGGAGTAAAAAAAAAAATAATATGAGGAAATGAATGAAGTAGAGAAGCCTTTGGAATTGGAGGGGATGCTGTTTATCATGTGGACCTGGCCCAGCCATGAGCTCTGGGAGCCCAGAACCCCCCTGGGCTGATCCCAAGCCCCATGGGCAGCAGGAAAGGGGGAATTCTGCCCCTCTGCCCCTGTGCTCAGGTGAGACTCCACCTGGAGAGCTGCCCCAGCCCTGGGGCCCAGCACAGGAAGGAGCTGGAGCTGCTGGAGAGAGTCCAGAGGAGGCACCAGGATGATCAGAGGGAGGGAGCAGCTCTGCTGGGGGGAAAGGCTGGGAGAGCTGGGAATGTTCACCCTGGAGAGAGAAGGCTTCCAGCACCTAAGGAGATGGAGAGACATTATTCACAAGAGCCTGGAGGGAGAGGACAAGGGGCAGTGTCTTCAAACTGAAAGAGGGGACCATTAAATGGGATACTGGGAGGAAATTCTTCCCTGTGAGGATGGAGAGGCCCTGGCATAGGCTGCCCAGAGAAGCTGTGGCTGCTCCATCCCTGGAAATGTTCCAGGCCAGGTTGGATGGGGCTTGAAACAGCCTGGGATAGTGGAAGGTGTCCCTGCCCATGACAGGATGTTGGAACTGGGTGAATTTAAGGTCCCTTCCAATGTAAGCCATTCTATGATAGATTTTAGGCTTGTGACTCTCTAATGATTTCTCCTGCTGACCAGAAGCTACAGGATATTACCCAGCAATCTGAAAAGGGAAGACCATTGATCTCAATAATTCCAGTTCAGCTGACACAAAAGCAAAAGACAAATATTGCAAACACACATCCACAAAACCATCAGCAGCAAACCAGCCTCACAAGTGCCAAACAATGTAAAGACCAAGTGGGGAGGGAATTATAAGAAAATTTTTTTCTTTTGGACAGGTAGACATCTGCTGGCTATTTGCCAAGGAAGTCCCTGAAAGGAAGAAAACAAAGACAATGAGAATGCTTGGAAGGGCACACAACAGCACAGAGAACAAAAAAATCCTGTGAAAATGATGATACTTGAATCTGTGCTTTCTGATTTCTTGTGACCTCAAGCTATGCTGTATCACAGAGTGTTGATGTTTTAACGTCTCTAAACCCACATTAGCAGCAAAGCATTTTAATAGACATTTGTCACAGCATTCCAGCATTTCAGGCAAAGCAGCAACTGAATAGTTTCATTCAGCTACACATGGGCCACATGTGTGACTTTATGAGCACATCACCCAAAATGGGCATGGAATGATGATGAATTTGTGCTGGATTGCCCTGCTATGCTGTGTGAAATCTTGTCAAAACCTTGAATTATGCCCATTACTGTTTCCTGTAAAAGTATAGCTCTTGGCAAATACTGACATCACCAGTGCCACATCTCCAGCTAGACCAAACAAGGTTAAACTGCAGAAAAAACAACAAATCAGCACCAGCTCCAAACTTAGGTGAAAGCCTACAAACAAACTCACTCGTGGCTTTGCTTTTCGTGTAATTTCAGCAGCACAGCTTGCTGGTGACAGGTTGTTTCATTAACTGCTGATTAAAAAAATCTTTCAGAAAATGGATACACAGCCTGTGTTTAAATTTAGTTCTTGCTTTTACATGCAGGAAAAGTAATTACATATATCTGGTAAACATTTTCTGATACTGAAATGAAACACCCTCAGGACAATTGGATAATATAAACTCTGTCAGTAGGAGAAATGTGAAGGCTGATTTGTTAGCACTGAAAAAATTTGCTGTCTTTACCTTGGGGCTGGAACAAATATTCTCAAGAGTCGCCAGGCTGGAGGAGAGATGGAGAAAAGAGAAACACAGAGAAGTGCCAGCAGGAAATAATTTTTTGGGAAAGTCATGTTGTAGCTGAGATGTGCAGATGGAAGAGCATGACAAAACCTGCTGGTTTTTTGCTGGGAATGAGGACATTTGGCCAGTGATTTGCTCTGGCATGAGGTGGAACTGGAAGTAAAGATAATGCCATCAGCAGCATGATTCCCAGTGTACCAGATTCCATGGGTAGGAAGTTTTGAATGAGTTTAAACAGTACACAAAGAGCTGCAGAGTCAAGCAGCCATCCTACAGCAGGCTCTGTGTCCATTAGAAAGGCAGAACTCTCCAAGTTCCTGAGGTGGGAAAGTGAAGAGGGAGGTTCTGGGCTCTTCTCCCTGGGATCCAGTGGCAGGAACGTGGGAATGGTTCAAAGCTGTGCCAGTGCAGGTTCACACTGGACATTGGGAAACATTCCTTTACTTCCATTCCATTTCCATTCACAGTGTAATACACTACCATAGCACACACCTCCCAAGGAATAGATCAGATCTTGTGCGTGGTCAGGGAATTTTTCTGGAGCACCAGAACAGCCCCTCCTTCTCAAGCAACTATGGAGTCACTTCCACTTTGCTGCTGAGTCCTCACTGTGGCAGGACCATGATTTCATGGGAGAGGTGCACAAAAAGAAGCCATTTGGATAAATACTTATAAGACAAGATAAGATTCTTTTGATTTTAATGCTTTCCCTTACTACTATGCTTTATCCTACAGAGAGGTGGTAATTTTTGTCATTGGTCGATGCTTAGCCACGATTTTCCTTTCCATGAGCTCTTTGTGTCTTTTGGATGATAAATCATGGAAACTTCTGTAAACATGACATGTGTTCAGCATGAGCTCCTGCTGCTCTGTGGAAAAACACCATTCTAGACACAGCTACACAATATTTATATTTACCATGTTAGCAACATCCAACAGCATTGCCTGTTGTGACTACAAAATCTGATTAACTCAGAATTGGGGGTAGCATTGAGGTAACAGTCTACCTTGTCTCATGGATGTTTATAGCCAACTTCCCATGATGTTTTTTGCCAGAAACCTAAGACCTTGCAGCAGAAAGTCCCATTCCTGAGCAAATTTTTGAGGAAAATACCCCTCAACAGGTACAACCACAGCCCCAAGCAACTCCCTGTAGTGTTGCCAGCTTGTTCCTCACACCTTCCCACTGACTCCCTGCTGCCTTCACTCTCCAAGTACTCTCCCTTCAAATCTAGAGGCAAAGAAAGTAGAAATCATGTTGTTGGAAGTGTTTCACTACTTTTCTGGACACACTTGTCAAACCTTTCTGTAAAGGGCCCTGTGCCCCACTGTGATATTTTGAAACCACCCACAGACAGTGCCTGTGACAGTGCAGGAATTAAGCTCCCACGTGCAGAAATGTGGGTCTATATCTTTTACCCACAACAATGAATTGTGTAAATAAATATACAATTTACCCACCAATAAATGCTCTTAATTACTTCAAAGATCCCAGATACTGCTGGGTTTTGGGGGATTTTTTTGCATACTCTTACAGTAGTTTGACTCATTTATCAAACAGGTTATTTCACCCACGTTAAGCTCGCTGGCTTTAACAGAAGACAAAGAGCAAAGCAAAGAGTTCAGGGGAATTTATTTCTTCAGAAACCAAATTACACTGATTTCATCCACAGAAAATGCTCATGCACCCCCCAGATTCTTTAGACACCAAGAACACACGTTGCACATGATGTGTTCCCCTTATAGAATCCACAGCCCTCACAAATTACAAATTGCAGTGGCACTGACTGGGCTTCTGGAAGGGTTCCAAGGAGCAATTCCTCACATTTCACCCACACTCAGAGCCTGGATGGTTGCTTCATTCCTGAGGCTGTGCTGCTACAAGCTGCTTGGAACAGGTCACCTCCTGCCTTCCTCCAAGAGCCACAGCATCCAGCCTCTGCATCACTTTGAGTGACACTGCACAGGGCACTCACTGCACAGTTTGCTTTGCAAAAACAACGCAGCTGCCCTGAAAATCTCCAAGGCAAGAGCCCAAATTATTTTAAGAAACCTGAGCCTGAGTGAAGAATGTGGCTTGCACAGCTGAAAATGAAGTTCTCCTATTTTGAAATGCAGCTAATGTAAATAAAATGTTTGGCTTCCTTACATTTTTCTACTTAAATTCCTGCAAGAGTCAGTGAATTCAGATGACTGCTGGTAGAAAGTCCAAATACTTCTATTTGTCTTCCAAAACTGAGCCTCAGTTTGACACAAAAAAAATAAAAACCCACAACCCAGAACGCCCCAAAAAACCCAACAAAACAAAAACCAAACCAAATCAAACCAAAAAACCAACCAACAAAAAAACCCGAAAAAACAAACCAAATCAAACAAAGAAAAAAACAAAACCAAAACCCCAAAAAACAAAACAAAAAATCACCCCAAAATCCCCCCAAACAAACAAGCAAACAAAATAAGGAAAAAAGGGAAAAATAAAATAAAATGTCTTGGTTATTTGCCAAAAGACTTGTTACATGTGATTAATTTTAAATAACCTTAACTGTTTTCCTAGATAATGCTAATAATATTTGAGCTTTAAGCTTCAGTAACCATGGAAAATGGAATAAAAATTTAAACACATTCTTGAAATAGCCATCCTGGACATCTAAACGTGAAGCTGGCAACACAGTGTCAATTACACTGAGATTTTATTTACACAAGATATTCACGTTGTAGCTAAGTATCTCACTTAATTCATTAATTTGTATTTTTCTAATATTTAGCTCTCAAAATAATGTAAAAGGGCTCTAAACAGCATAAAAAACATTTCCAGAGTTACTGGTAGCATAATATTTAAGTCATGGGTGAATTATGGCACTGGAAAAGAAAAATAATAAATAGCTTGGAGACACTTAACATGTGTAAGATTTTTTTCTCTGTACAGTCATATTCTAACATTATATTACCATTTTCTTACCACAACCAAACACAATGAAATCAAGTCTCTCACTTGTTCACATCACAAGCTGTCTGGATGATTTTCAGGAAAAAAATCCTTTTTTCTGCTGTCATTTCAGAATCAATACTCATTATCATGCACAGAAGCAACAAACAGAAAGATACGTCTTTTAAATATATTTTTGCTTCTTTCCATGTTTATCAGACACTGAAATGCACAGCAGATCTTTTGAGACATCGCTCAGGAGGGAAGGAAGAAAAGTTATTGTCTTTTAGGTCCTTTCAGATTTAAACAATCAGATCAAATATTCCCATTCCACCTCAAGAGCTGTTCCAGTTTTCCAAGCAGAGGGGCAAACAGGAATGAACCCAAAGATTATTAACCAAATCCACAAACTAGAATTCTCCTGACAAATCTAGTAGGATATTTAAATAGATTTTAAAAACTGTTTTACACAGCACACAGTGAACCTCTGGGAATTGCTGCCTCAGGAAACTGAATTATTATCAGCAGGTTCAAAGAGGAGTTGGACAAATTCATGAGCATTAGTCCAGACACAGAAACTAAAGGGACTAAAAAGCAAGAAAGCCTGTCCAGTTCCTTGGCAGGGACCTGAACAGCAGCACTGGAGAGGACAGGAATCCCAGTTCAAAGGGAATTTCAGTTAAAAGGTCATGCAAGTCCATTATATGGAAAAAAAATCTGTGTAATTGTGCCTCCAAATGAAACAAGCTGCTGATAGCAGTGCCCAAAGCTGAACATATAAAGCAGGTGTTGTCAGCTCATGTTTTATCTCCAGAGGTGTGTAAAATGGGGACAAAGACATCCATTCAGCAGAGCAGGATGTCTCAATAAGTGAAAGATGCTGCACCTGGATTGGAGCAATCCCCAGGCTGGGGATGACCAGATCCAGAGCAGCCATAGGGAGAAGGATTTGGGGGTGCTGGTGGGTGAGAGCTGGACAAGCCCCAGCCCAAAATCCCCCCTGTGCTGCACCCAAAGCCCCGTGGGCAGCAGGGATGGGGGGATTCTGCCCTTCTCAGGTGAGACCACAGGTATTTATCTGGGTCTGTCTGCTGTGTTTGGACAGTACATTTGTGCAGGTATTATTTATACTTGACATAAAGCATTGAAATCATAAAAAACAAAACCTGTCAGTTATTAAAATAAAAATATCTTCAGTCAAAAATATATCAACAACATAACACTCTCTTTTTTAAGCAGACAAACTCATAGAAGGGAAATTTAATTCAGGGACTGGACTGGGATAATTAAATTCAGTTTTATCCTGGCAGTAGATTTTGTAAATACTTGAACAGGTCTTCCAGTGCTTCAGTTCCTCACCTGCAAAATAACACTGAACATCCCCATCTCACAGCCAAGACAGAAATTCCCTTAAATTTCTGCAAAGCAAAGGTAACACAGCTTTGGGAAACTGTCAAGTCAATGGGACTGGGTTCAGTCAGACTGAACAAACAAGATCTGCCACTGGAGTGTTCCCACTTCCAAACTGTGTGTTGTACACTTAGTTTATCTTCACAGCCAGGAAACTCCTTGGGTTTTCAGCTGCAGAGGTTCTGCAGCCAGTGCCATAGAAATCAAGGTTAAAATATTGTGTTAAAAGGGCACTAAATGTCAGTGCAAGGCCACTGGCTCAGCTCGAATCACTGCAACACAAGCAGACATTTTTCAGGTGGTTCCTTCAGCAGATTTTCAATCCACAGAGCACTGGTGAGAGCCAGAATCTCAAAGGACATCTACACCTTCAAAGGTCTCCCTTTGGATGATTTCTTGAGGGGAAGGGGGGTGAGGTAATGGCCCAGGGACTAAGCCATAACCTTGTGATGGATGTGCTTAGACCTTGCTTTTATAAGGAGCTCCTCAAAGAAACCCAAACACTTTAAAACTCAAAATAGCCAAGAAGACTGGAATACTTAACTTTTCAAACAGAGGAAACTCAAACTGTCTGTGGGAAATGGAATAGAAATTAGAAGGGTTTATACACAGCTTTTCCTGTCCCATTGCATGTATTTTGCTTCCAGGTAGTAGATCAGCAGATTTCTGATTTGCATCACTCTCTACCCTCTGCTCCCAGGAAGGTTTGCATGTTCCCTTTTTAGGCCACCTGGCAGCCTGCAAGGTGCCCCAGAAAAACCTGCCCACCATTGCACCAGCTCCAAGATCTTGACATGTTTATGAATAAAAAGGCAGGAAAAAAACCCCCCAAAAACAACAAACAAGCAAACAAAAAAACCCCCTAAAACTCCCCCATATATATATATAATTTATCCAGCAAGAAAGAACACAGTGTTATTTCATTTACCTGTGAGAGCCTAATCATTGAATTTAATGCTATCATACATTTGGCTTTTTCCAAATACATCCTTATTTTTTCACTCAAGGATGGTGAGTTGACACTTGGGACTGGTGCACATTAAATCCAACCAATCTTGAAAGTTTTGGGAGAAAATTAAAAAAAAAAATACAATTAGGAGGTGTGGGTTTTCTATACACAAAATCACCCCTCACTGCCTGTTTTGGATTGCCACATCCCTCAGGAAATAATCCAGTAAAGCAGCCTCTAAGAGAGCCATGGGTAATGCAAGACCTTAAATATTACAACAACAACTACAGTAGGTGAGTCAATGAGTCAGAAATTCAATGAGGTGAACCAGACAACAAATTTCTTATGAAACTTCTCTGTTTCATCTGGAATTATTAATTTATCACATTGCTAATTCCTGATACCTTTTGGCAAAAAACTCTGAATAACCTTATATATCAAAAATTTGTATTAATATCCTCATTATCTAAGCAAATAAATTAATCAGCAATCCCATATGTTCTTGTCTTAGTACTTCTCTGTGTCATGTACATATTTTTTCTAGGGTTGTATTCCAGTATAATGGATATACACTGAATAATGTAAAATGTTATTCTTCCAGTAGAGTTTGTTCATATATTGTGAGCTTTTATCAAGAACTTAATCAGATTTGTTTAATTAATTTCCATTATTTGCATTAGTAAAAAATACATTATGTATAAAAATATAGGGGTTTTTCCCATTCTTTATCTCATGACATTAAGTTTTAGGAAAACATTGCTTTATCATGGATAAACTGAATTAATTTAGTTATCATGCAGCTATAGAACACAAAGCTAGTGTCAGATCCTGTGATATTAATGAGACCAGCCAGAAGCCAACACAGAGCTGGTGACCTCAGGGAAAACTACAACCAAAACGAGTTGAAAATATGGGAAGCAAGTAATAATCCCGAAAAGGATGAAGCAGATCCTAACGTGAGGTGAATCCCCAGCCTCAGCCTGGGGGATGAGGCTGGGTTAATGCATCCAGGCTGTGGGCAGGCACACCCAGGGGCACCCCTGACCCAGGGGCTGTGTCTTGGCCAAGGAACTTGGAGGAGAACTGGGAGCTGTGACACAGCAACATGAGAGCTGAGCCACTCCTTTTCATCCAATACCTGCAGAAATCTTGGATGTTGAAGGGAGTTATTGAGGTGAGTGGACAGAGCCTGGGAAAAAATGCAGAGGAGGTGGCTCCTTCACATGTTGTGTCCACAGCTTTCCCAAAATGAGCTGTCTCAGGAGCTCGTGTGTAGAAAATGGCAGTGATCATGGGAGTATCATGGTGCTCTGAATCCATCCCTGGGGATTGTGCCCAGGAATCAGAGAAGCAAAAGAGGAACAAAAGAGCCCTTTGGGTCTGCACATCTTTTATTGAAGGGTACAAAACCCTCATGCAGCAAGATTCCTTGGGAGGGTCAGGTGTTCTCTGTGCCTTCTGATGGGCTCACAAACTGGTGGCCTGGTGTAAATGAAGCAAGGAAATCCTTTCCTGGGGAGACAACAGTCCCAGGCAAAGGAGAGTGAAGGAGCTGCCCAGCAATCCTCTGCTGGGATCAGTCTGCCACTGCTGCCCACAGCTGGCAATTCTGTTTTAGGGAATAAGCCAAAGGCCAGCCAAGCCTAAAACCAAATGATTCACAGAGCAGGACAAAATTCAGGTGTTCTCTAAGTCCCACAGCCTGATGCCAAGCTCAGTCAAACCATCACACTCTGGCTGCAAATCACCCTCCTTGTCAACAGCACTCTCGTTAATGGTAATTATTGCAAGGATTAGAAATAGGCATTCGGTAATTAAGTGCACATCACATTAATCAGCAGCCTGTTAGCAAACTTTTCAAGAGCTGAAGGAAAGCTCAAGTGGCATTGACAGATACAGTTTGTGTTTTCAAAGTACTGCTACCTCCTCCTGGTGCTTATATAGAACCTGGCAAGTTTGCATAGTTATAAATTCATCAAATATGTCCCCCACCAAAATTCCCAGTTGAATGGAATAGTAAAGATCTTGTTGAAGGAAGTTCATGCTGGCACAAAGAGTTTCAATAGCTACAGATATATATATGTATGTTATTTCAATTTATGTTGCCAGGTTAGATTAGGAATATTGTTATGTTTATGGATAACCATTTTCAGTTCTTATTACCTATCTTCTATTCTTATCACCTCCTTCTTATCACCTATTCCTATCACTCAGTTCTTATCACCTCTTTCTAGATTCCAACCTGGTTGTGAACCAGAGAATCTCTGAACTACTTCTGTGTTTTTGTAAGCTCACAACCATACTTTTCTAGGTGCCAATTCCAGCACTAAAGGTTTGTTCTGTATTTTGCATTGGAAACACCTAATTAATAATTACCTGCAGTGTCAATAAACCCTGATTTGCACAAATGAAAATGTCACATCCTCTGATCCTATTTTGGAAAATACAGCAGTGGTTCTGAGGGATGGATAGATATTTGCCCTTTAATTCATAATCAACTAAAAATCACACAGAATAAAGGTAAAATCCTGAAGGAACAAGCTGAAGTTACAGGAGAAGCAAATGTTAGGTAGAGCATAAGAAAAACACCCTCATGATGCTATCAGTCATCATTGCCCACTGCCCATGGCAGGGAGGCAGAAGAGGGGTTTTATCTCTGGGCCCAAATTATGTTGAATGGTGTCATGAGCAATTTCACACCTCTAAGAGACTGCTGGATGCAGAGAAAAGCCACCAGAGCTGCCAGTAGCAGCAAAATATTCTAACTAAACCATGAGCCAAGGACCTGACTGCTCTCTCATGATTTCTTTTGCACTTTCCCAGCTGGAGCATGACCTGGGATTCAGTTTTGTTCCTTCCCCCTGAGCGTCTGCCCCAAGGTGTCCAGCTGAAGACACCAGATAATCCTCCCTGTTAATTTATCTCCATGGTGAACACCAAACATTGCCCTGGGCCAGAAAATGTCATGGCCTTCACAAGGCCTCTGTTTCTATCTTGGTTGTTTTCAGGGGCCTAATCTTCAAACTATCTTTTTTGTTCTCCCCTTAATTTCTATTTGAGGTACATGAGAGTCTCAGAATACTCTTTTTCCTTTCCTTTCCTTTCCTTTCCTTTCCTTTCCTTTCCTTTCCTTTCCTTTCCTTTCCTTTCCTTTCCTTTCCTTTCCTTTCCTTTCCTTTCCTTTCCTTTCCTTTCCTTTCCTTTCCTTTCCTTTCCTTTCCTTTCCTTTCCTTTCCTTTCCTTTCCTTTCCTTTCCTTTCCTTTCCTTTCCTTTCCTTTCCTTTCCTTTCCTTTCCTTTCCTTTCCTTTCCTTTCCTTTCCTTTCCTTTCCTTTCCTTTCCTTTCCTTTCCTTTCCTTTCCTTTCCTTTCCTTTCCTTTCCTTTCCTTTCCTTTCCTTTCCTTTCCTTTCCTTTCCTTTCCTTTCCTTTCCTTTCCTTTCCTTTCCTTTCCTTTCCTTTCCTTTCCTTTCCTTTCCTTTCCTTTCCTTTCCTTTCCTTTCCTTTCCTTTCCTTTCCTTTCCTTTCCTTTCCTTTCCTTTCCTTTCCTTTCCTTTCCTTTCCTTTCCTTTCCTTTCCTTTCCTTTCCTTTCCTTTCCTTTCCTTTCCTTTCCTTTCCTTTCCTTTCCTTTCCTTTCCTTTCCTTTCCTTTCCTTTCCTTTCCTTTCCTTTCCTTTCCTTTCCTTTCCTTTCCTTTCCTTTCCTTTCCTTTCCTTTCCTTTCCTTTCCTTTCCTTTCCTTTCCTTTCCTTTCCTTTCCTTTCCTTTCCTTTCCTTTCCTTTCCTTTCCTTTCCTTTCCTTTCCTTTTCCTTTTAATAGTCAGGATATTGTCACTGGCTTTGAAATACTGGGGGAAAAAACCCCCAAAAACTCAGCCACACTTTTCTATGTAGCTGCTTGTCTCTCATATGCAAACATGCCTTTTTTTCAGCCCATTAACACACATCAAATTGAACTTGAAAGCAAACATCAAAACATTATTCAGAATATAACTTTTCACAGTGCTATAACATGTCTTGATTAAATACCCCAAGATTTATAGATATCTGGGAAAAAAAGCAGAAAGCTTAAAAATCAAGGAGTTTAAAGATGAAGCACATCTGATGGATTTAGGTAGTTATGTCTGAAAATTAAGCCTCAGACTTCTCCAAGTGCCATAACTAAAGCTGCTTTGTATTTCAGTCCTACAAAGAACGAAATAACTCACTGGCTACTGTCCTGCAAAGTCATTTCCTCTCTTTGTTTTCCATACTCGAATTTTCATATCTTTTCCAACCTTTTGTGCTTAGAATGAGTCAAGTCTGGCAATTTTTCCCAGAATGGCCCTTTTTTTCCATAGATACAGTCTTTATTATCCTCCTTGACTCCATCTAACACAGATTCATGTCAGTGCTCTCATAAATTATTCTTTTTTTGCAATTTTAGACCTGGTGACTAAAATAGATTCAATGAGACAATTTGTGCTAAACTAACAGGTACTGCTCAGAAATAGCAGCATCTATTTCAAATTTTGAATGTGGTTCTGTATGGAAAAGAGAAAAAACCACTTGTTAATCAGTTTTAATTATCCTGCAGAGAAGAGAAATTCAGCATCTCTCTTATAACTGGTCCTCTCAGCAGAGAATACTACAGCTAATTTTAAAGTTAATTTTGCTGAAGGACCCTTCTGTTCCTACCCTTGCTATTATTTGTTTATCGAGGTGATAAAAGGGAGAGGAAATAATCCAGCAGCAGGTCCCAGACATTCTGTTTGGAAAGAACTATTCCCAGATTAGCTCTGCAAGAAAAATGACTGGAAATACTGTGATTTGTTGATTGCATCTCCAATAGGCCAAGTCAGGGGTAAAGGATGAGCAATTCAAAATACAGAGAGCACAGCCAATGTGCAAGCAGAGGCTTCTATTTTCAGGAAGACACATTTTTAATGCAGACCAAAAGAGACAGGAACAGAGAAAGAAACAATCTGTTCATGTCAAAACAGAGGGACTTTGTGACTGCTCAAATGAAAAGTTGAGGCAAGAGGAGAAAGGATAAAAATTATTATCTATCACTGCATTGTTTATCTAATGCAAAATGCAGAGAAAGAGGGGTTTGACATTCTGTGGGGCTGGGACAGGAAACCAGTACTTGCCCATTTCTAGGATACTTCAGACAAGTTCCATGCCAGCTGCCCTCTGCAGGGAGGGAAATTCCCTGTCTAATAAGGTTGCTGTTTTTCATCCCAAAGCTTCTCCTGTCCCAAGGTTCTTCACTCAGAACATTACAGCCTTGTCTGTCTCTATCAGCAGCTTCCAGGGACATCACAAACAGCCTGACACCACCTGAGAGCATTCCAGATACACCAATCCCCATGGGAATTCTGTCACTTCTTCTAGCAGGGCCTAGAAATTATCCTGACATTTCTTAGTCCCAGATGTTTTTGTAAATGTCCAGCTCCATCTTGGGCCTGTCCTAAGGGGCAGATATTTGTCATGAGTGATAAACACATCCATGTACCTAATGCTGTTCCTTCCCCACAGATAAATAATATGGATAAACAGGAGCTTTGGGGCTGTTAATGTTATTGCCCTGAAAGATGCTGCTCCAGTTTTGGGAGCTCTGACATTCTGCTGCTGTAATTAGATTCCCAGAAGTGCTGTCTACTGATGGTGCCAAGTGCCTGGTGCCAATTAGGCTAAATTCAGACCCATTATAAGCATGTGCAATGCCCTCAGAGAGACACTCACTGAATTTGTCCCAGGCAAAATGATCCCAAATTAAAATACAGTGAAATGGTCTTCTGACCCCTCCTCATCTTTTCTGATCATAGTTCTCACCCAAAGTAAGTGTTTTAACACAAAAATGTGCCAGGGACACTGGTACCAAAGCTCTGTGCCACAATGGCTGAATGCACTTTGGTCCACTGGGGCTTGGGCCATCTGGAAAGGAATCAAAAACCCTTTAGAAAGGGAATAAAATACAAGGCCACACATGTCAGACTGGCAGGTGAAATGGCCACCAGGGCGCCACTGAGGTGGGACACTGGACACAAAATCTGGAGTCAAAAAAATGGCAGCAGAAGTCAAAAGCAGATTTTAATTCTACTCTAAGAGAGTCTCTCTCACTTCTGGGTAAAGGCTGCTGTTCCACTTAGATTTAATTTGCAGTTAAAGTGAAATTCCTGAAGAATCCTCTGCCACTCAAAAGAATTGATTACCTAACCTACAGTTATGCAATGTTTCATACTAGATAAATTCTTCTATAGAACTTTGTAATTCTCCTTTGTAAAATATTAATAGAATGATTGCTGCTGAAAATCCTTGATGTTTCCATGAAGAATCCAAGAGGTGGACATTTGTGTCCTTTGAGTTCCTTATTATAAATCTGTACATGGAATTTTAGAGCAGAGATAACAGCTCCTGTGGTTATGTTTTTCTCCTTCAGCTCTGCCATTCAGGCCCTTCTCCTACCACTTTGGCCTAGTGGTCAAAATCTAGAAATCTGTGCCCTTTCTCCATGTCTCAGCATTATTTTAAATTCAATTGCTGAAGTGCAGCAATTGCTCATGGAAGTGGGAGGTCGCTCTGCATCTGCCCTTTAACAAACCATTTAATCCTTACTTTATTTCCCATTGTTTCTCCAGTAGGGTGTTTTTATTGTTGTCTCTCTGAGAGCATAAAGAGCAATAATTTTGTGCCATGGGAATTGTATTTATTGTCATACAGACAAGCTCATACTCAGCCACATCCAAGTAACACTGCAGTGTTCAATAGTGTTGTCTTGCTGGGCAAAATTTCACCAATCTTTCCAAATTTCTCCCTTCACTTATTTTCTGTCACAGTCTCCAAACGCCCCCTTTATTTTGGCTTCTAATTTTGAGCCCTTTTTAAAGGCAACAAATTCAAAAATGTTGAATTAAATGTTTAATGGAAAATGCTTTTTTAATAGCATCATTTTTAATTTTATGTGAAATCCTTCTTTTCACAATTGAAGGATTATAAAGATATCTGATTTAAAAGACAGCCTGCTTCATTTGGAACAAGATAAAACAACAAAAACTTCCAGATGTTTCAGACACTTTGGAACAACAGAAAAAAACCCTTACATTTTCTTTAGTTATTCAAAATCAGTTATTTAGTTGCTCAAAAATTCAGGTCTTCATATTTAGAAATTGTTCATGCTTTAGGCTTCTCTCTCTTTTTTCTTCCTTCCTCCATATCCAGATAAAATTCTTTGTCTTCTTGTGTGAAATTATTCCTCCCTCCCCTCCCTACTGTGCAAAACCCAGTAAAAACAGATGTCCCCTGTCCAAGCCAGGTGCTTCCCTGTCTCCTTCTCTTCTTGCATCACCACACTGCACTTGGTTCTTCTCATTTCCCATTTAAAATAAATTAACTCTGCTCCAGCGAAACCCAGCACCACCATGAAACTTGAATGATAACTGCAGATACAGACATATACATACAGGGGTTTTTTTTTATATACAAATACATATATTACTCTATTAGCTCTGAGCATGAGTTAGGTGTTCCTGGTTAAGCAAATTAAGAAAAAGATTAGAAAACTGTAATAAAACATCAGGATTCAGTTCTGCTCCTGGGTCCAGCAGCCAGCCCCTGGTCCTGTTTAGGATGTCTCAAAGGGCACTGGAGCCAGGCCATAAATATTTTAGGAGACCATCATGACAATGATGGTGACACTGGGTCACAGAGCTCAGCAAGGAGTCAGGCTGCCCTGAAGGAAAGCCACAGAAACTGAGCAACTGTGATTGACCTCTATAAGGAGAAAACATCAGAGCAGTGGGCTCAGACCAGCATTGTTACATCACCCAGGCAAGGAGTTTTCAGTTGTGGTCACTGGCCCTTGTGCAAGAGCGTGCAGTGAGAAAATGAGTCTTTGTTTTAAGCACACCAGCCACTTATTCCCTTTCAACCTTAGAACACTGCTTTTTTTTTCTTTTTTTTCTTTTTTAATTTTTCTGATGGATCCCTGTTACACTGCTACATGGATTAGCTTTTGTTTGGATAAAACATAATCATTTTTTAAAATGATACACCACAAATGCATACATGCATAGAAAGAGGAATGTGGCTTATGGCTGAGCCTTAGTGGCCTCCAGCCTTTCCAGGATGGTTTTTCTGACCAGAGTGCAACAAAGAGGGATAGGAAAAAGAATCAAAAATGCCCAGCACATGGACAAATCCTGATTCTGCTCTTAACTATGCACAGATTTTTTGCCTCCAAATACAGGGATAAAACGATATTGCTGTGTTTTGGTTCCCTCTTTTAATAGGACTAAAAAAAAAAAAAAAAAGGGTATAATGGGGATGGAATTTAAAAGGGTCCAATTTGAATGGGCTCTGAATAACCTCAAAACAAAGGTCATTTCATTTCACCCCTGCCATGTCAGGGACACCTTCCACTATCCCAGGTTGCTCCAAGCTCCATCCAGCCTGGCCTTGGGCACTTCCAGGGATCCAGGGGCAGCCACAGCTTCTCTGGGAACCTGTGCCAGGGTCTCACCACCCTCACAGGGAGCAATTCCTTCCCAACATCCCATCTAAACCTACTCTATTTCAGTTTAAATAACATGTAATAACAACACAGAGGCTTTGGAATTCATTCCTACTCAATAGGTGTCATTTTGGTCTCCCTCTAGTTGCTTCTGCCAAAATATTCAAGTAAAAAATCTGTTGAAATGACATGCAATATGCTAACTGTTACATATATTTTTCCTCAACCATTAATTTCTGTGTACTAAATTGCATACTTTGGCAGAATTTTTAAGTGTGCACAATTTAGAAATTGCAGTATAATATGATCTGGCCACGTGAAGTGGCAACATTTGGGACACTGATCAGACAAAATCAGGAAATGGTTTAAAATAGGTAGTTCCAGTTTTAAATATAATACAGAACATCGACCATATAAAATTAGTCCTAGCAGGTTAACAAAAGAATTCTTTATCCTCTTTATATGCACACAAACACATTCATCCACTACTGTTTCCATAAAATAAACTATATTAAAACTAAACCTCTCCTTGAGTGGCAGTGGGATCTTAAAAAGATTTTATTGATTTTGCTGAGTCAGAAAACAATCCTTTAAAGTAAAAACAACATATGGATAACAGCGTTGAAAACAAAAATTCTCAGTTAAGATTTTATTTTAATATTTAAGATCCAATGCGCAGAGCTCAAGAAATCATTATTCTGGAATAATAACTGGTATTTATTATAAATGTATAAGGTAGATATGTCTACATTTTAATGTATTTGTGTAATGGGAGCTGCTGCATGTACACATTATAATGACATGGATATACTCAGTTATATAGCTGTACACACCAAAGGGAAAAAAAGCACATTACTGCAGCTACACATGTTTTTCAGAATAGGGAAAGGTTTTTGTTCAGACTCCAATATTTCTGCTGGAAATACTGTGCAAGGCAGGCATGTTTTCCATTAACCTAAATTCTGTTAGCCCCCCCAGAAAGCACACTGCTGAGAAATGACTTCATCCTGCACCCTTCAAACCCATCACCTACATATCTGCTCAGGGACCTGGGTATTGTAACTGGCTAATGTTGAAATACCAGCCTAATTACCTTGTAAAGTTATTTGTTTGTTCTGGAAAACTAATCCATGGATTCATGTTAATTCACAGACAGTAAGTCTGAGATCCACATGACAGGCTTGAGCCAGAGCACATTAAAGTCAAAGAAAGTTCATTGACGTCAAAGGATTTCAGATCAGAAGCTAAAATAAGGTATTACAGCTCAGCAGTGAATAACACTTTTGTTAGGCCTTAGTTTTTCTTGGTGGATCAGGGGAGGGATTGTCTTTTTTATCTTTCCCTTTCTTCTTCTTACTCTCCTTTTTCTTGTTTTTCCTTCCTTCTTCCTTCCTTCCTTCCTGTTTCTCTCTCTGTTTCTCAGCAGACTGGCACGAGCACATTGTTTTCACTGAAACTGAGTGGAGTTGTGTTATGGACATCACAAAGTAGAAACAGCTCAAATATGGCCAGCTACTGAGCATCCCTATGGAACAGTCCAAATTCCAAGTTGTGCTACCCTTAAACAAACGTCCTCAACTGATTGGAATTTCTCACAGGCTGCAAAGCAGAAGAGATCTGACACTAAGGGCTGAATTCCCTGCAGCCACATGTCTGAAGAGATATTTGTATATTTAAAGCAAATCCATAGGCCTCGTGAAATCCTCACCAATTCCAAGGAAAACACTGGAGTTTATGCAATCCTGACATTATACTCCATTACACAGCCCAAACAGGGGCCAAAAATATCTGAAATAGTGCAAATATGAGCTGTGAGATCCAGAGGGCACCTTGCAGACTTTGTTCAGATGTTTGTAGTGTACCTCTAGTGACTTCTAGATCCAGAAAGGTTTCTCAGCACAGATTTGGCACAGCTCAGCCCTTTCCTGATACCATCCTGCAAAAACTTGCTGACTGTAAAAAAAGAATATTATTTTGTCCTTTTGTATTCGTCTTACAATTGCTAAAATTACCTTTGGCCTTCAAAGGAGTCTCTTTTCTTTGAACATGAGAGTAAGACATTGTCTTTTCTATCCTCTTCCAGGGGCTCAGCTGTCTGACAATCCTGACATTGAAAAACTAAACCACTGTGTTCCAAAACTCACCCATTTAGAGTTTTTTTAGTAACTGCCTCTGTGAAGAAACAAATATTGTCCTGATCATCTCTTGGGATGCATTGAGATCCAGCTGTGATTTTCACATTAACTTAAGAGAGCTTTTTTTGAACTGTGCTTGTCCACATGTGAATATAAACATTAATTTCTGCTCCTATAATTGCATTTCACTTCAGAAACAGTATTTTCAGAGATGTCTCCAAAAGATGAATAAGAAATATTAAATATCTTAAACTGGACCCCCTGCATGTATCAAATACAGTGTCCTGCTTTTGGTTTTTTAAAATTTATTCACTATAATAGTGTCTAATTGCATTTATTAATTATGCAAGCCTCCCAAAAGCTTGCACATAAATATCTCCCATTTATGTGAAAAGAAGTTACTCATATCCTGCAGTAGAAAAGGCCTCCTACTTATATTTTCCTGTAGGTTTTTCCTCAAAAACTCAAGATTGTTTACTCTTTTTTAACATAAAACCAAGAAAATCATCATTTAGGTTTTGGGGCTAACTTTTTTCTGATCTGGCCTTTGACTTAAGAGTACAGCAGTGTAAAGGTGGTGTGATAGAACAGAAATAAGTAAAAAATAATGTTTAACAACACAAAGCCAGCTTCTTATGTGGTTTCTCTGCTTGTTTGGGGAAGCGTCTCACTGCACAATTACATCTACTAATGGCAATAAGTGATGATTTTTAATCTGTTCTCAATAAAATATAGACTTCAGCTGAGTGACTAAAATAAATATTACATATACAAATATATTTGTACATGATTAAAGGCATATGTATTACTTGCCTGTTTAGTTTGCTGATATCTCCCATTACTTTTCTCTGTCTTTATTCTGGAATTCTCTGACTTCCTGAAGAGTTGGCAATCACAGGTTTTGAATTTTATTGAGTAGGTAATTTCTTCTTAGTTTTAACTCTCTCTTGATTAAATCTTTCTGGTGGTTAGATTTGCAGGCAGGGGGATGGGAACCAGTTTCAAAGACAGATGTCCCTTTTCTTTCATCCCCCATGAAACTCCTCCATATGGAGAATGTCAGTCAGAAGCCTGGCCACCATTTAAAAGTCGCTGGATTTTATGAAGCAGGGGCAGAGCCATATTTAAGTAGAGCCCAGAGTCACCTCTGGCTCCTTCCAAGGGAATAATTTCACTGATAAATCTTTATTCATCTTGTTCCACTGATGAATTAGTACTGAGTATGAATTCTTTTAATACAAGGAACACGTAATACTGCTGAGTGAGGAGCTTTCAGCATCTTTGGACTGGAATTACAGTGGTTTTCCCCATGTGGATGTGAAATACATAGCAAGTTTAAGAAGCTTCTTACAAAGAAGCTTCTCTCAAATTCTCCCTGGCTCAATATAAAAATCTATTTGAGTGATTTCAAATAGCTTAAAAGAGAGATCCAGCCTCCTACTTCTTATCTGTGCTAACATCATCATCAACCATGTTTAGGAAATTATTATTTTGCCAGGGGATATTTTCTTCTAATGGATTAAAAAATATGTTTTCTGGCTGGGATAATAAAGTTTAATAAGGAGGAAGAAGATAATTTTTTTCTTAATCAGGATTTCTTTTGATTCTTATTTTAAATTCAAACTGCAAGATATACCCTTTAATTTACCTTTAATTCAATGATGCTGGGTCAAACCTGTGAGAAGTCTTTACATAAACAGTGCTGACTCCCTAAACAAAACACTACCTGAGTCATGTGCTCACACATACCTGGGAGATCAATTATGAGGATGGATTTTTCTGCTCAAATCTCACTGCCTGCCTTGGAGCTCTCCAAGTGATGGTAAGGTGTGAAAGTAATTGAAGGTTGCTCAATTTAGAACTTGGTGTTGGCTCTCTGCTGAGAGCCAGTTATGGATCAGCTTTGCTTGTTTAGTTCCTGCTGACATCAGAGGATAACCCAAAGCTTATTAAATTATTAAATGCATGGCATGACAGTTTTCTATACCTCATCTTGGTAGGGCCTGAACTCTGAGTGAAAAAAAGTGACTTTCACCAACTTGAAAAATACACTGCTGCTTTTGTCCTACAAAATGCAGATCACTGCTGTGCCCATGAGTGATGCTACCAAGCTCCAATATCGGGAAGTGACTGAAATGCTGAGCAAAAAATATCCATCAAACCACAGCTTTCATGTCTTAGGTGTCCAGTCCTTGGATCTGCTGCAAATATTCCCCACAAAAAGAAGCACTTGACTGCATCAGCCCCCAGCTAAAATTGTCCAGATCAGACAAAGTGTGTCCTTGACCATAAACAAACCCCACACCCACATAAATTATTGTTAAAAATCAGCAGTTTGTGGTAAGGACCTGAGAGCAAGGTTTCACCCTTGGAAGCTGTAAGCAAGTAATAATTAGATTTCCAGGCCTTGCTGAGAGTCTTTACGGGTTTTTCAGTCTCAAGGAGTGTAACTAACCCGTAAATGATCTGCTGCGGCCTCGGGAAGCAAACTGAACCAACGTGTAGGGGATTTAGACCATTTCCATAAATACATTTAAAAACAAACATGATAGGTGTTTTCAAACAGGCCTGAAGTGAAAAAAAAAAAAAAAAAAAAAAAAATTTGGGGGGCCAAAAAAAAAGGGGGGTAAAAAGCTGTATNTTCTCCATATGTGCCTGAACTGCACTCCAGCCAAGGAGCTCAAGGAGCTCTCGAGCTGCTCTGACGGAATCTCACAATGTGCCTCTGGACTGGGATGGAGAGAGCACAGCTAAAATTCCTGGCTAGGAAATACATCACTTATAAACAAACCTGCTCCAGGAAAAAAGTCATGGAAAGCACTGAAAGCAGTCACATGGCAATGCAAGATGTCAGCAAATGTCTTTTTTTTTACCCCAAAAAAAGCTGAAAGTCAGCATGATTGAACGTCTCATGCCTGCTTCCTTATCAAGAGTATTTTTGCTGGCCATTTATCTGAAAAAGGACCATATAAAATCAGGGAAAAAAAAAAAAGGAAAAGGAAAAACAAGCCTACTCTCACTGTGCTAAATCACGAAATCAACTGCAAACAGCATTGACTGCAGTCCCAAGCCAAGACCTGGTAGGATCTGATTATTAAAAGATGCCTCTGCCCAAATTAAGGTGCAAATGAAACCATAGGCCAAAGTAAATAATAACAGCAAATGTGGAGAGAGGCAGAGGGGAGAGAACAAGAAAGAGACAGAATGAGTAGAAAGAGAGACACCACCATGTGGGTTCCTGCAGCATCTCTGCAGTGACCCTGAGATTTCTTTATCATTTTACTTGATTTCTCTTTAAAGTTCTCAGACGTGTTTAGAATTTACAGCTCCAAATGGAATATGTTCTTAAGATTCCATTTTTTTTACTGTGTACTGAAAAATCTATTTAAAACCTTGTACAAAATTAAATAAGAAAGTGGTAAATGTCTGGAGCAAGAGTGAGCTTGGTTAACATCAGATAATTTTAATCCACTGTTCCTGTGTCATTATGAAATTAGATTTCTTATTCTCCCAGCTGAAAAATACCCTCTGAACAAAAACAATGAATTATTTCACAGGATGATTCAGATGCAGAATATCTCAGAACAGCTTGGAAATTCAAAGGTAAAGAATGTAGCATTATACACTTTTCACCTTTAACATTTATCATTCCAAAATGCAGCCGGTGCCTCTCTGTGGATGCTCACACTATTAGGCACAATAAACATCCAAGGTAGCAGCTGGAAAAGGGCAAAAAGAACTCAGAGCTAAATCTGTAAGACCTGAGCCAAAGAGGACAGCAGCTGTTACTTGGTTATTTGTGTTAGCTAAGTTGTATAAGTGGCAGATCATTTTCCACCCTAACACAATTATGTACTTGCAGAAGTTGTTGTTGTTGCTTTTAATTGTCTGAGGATGGTTTAATGCTATTAGCAGGATATCTCCAGTCTTTAAAAAGGAAATTAAGATTGTGAAATGCTGCATGATTGTGGGAGTGAATATGTTGTTGTTCCACTACTGGATTTCACAGAAAATAGTTCAACAGTGAATTTTGCTATATTATAATTAAATTTTCAGCAGAAAAAACAAGCATGCCAGTGGAGGAGTCTTGATTTACATCAGACAGTCATGTGACTCTAAAAGCTTCTTAGAGCTATACGATACTCTGATATTTAGGACCTTTACAAATATTCATGACAGAGCTCAAATTGACCATTATAATGTTGCGAATTTCTACAGATCATATTTTAATCACCATAAATATTTCAGAGGACTCCAAAAGAAAGTCATTATCACCTGTTCTCATTTAACAGTGCTTTAGGATGTAAGTTCAATGAAGTTATCACCACTGCAAAGCCATTTCATTATTTTAAATTCAGTATACAGGGTAAAAACAGCATTGGTAGTGGAGACATCAAGATCTGAGCTGTCTGTTCTTAATGCAACAGATCCCTCGTTTGAATTGCAGTTTTGAAGGTCATGACTGAGCAGAACAACTTTAATACAAGTTCCCAGCAAGTTCTGCCTATTTCCTCCTCTCAGCTGCCAGACTCCACATGTAGCTCACATCCACCAGCCTCAGGTCAAGCAGGTCAGGTATTTTATAGTTCTTTCCTAAAATATGTTAAATCAGCCCAGCTTCTTCAACAAATCATCTGAAAGAGGTCCTGTCTCTGTAGTATCATAATGAGATGGAAGAAGATCAGTTGTTCATCGCCATCAAAGTCTCAAAAAATGTTTACAGTGACAATTCAAACTAAAAATTAAACTAGTTTCTTACACAAGAAAGGAAAATGTTTTGGGAAAAGTGAATAGGACATTTTCAAACACACAATGTGCCCTTACAGAGATTACATGAGGTGTTTAATGAAGTGTAGTTTTGAATACTCCAAATTTTCCAAGACATGGGTGGAACTGGAAAACTGTTCAGTTTAAAACTTTACAGGCAGAGGGGAGAGAAGAACACTTTTTACCAATTAATAGTTTTTTTCCAGTTGCAGTTAACAATTATAGTGAATTTGTAGAGTTCAAGAAAATCAAAGGCCTCTGCAATCAGTCCAGACAAATATTTTTCTTGGTGTGCTCTATCACTTGGACAATCTGCTTGTAGTTCACCTATTACTTTCACATACTACATCGTTTATATATAAGATTATTTTCCAAATTCCATCTGTATATTTTGACTGTAAACTCCTTCCTACATAAAGACCACCAATATCTTGCCAACCACAATTTCACAAGCTGTTTCTTAAACAAAACAAAACAAAAGCAAAACCAAAACAAACAAACAAACAAAAAAAATATGCCCATTTCATTGAGTCACAGAATGATTTGGGTTGGAAGGGACCTTAAAGATCATCCAGTTCCAATCCCCTGCCCTGGGCAGGGACACCTTCCACTATCCCAGGTTGCTCCAAATCCCATCCAAGCTGGCCTTGGACACTTCCAGTTCAGTAGCTGTTTAGAAATCTGTGTGCCATGAATTAATGGCCACATGCCAGGCCCTGGACAGGTATTGCTCACCAGTGGTCCCCAAAGGACAAAGAGATGGCACATAGCTGAGGAGACATCAGGAATTGTTCAACTGTAGGACCTGCTCTGTGGATGAACAGAGGAGTTTTCCCTCACAGCCTTAAAGTTTGGCTCTTCTCACATCCAGGGATTTGTTCAGAGGTGGTAGCCTGTGTCAATATTTGAATTTTTTCCATGTCTACCCAGCCATTTCAGCTCTACCATTATCTCACAGAGGATCAGGGTGAATTTAAAAGCACACCCATGACCCCCTCATTACTATGTCAGTCTCCAGTGCTGAGTGTAGCTCTAACTTGGGTTCTGATTTAGATTAAAATAACCAACCAGGCGCACAGTTTAACCTATTCCCATCCTAAGGATACAAGGAACTTGACTCCCTAGGGAATTCAACTGTGCAGACATCTGTAGTACTCACATTCTTCTCTCCCTCAGGAAATTTTCATAGAGGAGCAGAGAGAGAAGAAAAGAGAAAACAATTTCTATTTCTGTCTCTTGTTTTTCTATGTGGAATGCATTGGAGAATTGTTTACTTGAGGTGATTAGCTAATGAGATATTGGTGAGGATTGTTTAGCTCTGATGGCCGACCTGTGTCTGGACTCTCTGAGGTAGAGAGTCACCAGTGAAGTTAGAGTTAGTAGTTAGATACAGTAGTTAGAAGTTAACATGTAGTTTTAGTATCTCCTCTTTAAATAGCATATTAATGTATTGTAATATAGTTATAATAAAGAAATCATTCAGCCTTCTCAATTAGAGTCAGACCTCATCTCTTCCCATCTCAAGTTCACCTGCATTTTCTCCACAACAGACATCAACCAAGAAACACCTCTGAGGTCTGGGGGTGAAGCCACCACCGTAACACCTGCACTGAAATTGGCCTGATGACAACTTTTATCTTCTTCCTCTGCTCTCCTCCCAGCATCTGGTTCTTGGATCTTCACCTGGGCTCCAGTCCCATGCCCCGGGGTCACAGAGGAGCAAGTGGAAGAGCAAGGGACATAATCCTGACTCTCCTAAACCCCAGGCTGTTGTCCCTCCTATCCACAGCTGTCAGAGGCAGGGGAGAAACCTACTGATCTGCTGCTAATCTCCAAAGAGCCTCTTCCAAACCACACGATCCTGGCTCTGACTTCACAAAAATCTCCCAGCCCAACAAAAGTGAGGCTTCTCCAAGCACCAGTCACAGGCACAAATTGTGGTTTCTCGTAGGTGGAGGCACCGTCAAAGGCTTGGCTGGGCCTGGTGCCTTCCTGGCCTTCCCAACACCCAAGGGAAGCACTTTGGGAAAGGGAGAGCACCAGAGATGTCACTGCACTGGCTGAGGGGGACACACACAGAGCACAAAACCTTTCACAGCGTGTGTGGGGTTCCTCCCTGCAGCTTTTTATGCTTTTGGGTCAAACGTGGCAGCTACGAGGCTGCTGTGACCATCAGAGGTCACACACACGGATTCTTGGGCAGAAAGGGAGTTCATCTCCCTCTGCCAGTCCCATTAGAAACAAACAATCAGTATTCCAAATAATCAGTATTCCAAATAAATAATCAGTATTCCAGGCTGCAGGGACTGTCTCCAAGATCCTTGCTTTCTGTCACACCTCACTGCCCTCCTCAAAGGTCACAGGAGGAACTCCGTGAAAGAATTGGAATTCAAATCCAGGTATCTTAAACACCAAATTTACTACAATTCTACAATTAATTTTTCTTATGCAAGAAAAATGTTATGCATCTTATTTTATTATCTGGAAGCAGGGCCTTCTGCTTTTTATATTCCATCATGGGCATCAGTTCCATAAATGCTTTCTGCATGCGACAGATCCTACGCAGGGTCTGAAGTCACACTGCTAAAACACATGGCTGCAAGATCGAGGCCTAGATTTGTTTTCAGTCATTCTTATGAGAAGTTATTGATCTTCTGAACACCCAAACCACATCTCCGAAGGTTTTTAGGAGGAAACTTAAAGGTGTGCCAAAGCCTGGGCAGATAGTTGCCCTGTCTTCTTTTCAGTCTCCCAACAGGCTCTTTTACAGCAAGCTTGTTACCCCCCCAGAAAAGGAGTGAAAATAGTCAGAAATATGAATGTATGGATCAGTGGTACCCCCAATGAAAAAGATATAAATTACTTTTTACATCCTTTACTGAAGTATATTGCTCTTTTCAGCTGTTATCATTTGTTACACTTGCTTGGAAGGAAAACTCTCCCATGAGGGAAAATCACCTGCAATCCCCTCAAGAGTGAGCAACACCAGCAGCAAGCCTGGATTACAGTAGGGTTTCATCATAGTAACAAAGTAAGTTTAGCTACGAAACTGGACCAGACCCAACCCCTGAGAGCGGCCATCTCTCCATCCACAGTCCTGCACTGCCATCTGCAGTTGGATTTCTCCACGAGCAGGCTCGCATCGACATTGGCAGCAGCATCCTCCCTGTAAACACTAGGAGTGTTCAATGGCAGGCAGACTTTTTTCCACTAATATTATCATGCTAAAATAACCAAAAGATTCCTCTTTTTCAAGATTGTGTTTGTTCTTTCTCCAGCTTTTTTTTCTTTAACTTTCTGCTTTATCTCACTACTCCACTGTCTTTGCCAATTGAAATTGAATGTCATATACTAAATGAAACATATTTATTAGCCCAGAAGATTTGTAATACACTGAGAAATAAGACCCTTTTAGAAGTTGTGCAGGATGTCTAAACTACACATGGAAATTGTTTTAAATTTGTTTAACTACAGTTACAGAATTAAAACTGGGGTTTAATTGAATATATCCCCTAACATCTATCACCAGAGAAATAGAAATAGGTTTGGTAGGATTTGGTCTGAAATAAAGAATGAGCCTGAAAAGATCCACAATCCCAAGAAATTTATTCAGGGTGATTGTCATGTTCTGAAAGAGTTCTGTCTCATTAGCGGCACATGGGCCAGGTCCTGCCTTCAGCCACCCTGGTACAGCCCCATGATGCAGGGGGGGAATGGCTTTATCTTAAGGGACAAAGGCTTCTCCCAGTGCATGGTCAAGTCACAGTGCTTAGGAACAGACCCAGGAGTCTCTTAGGAGTCAGGAGTTGGGCCAGAGGCAAATCTTACACAGGCACATGGCCAGGAAAAAGGTCAGATGGAGGAAATCAGCAAGAAGGGTTTCAAAACTGAGATCTAGCCTCATAGCCGATGAAGTTGGGCACTCTGAAATGAGCACTTGCAGTTCCTCAGATACCAGTGACACAAAAAAAAAAAAAAA